>CM060990.1:549906511-550506511 GCA_030765065.1 Deroplatys truncata
TCCCAATGCAAGACCAAATGCGGAGAATTTTCAAAGAGTGACTCTTCGGCTTTCTTTGCCATTTTACTTCCATTGATCACCCGAACTTGGTAAACTGTAGCTGGAGATACAGACATTTTTGAAACATCGTGGCTAAGGCTCTTTGTAGAAACTATAAATGAATAGACGTGAGTGTCTGATCAGGAGGTGTTAATCTAGGACTTCAATATAATTTTTTCGTTGCTGGAGGCGAAAACTCGGCCTCTTAGTCTCTAGGTGCTGATGATGATGGAGATAAGTCTTCCAGTATAACTGCCTTATTAATTTCTGCGACAGCTTTTTAATGTTTATGCTTATATGAACCTTTTTTCCTTTTATTTCTTCATTTGTACACTTAGTTGTTATTTTCGAGGCGAAAACTTTGTCTACTCCACTCATTGACGAACTCATACGATCTTCTCTTTGTGACCTAAGAAATTATTTGTCTTCTTGTGATACGCTAGTCATATGCATCACATTTTGTCGGGAAATGTCAAATAATTCGACGGAATCACCATTCCAAATCTGGCGTTTCACACTTGCTTTATCCGTGTTTCTCGATTTCTCTTTACCCAGATATTGGTATTATTTGTACAGCTTCTGTATACCAGCACGGATATTCTTCTCCGTCTTAACAGGAATATGTGTTCTCCTTTACACTTTCTGTGGTATAGTACTGATAGATTTAGCAGCATCCGAAAGAGTTTATTTCATTTCCTTGTGATGGTAAATAAAAACTAAAAGTACCTGTTCCCTTGAAGGGAGCTGAGCTCCTAAAACTCACCACTAGGCACCTTTTTAACAGCCAAATTTGTCTTTTTGTTCCCACTTTAAAGTTCAATTACCTACAAAATATGAAAGAAATATATGAGAAGTCCATTAGTGCAAAGGAGTTCAGTACTAGAAATTTCACTAGTTTCAGATAAAAGTGATCAATGTGTGAAACCTCTAAGTGCTATCCAATCTTCTTGAAATTTGGCTCGGGGCGTAAGCAAAGTCATATGAAAATCACATATTTGAAAAAATGAAACATCTTAATGTGCAATGTTGTAGGATGCAAGAAGTTCCGTATCCAAGGAATTTCATGAAAACAGAAATAATTACCTGCATTACTTGTTTCTATCACTCACTGGATGAACTTTTCTTCATAACTGTCGCAACCAATATCAGTGACCTACCGTGAGCTAGAGTAACTAGATAGCCAGCTAGATCAATCTGAATTGTTGCATTCTGAGACAGCCTTGTACAACCTGGCTGCTTGCACACAGTAGTAGAGGCTAGGGTGGGGTTTCGGGGGTTCGAACCCCCTTGATAAAAGAATGTAAAAATGAATGGCAAAAATAACTTCATTAAAATGATACTATATATCTAAGTGGCGGGAATAGGATACTTCCTAATCAAATCACACTATTTACGACACATGTCTTAGTATCGCCAAAGGTGACAGCAACAGAAACTGTACTTGAGATGGCGTTGGTGCAATCATGTTAAGATATCGGGGCATGTTTTCGTTCCGGTGCAAAACTTGAGTGGTTTCCAAATGAGTGCAATATTCTCAGTTCAGAACATAACTAGAAACCCCATTTTCTAGTGAAATAAAATGGCATACAGCGATAATATAGAATATTTCACAGTGGCCATTAATTCTCATGTCACAGCACATTTGTTGCTTAGAATACGCAAAACACCATATCCTTATATTAATTACAATTGCTGCACCTTAATCTGTGAATGTAAAATCCATTTATTTAAATGCTTCAACTCAGAATCAATTCAACTTATCATTTGAATTGCTAATTGTTTAAAAAGTGCATCCCTATAAATAAACCACCCTTAATATTCTTCTGGCCACTCTACTGTGCTGTAAGACAGGCGTACTGGAACATTGCATACATACATATTCGAAGTCTTTTTAATTACTAATGAATACAAGTTTAATTCTCTTGTTTTATTTTATAACAGCTATTTAGATTTTATTCCTTATTTTCTTACGATATTTGCCATATGCTCACAAGAGGTTCACAAGCTGGAAATGTCTTCCTCCATGGTGTCGTGGTCACCATGCTAGCTTCTAGTTCCCGAGATCGCGGGTTCAAACCCGGTGGAGGTTGATGGATGTTTGCGGCCGTAAAAGTCCTTAGCACGGCTTCATTCGGAAGGGAACCAAAGCCGGGGACCCATGTCGTAGATTGACGGCACGTGAAAGAACCTCAAACCTGATAAAGGAGCCTCTGAGGAAACTTTTTCCGGTATTTCACGCCCAATATAGGATGGGACTCTAAGGACCACAGCAGTTAAAGAGCGTCCATAAATAAAACCCAATTTAATTTAATCTTTTAACGCTGGAAATGAACTTATATATTTCTCACTGAACTATATATTTTAATATTTACGGCTTTGTTATATGAAAATGTCTGGCGTAACAATAGAGCGCTTTCTGGTACTTGTTAAAACTCATTTTTTACTAGAAGCAAACACAAAGGTCTTACGTCCCTTGTATTTCGCAGTTCCTGGACTGGAAAGGGGTCATTTTAGTGTAAATTTAAATTGACCCTAATTGTAGGTTCCCGTTTGAAAAAATTAAATTGACCCTAAAATGGCCATCATAACGTCCTCCAAACAAAATATGACTAATGACACTTATTTTCTCCCATTATATCGGGCAACTTTTATTAATGAGATGCTAAGTTTGGAGATACTGTACAGTCTCAACTTAGATGGTCCACCTTGTATATGCTGTCGGACAAGCGTAGTCTGAAGAGAACATTACAACGTCCACCAAATAAAACACGACTAATGGCATTTACTTTCCCCCATAACATCAAACAACTTTTATTCAAGCCATTTCTTTCTACAGCGACTTCCCGTGAGCTAATCTATAGAAAGCATGCAATTAACTTGGGAAAATGTTCCCATTTCTTAATCATGTAACACAACATAGGTATTCATCATCTTCGTAATATATCAAACTATTTTTACCTTTAAAAACAATAATCTGTATGCTTACTTTGTTACGTTCTCTACCACGTACCTAGTAAGCAAAGGAAGTACTGCACATCACCCAAAAATTCAATGTCGGCAATTTAATAGAAATACATGTTTTGAGGCCCAGTGTATCCTAAAAGTTTTGGAAGGTCTTAGGTGAGCGCGCGTGTCTGACTGTGAGCATAGCTCGAAAATGAAATGTCAAATAAATCTCAAATTTGGTATTTAAGTTCAGCATCTTCCATAGATGCGGCACGAAGAATTTGAAGAATATCCACCATCTCAAATTACCGTTTACTAAATTAAATTGAATTGAGTTTTATTTATGGATGCTCTTTAGCTACTATGCTTCCTTGTGTCCCATTCCACATTGGGCGTGAAAGACCGGAAAGTTTTGCTCAGAGGCCTCTTTATCAGGCTTTAGGTTCTTTTACATGCTGTAAATCTACGACACGGGACCACCGGCTTTACTTACCTTCCGAAGGAAGCCATGCTAAAATTTTACGCCCGAAAAAACCCATCGCCCTCCGCCGGGTTTGAACCCGCGACCTCGGGGAGTAGTGGCTAGCATGGTACCACTATACCAAGAAGGGCGACAAAAAACTACCCATTATATTGAAATGTTTCTTTATTTTTTATTTCCTCATAATTGTTAAAAAGGTTTCATAAAACACCACGTATCTAAGATATGTACATGGCATACTAAATACCTATCTTACATTTTCTGGGAGCATCCTATTAAGTCCTCATTCTGCAGAAATTTTGTATAGTTTTGTATAACTGGTAAACCATAAGAGATAGACAAAAGCTTACTACACAAAAAATGTAGCTCTCTTTAAAATACAGAGTATAATTCAAATAACTTTTCTTGCGGCACCAGCCATTTCCGAGGTATATGCTACTGCTTTGAATTTTTCAATACTTCTATCATCTTTTGAAGTGTTGCCATCATTCAGTTCCTCGCGTTGTCATGGAAAGAAATGGAACTTCAAGGCCAGTATATAGCGACTGGTTTTTAAAGATTTCATTCTCACTTTGGTTTCCTGTAGCCTCTTGTAATGACCATGAAGTGTCAATGAAAATATTTCTGAGAACGTTTATCTCGATGAATACGAAGTAAGTAGAAAATTAATTTTTTTGTAAGAATAGCTTGTAGAAGCTACATATATTAAAATATACGATAGTGGTTAGAGAAACTCATGTGAATGTAACCCATCAGACCTTTTGATTTCATTAGCACCCCTGTCGATGCATGCATCAAAGAGACCTTTCAGGTGTTGTGAGGAGGTAAAGGGCATGTTTTACAGGAAATTATTGTAATTCTTGAAAAGAAAATTACTTTCTCCATTGGCATTTTAAACTGCAAAGAACTACACGGAGACAAAGATGGATTTTGTTGCAGTTGTTACATCACAATCAAGATTTACTTGCAACACATGTACAACAACAACGATAATGATGATGATAACACTAATAATAATGTCCCCTTGGGCACTTTGTGCTGCTTGCTGTTCCTGAACGGTCTGGCCAGCTGCACTGCAGCTTCTCCACCTCGAATTTTCGAGAAGTGTTTTGTTTAAGCCGTATCTTGAAATATCAAGAAAACAGCATTCCAGAGAAGGCCTGGCAGCTACAGGAAGACAAATGCCCACTGTGCAACAGATACTCGTAACGGACAACATTATACAGATCGCGTCATTTAAGCCAATTGTTAAGGGAATTGTTAGGATAGATTTTGTAAATAGAAATAGTATAGAACTTTATATCATTTGTGATAAAACCCATTTACTCCTAATTTATGTTGTTTAAAATAAAATATTACATTTATAATAATAGCAATAATAATAATAATAATAATAATAATAATAATAAACTGTCGTTTTCTGTCTATCTGAATCTTCTTTTCGACTGGGATTTGTTAATGCTCCCACTATTTAGCATTCCCTTATTTGCAACAATGTTCTTAGTTGAACGAAGCAAAGATAGAATTATTATTGGCTACCGTTGTTTCATGCTACAATTTGCCATACACACGGCTACCCATTTCCAGAGTTACCGTGTTCCATAGATTCGTTTAGAACAGCAAAGTATCCTTTTGATCTCGTTTTATGACTCTTCACTTATTTTCGGTTGATACCCATGCAAATAGAGAATTTAATTTATCACCGTTTTGGGGTAAAATCTCATACTCTTGACTTCTGTCCTTATCCCCATTACTATATACGACAACTCTGTGTAAATGTCAAACACACATGTCGGCTTGTCTGTGACAGAGGTGATATCATTATATCATCTCATGAGGTGGAGGGAGGAGAACAGTAAAGGGTTAGCCGTGAAATTCTATGTTGTGATGTAAAAGGGAATCTACTAAAATGTTGTACCAAGCTATAAATGCTACAATATATTCACCGAGAAGAATATACGGAACATATAAGTTGGAACAGCAGATATGCAGGATATAAATAGGCAGCATCATGATTTATTCCATAAATTTATAGATGAAATTCTTTAAAAATGATTCATAATAATAACACATTTTGTTATTTGAGGTAAAGCTAGAGCACTTAAATAAATGCACTTTTAAAAAAATCCTGCTCTCATCCAATAAGTCTGAAGCAGTGGCTAGGACTCTAATGAAACCTACCTTAACATTATTATATTATTTTCACATCAAAGACGGCTAATGAAAGCATTTTTACGGTGTTGCTAATTTGATATAGTTATAAAAATTCAATGTCTATATTGGAAGACTGATATTTCGTTCCGTTTGATCCGAAGATCAACGAAATATGTTTGTTAGCTCGTGTACAAGGGTGCAAGTGCAATTATGTGTGAAAATAACGTACTGATCACTCCAGATAGCAAGAAAAGTGTATGTTCTCTAAAGCAGCCCAGTTCTCCTACATCTGACTCTGTACAGCCATGATGCTTCTTTATTTGCCCGATCTAAAGTAAATATCGGGAAATAAATGTTTACCATTGGTTAAATGTCACTATGAAGGAGCGTGGCAATATTGCTGTTTTTGGGTATAAATAATATGGTGTGGGTTAGCACAAATAGCAGACTCTGTCATAATCTTTGGGAGTTAGAATTATTTTACTTCACTGGCTTTAACATGTTACCTTTATTCAATATTCTCGTGGCCAAACGGAGAAAATATTGTCGAGGTATTCTCCACAATACTGGTGTTATTGAATATGCCAGCAAGTAGCCAAATGTTTTCAATTATCGTTACTTTGTGATTATTTAAATTCAAATGGTGTCTAGCTTTTTTGCTAAGTTACTTCTCCGCAGTTCATATGTGGTATTTGCTTATGTGTAGTGCATTTTTGACAGAATTGTATTTTATGTATATGTATGTTAACCTGCGTACGTGTGACAAGCAGACAGACAGATAGACAGACATAGACGTATGAGCCTATGCGAAAAAAATTATTATCCTATACATTTACCTATATCGTAACAGAGCAGGATGGCTCAGGCGGCATTCGGGAGTTTGTGGGCTCGATTCGCGGGACCGAACTTCCTCACCCATGAGTTTTTGGAGGGTTTCCCCGGGTCGCTAGGCAAATGCTGATAACGATCATTACGTCCCCAAATTTCCTGTCCCTCCATTTCACCTCCATTCTCATTTCATTTCGCTTTTCATCTGTTTGCTCTATTTCAGGGTTGCAAGTGTCGGTGGGAGATCTCGGCGTATGTATGCCAGGGTAAAAGTATGCTGGTAACATACTATGTTATTGAGATAATTAATTATCTTTAAATATATTATTTATAAAATGGAAATTTATTTATTTTTACGATGAAAATGTAATGTTTTGTTTAAACTATATAAATTATGAAGATGTAAATGGATTTAAACCAATCTGAATTTTTAAAGCTGCACGATGGTGCGACAATTTTGAAGCGGTATACTTTACCTTCTGATGTTCTTGCCGTTAACTCGTAGCTCGTTCTGTTGTCTCGTGCGCCAGCTTTTTCAGTGGTAGACCTATGAGTACCTTTTCAGGATATGCGTGAGTATAATGTGAAGGATAATACCAGTTTAAATTGACTGAGAAATTTAATGTGATCTAACACTTGAGCTATTGAGACGAGTTGCCGACCGTTTGAAAATAAAGAATGAAACCGATTATGAATCGTAACACTCGAAACTATAGCAATTGAATTATTATACCAGCTAACTTCTGCAGTATCAATTTTAGGGTCTGAGAAAGCTCTTTCCGCAATAAAAGAAACTATAATCGTCGCGATTACTGCTAAATTTTACTCACACAAGCGCATGACTGAGCGTTTAAAGTAACACACGAGCAATCACCAGCTTAAGTGACTAATTCTCAAGAAAGAGTGTCACGAATATATGCCGAAGGTGTGCACGAACGAATGTGTCCATGATTGGAACGCACGCCCTTATATTAACTCAAGCTTCGCCTACATACTATTCCTCCACCAACCTTACTTCATATGCGCTCCAATCTCAAAACTCCTATGCATGCGTATGTGACACTATTACTAGTCGGTACCAACCTCCTCAACTCTCAGAATTTCATTATCTTTCTCTTTTTCAGAATGTCTGCCTACGTGACTGTTCAAGCGTACTGAACTTATAACCTAACTGCATTCCAAGAATATTTAACCTAATGCTTTCGCTCCTCACGCTGTTATAACTTTGCTTAACGTAACTCGCCAATTACCTTTTTCTGCAGACAAGCCTTTCAGCTCAAGCTTATTATATTACACATTGGTTTAATATATGGAAATTATTTATACACTTATGTCTTTATATTACCATCATTTCTTTATTTAATTATTTATATCTTCCCGTCAATAATTACGGTATATACATGTCCCGTTACATTCGCTTATTATTCTCAATAATAAAAGAATATACACGTATGCCCAAATAAAATTTTAACTTTGAATTTATCTGATCCCCTGTCTGCAACTCTTTCAATTTTCTTACATATTTTACAAATTTTTCTTCTCTACCACTTATGCTTACATACAAATATTTCATTTACAGTTAATATCCCTCATATGCATAAATACAATACTCTTTATACTACATTTACTATGTTATCCTTCTTTACATTGTTAATTTCTCTTCTGAATTTATATAAACATCCAGGAGTCTGTTTTCCTTGTATTTGGTTTTCAGTTCATCTTTGAGAATTTTGGTCGAAGCACTGATTCTAATTTTGTAAAGTCCACTTAACTTCACTTTCACTATTTTCTGTTTAGACTATTTTTACAATTTTATACTTATTACCTATTCTAGGTTCCGCTTATGCTTTGTTTCTTTCCTTTTGGACCTATGTTTTTCTGCCTTTATCTTAACACTTTTATGAGCAATCCTAGGCCTATTTTTCTCGCTTAATTTAACTTTATCATGGTTTCTATTTCTACGTGACTGTGCCCCTTCCCCAAAGAAATGTAAACTTTCCTTCTCAATTCTTCGCTGATTTCTGTTATTTTCTTTTACTTCACCTTTAACATTACTTATTTCCCCTTTAATTTTCTCCTTGAACGTTCCTAATGCATGCTATTAATTTTCTAACCTCCTTCCTAGCTGCTTTTTCCCCCTTTCCAGTGCCTTCTGCCCCTTTTCTAGCTCCTTTTGCCCCTTTTCTATCTCCTCTCCAAGACTATTTTCTGTTGCCACTTTTGTATTTTATTCTCTAATTCTTTTCTAGCTACTTCCCTAACTTGTTGCACTTCTTTGTTTGCTATTTTCCTTTCTGTTTCACATTTTTTAGCTACTTCCTCCCTGAATTTCCTACTTTCTATATCTGATTTCTCACTGACTTGTTTACAAATTTTCTTTTCAAATTTGTCTATTTCTTGGCTAATTTTTTCCTAATATTTCTTATTTATCCCCTAACTTATTCCTATTTTCTTTTATTTCTCTTCTAATATCCCTTATTCCCCCTCTAATTTTATCCTTGAGTGCCTCTAATGTATGCTGTTGATTTTGTAGCTTCTTTTCTAATTCCTGTTGAATATTTTCCAATTTCTGATTGTTACTCTCCATCTTTTCCTCTAACCTTTGTTGACTATTTTCTAATCTCTGATTATTACTCTCCATCTCTTTTTCTAACCTCTTTTGATTATTTTGTAATTTCTCTTCCAACTTTTCCTCTAATTTGTTTCCTAACACTTCCATCACTGCCATTAAATAATGTCCTCCCATTCCTGAATTATCTACTGTGTCTCCCTGACTACTATTGTTTCCTGTTTCTGAGATGTTCTGCATTTTGACCAAATTCTTCTATTTCTGTTACCCTATGTTGTACAATTTCTTGTCTACTACCACTTTCTTCTTCCTGAACTTCCATTATTTCTACGGAATTATTGTTTTGCCTAATATTTTTCCACTTCTTAACCACATAACACTGAAACAAAGAAATTTACACTCAGTACCTGATTAGCTGATGTACTCACTGATGTCTACTGATGCTGATGTCTTTTTTGTTGCTCCCTGTGCATCTATGCAGCCTAGCTGCACCGTTCTGGATTGTCTTCCTTCCTTCCCGTGCTATCGGTCACTGGATTTGATTTGCAATGTGGCCACCTCAGCTTCTGATGGTCCTCAGTTCGAAGTCCCGCGATGTTCGCCATTTTTGAAGCCGGTAAGCACCACGATTACGCGCCATTTTTTTAAGCCAGGCGTTGGTCGTCACTTTTGAAGCCGCGCCCTTTGCTTCAGTATCTACTGTTAATTCTGTTGTTGGCTTCTGCAATGGTTGGCTATGAGATCCTTCTCTCAAGAGTGGGCGTAGGCGGGTGTGAAAGGATAACACCAGTTTAAATTTACTGAGAAATTTAATGTGGTTTAATACTTGGGCTACTGGAGTGAGTTGCCAACCGTTTGAAAATAAAGAATGCAACTGATTATGAATCGTAGCACTCGAGATTATAACAACTGAAAAATTACACCTGCTACTTCTGCAGTATCAATTTTAGGGTTTGAAATAACTGTTTCCGCAATAAAAGAAACTAAATGCATAACTTGCCGTGAGTCGCTAAAATGTTTACTAGCAAAGCCCCTCGCGATAGTCGCTAAATCCTACTCACACAAGCGTTTAAAATAATACAAGAGTAATCACCAGATTAAGTGACTAATTCTCAAGAAAGAGTGTCTCAAATGTAAGCACAAAGGTGTGCACAAACCAATGTGTCTCTGATTAGAATGCACGCCCTTATATTAACTCAAGCTCCGCCCACATATTACTACCCCGTCCAACGTTACTTCATATGCCCTCCAATCTCAAAACTCCTATGCATGCGTATTGGACAGGCGGTACCTACCTCCTCGACTCTCAGATGTCATCTTTCTCTTTTTCAGTATTCTGCCTACGTGGCTATTCAAACGTACTGAACTTATATCCTAACTGCAACCCAAGAATCTTTAAGCTAATGCTTTCGCTCCTCATGCTGTTACTAATGACTTTGCTTAACATGAGTCGGTAATTACTGTTTTCGTCGGACAAATCTTTCAACTCAAGCTTATTATACTATGCATTGGTTTAGCATGCGGAAATTATTAATTGGAATTACTTCCTTATCCCATTATCATTTCCTTATTTAATTATTTATATCGTCCCGCCAATAATTACGTATGAATGTTCTGTGTAAACATTCATCCCCCGAAATAGGGGAGCGGTATTGGGGTACTGGGGCCCCCTGGGGATGTGTAAGCCCACAGGGGGAGGGGAGCTGGTTGCACCAGCTGCCATCCGGGGAGTTTTAATCTGCAAACCGTAGTGACCCTGTCCTCTGTCTGCCGTGCCTCCTCGTCCGGCTGCCCTCTATCTCCTTTCACCTCATCCCTCTCTCCTGGGGGTGCCCATCAGGGACCTAGCTACAAAAGATCTGCGTAGGTTGAGGTACTAAGTCTCTCTCCGCTCCTAGCTCTATCCTATCCTACCTGTATCGTAAATTTTACCAAAACATATACGCCAGATTCAAAGATATTTTAAGAACATATTTAATTTGGTGCAAACAATTCATTATTACTCTTAACTAAGTTGGAAACGCACAAGTGCATACACATCAAATGCCTGAAGGGACACCGATGCAAATACTAATGCAGATTACAGAAAATACAGAGAAACAAATAAGACAGAAGTTACAGAATATCTCCTCCAGAATTTGATCTTCTATGCATTGGAACTTCAAGAGTGAATGCAAGAAAGGAATTAAAAAACGTTTTTTCTAGCCAGAGGAAATATGTTGATGAAGAAGGGGAAAAAAGGAGGGCAAGAAAGAGAATCGATTATGGTGACAATAGAAGCATTATGGGGAAGGTGCTAAACTGGTTGTGACCTAAATGATTAATGAAGTGGAAATCACATTCAAATATGATGTGCAACGGGACGTGTTTAAAATACTTAGATTACTAATAAGACAAATTCGGATTATTACCCGCTTTGTCCATTGTCCAAATTGGTCTCTCTTAATAAACGCAGAGTGTCATAATTTCTAATTATTTAACCCAAATGATTAGATATTTGATAATAACACACATATGCCATACTCAGATTGTAAGATACTTATACAGGGTGTAACAAAAATGTACAGCACAAATTGTAGGACACATTCCTCATACGTAGACGAAGAAATTATGTTATATGATCATGGGTCTGGAAACGCTTTGTTACCAGGTTGCAATTCATTCTCTCCATTTCATTAATCATGGAAAACACACAAGCATAGAACGTACTAGCATAGCACATGTAATACTTCTCACAGGAGATGTTCAATATGCTCTCCCTGAGCATTGATACATGCATCAACCCGCCGTCGTAGTGAATCCCGGATGCGCTGAGTATCCGTGGAGTATTGCGTATGGTTTTGCAATCTTCCATAATACGGGCACAAATACTCTGAACATCTAGTACTGGGGTTCGATACACAAGAGCTTTCAAATGCACCCACAAATAAAGGTCTAGTGAGTTTATGTCCGGAGAGCATGGAGGCCTGGCAATTGGTCCACCTCTACCTATCCATCTGCCATGAATCTGTCCATCGTGCATGAAGTACATGTTTTGTCGTACAGTTAAAGACACGTCTGCTAACAGATCAGTAGAACATTCTCTACGAAAGTGTGGTAACTTTGTCCGTTGAGCCTGGATGGAAGAACATGAGGCCCACTAAACAGTCACCAACAATGCCGGCCTAAACATTGGCAGAAAATTTTTGTTGATGACTTGCTTCAACAGTTGCGTGAGGATTGACGTCAGCCCATACATCCCGATTGTGATAATTTACAATTTGATCTTGTTGAAACGACGCCTCATCTGTGAACAGCATCGTTGCACTGAAATTAGGGTTGACACTTTGTTGCATAAACCATTCGCAGAAGCGTACCCGTGCAGGAAATTCAGCTGCTGATAGTGCCTGCACACGCTGTAAATGGTATGGATACAGCCGGACCTCTTGTAACACTCGCCGGACAGTCATGTGGTCAACATTCATTGTTGCAGCTACTTGTCTTGTACTGACACTAGGATCGTCGTCAACTGTCTGAAGAATTGCGGCTCCCGTTGCGGTGTCTTCGTCCTTCTAGGCCTCCCCCGGTCGCGAGTATCAGACTGAAATGTCCCATGTGCCCTAAGACGACGACCAATGGCTTCAAACGTTTTCCTGTCGGTGCACATTCGTCCTGGAAATCTCTCCCGGTACAAACGTTGAGCGCAAGCCCCATTGCCGTTTGCTAATCCATACATTAAATGGGCATCTGCCATCTCTGCATTTGTGTACACTACCATTGCATGAGCCAAGTCTGTGATCAACTCTACCAGTACGTAGTAACCCTGAGCTTGCCAAGGTCGTACTGCTCACTGGAACAGTTGATGTTACCTGTAAACAAGCAATGACGTAAGTTGCATGGCAACAGGGACATGTAAAACAAAGGTGCACCTACGATAATGACAACGAAACCAGACGTAACTAAGAGTGCATGTTACCCATGATTCTAACGCTCTGTTCGTGTGTGTTTCCCATGATTAATGAGTTGGAGAAAATGAGTTGTAACATGTAAAAAATCTTTTCCAGATCCATGTTTATATAACATAATTTCTTCGTTTACGTGTGAAGAATGTGCCCTGCAATTTATGCCGTATATTTTTGTTACACCATGTATAAAGGTTCTTAAGATTTATTAGGTCGATTAGGTTAAAAGTTTTCGACTCTGGTACTCAATACAAAACGTTTCCTTTCCATATATGCCGTTGTTACAGGGATTGGTATACTAAATTTTTAAACACAACTTTACTAATACCGCATTGGGCACAGAAAGGAACTTAAATGTATCTCATGAAAGTAACGCTTGCAACATTAAAGTAAAAAGGTTCAATATGTACACAAGATAGTTTCTAAAGGGAGCAGTTCAAAGTCTGCGTTCACTTCACTGTGTTTCACTGTACAGATTTAGTTAAACTCTATCATCAGTAGTATTACTCAGGCACCTAGCAACCTTGTTTTCGTGTAAAACTCTGCAAGTTATAGATAAACTATGAACCCTTTTTTCGGGTAAAACTTATATACTTGCAAATGCAACTGTCATTTTATAGAAAAGTCTGTATCTACAGTGTTAGAGCGTAAATAACACTGGTATTGGATACGTATTGCAAAATTTAAAATCCTTCTGTTCCACTGCACCCAAAAATATTTTATAACAACTTCAAGCCTATCATTTTGTCAAATAAATTGTCATTATTCTATAACAATAGTAACATATATTAATCAAAAGATGTAGCATCCGTCTTTATCATAACTTTTCTTGCAATATTTTCGTTTTATATTCCTTGTTCTGTCTTTCAAGTAGTCAAAGTATTTTTAACTCTGCATATGTATTCTCCTTCAGAAATGAATAAAATTGTTTTGTATCTCTAGGTACAAAATTTCTAAGCCAGCAATTTTTGTTAATTTTTCAAATCGACATTAGAATTATTGCTCTTTCTCTTTCTGGCCACTATCAGATTTTCCTACACGCAGCACTCCAATTATCAGGCGGCAAGTCAAACTCTTCTCTCTTCCGGTCGTTCGCTAAAGCATCGAACACAGGACTACCCTCTCCTTGCATAGATAACTGCTGCAAGAACTCGCTGAGGAAACGGTAAAATTGAACTGAAGCGAACAAGGTAGGTCCAGCGATCAGTCTTCCCTTTATATGCAAACGGCGTCTTTTCGAAGCTTCAGACAAAGTCAGAAGGGACTGAAAATTCTGGAAAATTCTACCCGCGTCCCGATAGCAGTTTCGGACAGTTCTTTAAGCTGAAAGTACCTCCCTCTCAAACCAATCACACGCCATCAGGCGCTGAAACCATGCCCTATTCAAGGTGGGGTAAGTAGCCAGAGGCATCCGCCACAGTATTTTCATTTTTACCTACAATGCTTCCATGGAATAAATGTTGCGACTTCTAAACCGGAGTAGAATAAATTGACATTGTATATGCTTGTTTGTACATTAGTTTTAGAAGTAATTGGCAACACTAATAACCAAATTGGCGTTACAATTCCTCTGAGGAATAGAGTTAATTTAATATATAGCTTTTGCACCCAGTTCGGATAAGTATATAACTATTCTGTGTTGCAGATGTACGATAGAAGATTGAGTTTTTCTTTTATAGCAATTGTACAAGTCCTCTCCTATTTCTCTTAAAAATGCACAATCTGTTGAGCTGTAACCAAAGATATTGATACATCTCTGCTTCCTTGCTACATGTAACATGTCTCTACATCTATATCTTAAAAAACAAAGTGATATGTGCAGAGCACCCACGCATAAGAAAAGAACTGTTTTGAAGGTAGGCTTCTCATCCCGGTAGTTACAGCTAGGTGAGCTTTATGATGCCGAAACGTTATGGTATGTGTTCAGGTGTAGCTGAGTACAATGTGCAAAAATCGTTGAAAAAGATTATATGGAATGAAAATGAATTATGCAACGGAAAAATGTTGGTGTAAAAATACTAATGAATGCTTATTATGATCTCGCCTCTAGCTGGCTGGGTAGTTAGGTTCCTGCAGAGTTGGAATCTACACTATTTGTACCTAAATTGATTTGTTACTATAATGCCAGTATATTTATATATGCTAAGGGAAATTGGGCTTTGATGCATTAATTATATTGGAGTATGCAGTATAAATTTTGGACTACAAATAACACATTTCAAAATTAAAACAATACAAAGGGAGCTGTTGAGACCCAGAATATACATATAATGAAAACATTAAACGAGATACTAAATATACCTAATGAAAGTCAATGCAACGAAACGATAATAAGAAAAAGTATCAATTGTAAAGTGTTAAAACAGTTTAATGATTTAAAATACCAATATTTTGCAATTAACAAATTGTCACAAAAGAAGCTTCCCAAATAATCACAGGTTTTTCAGCATGCAAATTTGTACTTCATAATGGCTCGTCATAATTATTCAGCCGCGTAGTAATTTGGCAGTGCTGCTATTATGAAATGCAATATCTTTGGGTGATTTTGTGTGCACCTCATTGTAGATTTGTTTGCACCAATAATTTTACCGGCTTATTCAGGGAAGAGGTATGTAATGTCTTACCTAGTCCTAATCCAGTTGGCTAACTGCACAAAGATAAATTATCAAATAATAAAAAAGACATGTTGTAGCATTGGCATATCTTAGGAGTCAATGTTTTCATGTTGTCCTTCGATTTTGGTTACATAAACTACAAAATAAAGCATAGCTGACACATCTAGTAGGGTTACTTAAGAGAACCCTTACAATGATCAAATGCACCAAGCTTCTGACAATTATTTATTTTATATGATATTATTCCTTAATCAGCGCTATCTGTAAAATCTTGGGACTGCATTGGAAAGCAGAGCCCATTAGTAGAGCTTTCACAAAAGATTAATCAGCATTGCAGGTTATACTAAATACTCTTGCAAATTGCACCTAAGTGAAAAAGTAAATGTGGAAAGAAATCAGAAATACTCAAAACTAGTCACAAGACAAGGAGTCATTGTAATACTTTCTTCTTCCTAGTATAAATTGGAAATTTATTTTAAAAAAACAGGAATAAGTATAGATCAACTTCTATCGAATATCGTATAGACCTACAGTTGAAATTTCAAACATGTTAAATAATATTGGGAAAATTACAAGTTGTGGAGAACAGTGATAATCGTATTTAAAGCGAATGCTACAAGCAGGGTATTTCATAACAAATACTAGAATGGTAGCCTAGAGGAATATGCTCAATTTGATTAACTATGAAACGAATAGGGAAATATGAAATCGGAACAGGCGAAGCCTAAACCTTAAAATATAAAGAGGAGGAGAAATACAGAGAATATGGACCGTTTATAAATAAGAATCTTCAGTCTTATACTATCCACAAATATTTTACTATGATACATGGCATATGCAAATGAAATCGCAGAAAGCCCAATAATACGTAGAATAAGCACGCCAATACAAAACTTTCTCCTGATTAGAATAAATATTTTTCATTTATAAAATCTCGATTCTACGTATGAGTATATATCCCATATCTTCCACAGCCAGTTTCTTATCTCACTTCATTTTTAACCTATTACAAGATGGCGGTCCATTATTGCCTCTTTCTCAATTTACATTGTTGAATTGGAATGGTAATGGATTGAGAGAAAAGAAATCCTCTTTCATGACTTACTTTGCCATAACATTGATACTGCGTGTATCAGTGAAACTCACTTGTCACCCACCGACACCTTCAAGATCCCTAATTATGTCATGCATCGAGAGGGCAGAACTGCTAAGTTGCCTCTGGAGGGGTGGTCCTCCTCATGAAGTGTAACGTGTAACAGCACTAGATCTACATCCCTACTTTAACTGACCTTGAAGTTGTGGGAGTGCGACTATTTCAACAAAACGTTTCTGCCGTTAAAATCTTCGCCGCTTAAACACAACCATCTCGTCCGCTAATTCCCATATATATTTATCATTTATTTGAAGACAACTGAACTACCGTGCTTTGGACTATCTTAACTGTAAACACGAGGCTTGGGGCTGTCGGCAAATAAGCCCCAATGGACATTGTCTACTTCAGACGACACTCGACTCTGCCCTATAAGTGATCGCTCACAATGACCCAACTTTTTATTCTTATAATCCTGGGGTGCAACCGGGCATTCCGGAATAAACCTTCTTGAACATTTTACTCTCGCTGTTTACATGCAGCTTCTTCTAAAGCTTGATTCTGATCATTGTGTGATAGTCATCAAATTTTGATTTGATCGTATATCAGCGACGTAACCTGAGAGAGTCATTACTGGATCTGTCAGTTGGGATGCATTTCAGAGGTATGTGGATACGCTTCTGTACATCCCATGGAACATTGCTAACCCTCAAGATGTTGAATCAGCTGTTACACATCTCAAAAGTGTGATTCACACCGCCATAAAAAGAGTTACCATTCCAAAGCCATCATACAGCCGTGCGCCGCGTTCACCGCCGTTGCCAACTCACCTCTTAAAGCTTATTCGTGCCAAAAACCAAATGCGTTGTCTCTGGCAACGCCAGCTGCAGCCATGATAACGCTAACGCCTCAATCAGTTTATTCACCAGGTTAAGCATGCCTTAGATAAACACCGTTAATATAACTATCTGCACTTGGTATCCAACTTATGTTCTACTGATAGTTTGCCACGGAAACTGACGAAACAGATACTTCGCGAACCTTCCTATATGCCACCGTTTAGAACAAAGAACACGGTGAGTAATGGCACTTTGGAAAAGTGCGAAACTTAGGCTATGTACTTTGAATCTACCTTTAGACCAAATCCGCCCACTTAATCTGCCTTCACGGCATCTGTTCGGCAGAGCTTAAGTGCTGTATGGCTTACGGTCTCATTGCACATTAAGTGGGTTTTATCTAGAGAGCTTCGCTCAATCATCCAATTTTCACCCACTAAGAAGACCCCTTATCCCACCGCTTGTGTAGAAGCACTTCTCGAGGAAGACAATAGCCTTCCTTGCTGCCTTATACAGTGCTATTTGTTTCGCAATGGATATTTTCCGTAAGCCTGGAAACATGCTGAAGTTCTTACTATATGCAGACCTTCTAAACACCACAGTTCCCGACAGAGCTATCTGCCTATAAGCCTCTTACTGACTCTGTAAAAACTGCTAGAGAAGCTCCTTCAAAAGCGCCTCCTTCGTTACGTTGGTGATTACTCAGCTATACGTCATCAGCAGTTTGGTTTCCGATGCCACCACTCGAGCACTCATCAGCTGTTACGACTTACTAAACACACCATCCGTAGATTTGAAGCCAATGGACATACTGTATCGGCGTTTTTAGATTTCACTCAGGCATTTGATAGGGTATGCCAACGACCTTCTCTATAAACTCCATGGTATTTGCCTGCCACTTTATTGGCGTCGTTTGATTACCAGTTATACTCAGGACCGCCAATTTTCTGTACGTCTTGGAGCGACAAGAGTGACACCGTGAAAATACCATCTGGTGTGCCCCAGGGTAGCATTCTTGCCCCACTTCTCTACAGTATATATGCTGTTGATATGCATGCAATACCTACAGCAAATACCGGATTGTTTTCTGACGATACCATCATCTTTACTTCTCATTGTTGTATTGATTCTGCATATGTAACCTTACAATCTTCGCTGGACTTCTTCCCTCACTTGTTGTCTCACTGGCGCATTACTCCTAATCCCAATAAGTGTCAGATAAAGCTTTTCACCTTACGTAGGCCTCATACTCCACCAAATATTCGACTCTACGACATGGAGGTGCCGTGGTTGCCTTCTGATCGAACAGTAAAATATCTGGGCATTCACCTTGATCATCGGTTAACATGGCATACCCACATCAACACTAAACTCAATCAGGCATATTCTCGTTTCCATAAGTTTTATCGGATTCTAAGTTGCAAATTCTCTGTACGAGTTGTGTACTCTGCTGCTGTACAAGAGCATTCTGCGGGCACTCCTCCTGTATGCCTGCGCTGTATGGAATTATGCTTCTCCTACTAAGATAAAACGGCTAGAGGTGTTCCCGAACAAGATATTTCGTATATCTGTGAACGCCCCATGGTACATCCGCAATGCACACCTTCACTGTGAATTGGTAATCGACGACATCTTAGAGCACATCTCTACTACGACTCGTTTACTCTTTGCTCATCTTCCTAGAGTACCTGGTGCTGCAAACTTTGAACTGGGACGCTGTACAGGTGCTGAGCCTTGAATGAAGCCGCCTTGCTGCAAGATATCATCTTAACCTAAAGACACATAGTGTGTACTTGTTTCCTTACTTTCTCTTTCATTGAATGACTTGTGTTCGATTTGAAGAATCGCATAAGAGCATCCCCATTAATTTGTATTCTTTAGAATGATATATTTATCAGTACATCTACAATTTATACAGCACTCAGCGGTGCTGAGAAATTCATAAGAATTAAAAAGAAACAGATATGTATAACTTCTGCTCAACAACGAGATGGACATATACATTCCGTAGACCAATGCAACACAAATCACTACGTTACATCACATGTATGTAGAACTTCCGCTTAATAACGATATAGACGCATACATCCTGCAGGCCAGTGAAATGCAAATCACCACGTTACATCTCAGATATTTATAATTTCCGCTGAGTGGCGAGATGGACGCATACATTCTGTAGGCCAGTGGAACACTCATCACTACTTTACATCTTAGATATGTATAACTTCAGCTCAAAAAAGCGACGGAGGCATACATACTTGTAAGCCAAAGAAACACTCATCACTTCCTTACATAACAGATATGTATAGCTTCCATTCAGTGCTAGATAGACGAATTACATGCTTGTAAGCCACTAAAACACTCATCATATGTATGACTTCCGGTAATACCGAGATAGACGGATACATGCTTGTAATCCAGTGAAAAATCTTCACTACGTTACATCACAGATACGTATAACTTCCGCTTAGTGCAAAACAGATGTATGACGTGCTTTTCCTAAGGCAGTGAAACATTCATCAATACATTAAATCACAGATATGTATAAATTTCACTACTGGCTAGATAGACACATTTCATGCTTGTAAGGCAAAGAAACACTCATCGCTACGTTACATTACTGATATGTATAGCTTCCACTCTGTGCTGGATAGGTGCATTACATGCTAGTAAGACATTGAAACACTGATCATTGCGTTACATCAGAGACTGTATAAATTGCCGCTCAATACTTAGAGGGACGCAAACGTGTTTGCAGGAGAGTGAAATACCCAAAATTACGTTACATCATAGATATGTAAAACTTCCGCTCCATAGCGAGATGGACGCATACATGCTTGCAGGAAGTAAAGTACCCATCACTACCTTACATCACAGATATGTATAACCTCCGCTCAATAGTTAGTTGGACGCATATATGCTTGTAGGACAGTGAAATACCCATTACTACGTTATATCACAGGTATGTGTTACCTCCCTTCAATAGCTAGATGGGCGCACATATGTTTTTAAGACAGTGAACTAGCCATCACTACGATTACATCACAGATATGTATAACTTACTCTCAATATGGACACATATATGCTTGTAGCACAGTGAAACGCCCATCACTACATTGCATCACATAACTTCCTTTCAATACGAGATGAACGCATACATGCTTGTAGACCAGTGAAACACCCTTCACTGCGCTGTATCACACATATGTATAACTTCCGCTCAATGGCGAGATGGACCCATACATGCTTGTATGCCAGTTTTCTTTATTTATGAGCGCTATTTAACTGCTAAGGCCCTTAGCGTCCCATTTTACCTATATTAGGCGTGAAAGGCCGGTAATTTTTCTCAGAGGCCTCCTTATCAGCTTGAGGTTCTTTAACGTGCCGTACGACACGAGACCACCACCGGCTTTACTTCCCTTCCGAAGGAAGCCATGCTAAGGATTTTTACGCCCGAAATAATCCATCGCCCTCCGCCGTGTTTGAAACCGCGACCTCGGGAACTAAGGCTAGCATGGTAACCACCACAACTTGTATGCCAGGGAAACACTCATCACTACGTTGCATGGTATTTATGTACATGGTGTCCAAAAATAGTTACCCGGATTACAGCAATTTATAACATCTGACCCATGATACTATTATGCGGTCTAAATCTCTTGAGGTTTGAGGCGTGTCCACTATTACGGCACTAGCGAATAGCAGCAGTGCAGCGTTGCCTCATACGGACAGTACACCTCGCCACTGGTAAAACTCTAATTGTAATATCGTGTGCGCGCATGCGTATTTCATATATCAGAAAAGCAACAATTAGGATATAGGTGATATTTTCCTGAATAAATACCATATTTTTACACCCACTAGGTCGCCATTAATTTATAGTTATCTTTCGTGACGTTTAAACGGAGACTTTTAGTTATAGTTATGCTTGTAATGGCAGTAACCCTATTGCTATCTTAGTTATTTTATATATTCTTATATAATAGACATAATTATCACCTAATAACGTGCAGTTCTCCATGTGCTAAATAAATTTACAAACAGATATTCCACGAGGTTTTACAATACAGCTACAAACTCGCCATGAGAAGTCCTTTCGAAGCCCTCTGACGCCACCCTACAAAACCATACAAGACGTTTCTTCAATAAACAGCATATTGTATGGTTTTGTTTCACAGAATATTACCATTGGAAAACAAATGATTAAGTCCATTTTAATGGTTACTATGCTTCCTTACGCATAATGTCGAATCCTAGAACCAAGCACGTATCCTTTACATGAGAAGAGCGTGTTGGGCATTTTACAACATTCAACACCTCGTTACTTGGAATGCGCTACAAAATAAAAAGCCATATAGAGGATAATCTAGCTGAGAATTTTAAGCAAAAATGAGCAATTGTCATAAAATTCTCGAGGAAGCATCAACAATGGAATTTATTGTACCATTGATGCGATAGCTCAAGGTTAAAACATTGACAAAGCAAAAATACTCCTGGTGTACTTTTTAAGCATGCTCGCTGGAAGGTTAAGCGACTCAATTGTGAACTCAACCACGGTGTACTCAGTCCTTACAGTGATAGGCTTTGTCTTAACGTTTATAAAGTTAACTATTTCATAAAAATTTCACTTATTAAGCTCGGTAATACCAATGAATATAGCAGTAAGGATAATGCTGTTGTCTTCATGTGTATAATTTCTTTAAAATGTATGCCAACGAAGAAAACCGCAAACATATTAACTTCACAAAATGTCAAGAGCTTACTGCTGAGATGTGCTCATTAAGTACATTAACTGTTTCACGTGTGTGTAGGCGAAAAAGGCGCACGCAGAGGGAGCCGCGAAATTTTTTACATCGCCGAGAAAATTTACGCTTACCTAAGAGAGTAACAAACCTGGAGGATTTCGAAAAAGATGTACGGCACAATGTTTTTGAATTTTATGATAAACGTGATATCGAGGACGATGAGCATATGCCGTTAGCTTTGCCACTTGAATAACAAAGGACGCATAGAAAGGCGTGCATTTTATTTCTCTATTTGTGAACCACATTTTGTTTATTTTTCTTTTCTTGTAGTTTTTAAGTGAACATTGCGACAGCTTTTATAACAAACGCATAACGTTCTGACGAAGCCAAGTGAAGTTTGGCAACCGCGCGGTCACTCTGTATTGGTTGTCACAAAACGTCAAGAGGTTTGGACCGTACAGTAATTGAAGTTTTTCTGTTGCAGATAGACTTGGGCACCTATAAAGTTTTTGTACAGGTGTGCTCTAGTCACCTCCTTTACCGCTAGGAGCGCTGTCGCTGTTATCTTCAAAATGACTTCTCCGCAGGAAAAGGCTCAATGTGTTCTATGGCTTGCGGAAACGAAATCTCTTACTCGTGTGCAGCGAATGTTTAGGACACGTTATGGAAGTAAGCCAGCTGACGTGAAGTTAATAAAGACGTGGATGACAAAATGGTTAGCAACAGGGTCAGTGCATAAGGCTAAAAGCAGTGGTAGATCATCAGTTTCTCAAGAAAGTGTTGAGACGATTCAAACGTCGTTCACTAGGTCACCACAAAAATCAATTAGGTAGGCTTCATGCGAACTTGGAGTACCACGGAGTACAGTCCACAAGGTGGACGTAAGGTTTTAAAGTTGTATTCTTACAAAGTCCAACTTGCTCAGGCAATACAGAAAGAAAATCGTCCACGACATTCAGAATTTGCTACAGACATATTACAGCGAATAGATGAGAATAATTACTTTTTACAATGTATCTGTTTTTTCCGATGAGGTTACATTTTATGTAAGCGGAGTAGTTAACAGGCATAACGTGAGAATCTGGGGGTCAGAAAATCCACATTTGATAAGAGAACATATTAGAGACAGTCCGAAAATCAATGTGCGGTGTGGACTAATGCATGATAGCGTGATTGGCCCTTTATTCTTCATTGAAGGATCAGTTAATGCAAATGTGTACTTGGATATGTTAACCAACTATGCCATTCCTCAGCTACAGGAAATGCAACCGACTGTTATCTTCCAGCAAGCCGGTGCTCCTCCTCACTGGGCACTTGAAGTTTGAAGGTCTCTACATGAAACTTTCCCAAATCCGTAGATTGGCAGAGATGACCCAATTCCATGGCCCCCGAGATCACCGGTCATTACCCCATTAGATTTTTCCCTTTTGGGGGTATGTTAAAGATGTTGTTTAAAAACAGTGGTTCCGGCTCTCGCGACCTTGCGACAGCGCATTAGACTTGCAATTGAAGGTGTCACGCCATAAATGTTGCAGAATGTGTGGCGTTAAATCGAATGTCGGTTGGATATGTTGCGTGCTACGCTTGGCGCACATATTGAAGCTTTTAGGTTTGTTTATTTAGTTCAAACTTTAAGTGTGTATACACTGAATATGTAACTTCAGTTTTATTAGAAATGTTCATTGAAAAGCTACAGTATGTTACGTTAAAAGGGGAAGCATTTATGAACACCCTGTATAACTTCCGCTCAATAGCGAGATGGATGCATGCATGCTTATATTCCAGTACAACACTCCTCACTACGTTGTATCACAAATAGTATGACTTCCGCTCAATAGGGAGATGGACGCATATATGCTTGCTGGCGAGTGAAAAACTTATCACCACGTTACATCACATATATGCATAACTTCCATTCAATGGCGAGGTGGACGCATACATGCTTATTGGCCAGTGAAACACTCATCACCACATTACAACATAGATACGTATAACTTCCGATCAATAGTGAGATGGACGCATACATGCTTGTTGGCCAGTGAAACACTAATCACTACGTTACATCACAGATATGTATAACTTCCGCTCAATGGCGCGCAACATGCATGCACGTTTGTTGGCCAGTGAAACATTCATATTGGCCAGTGAAACACTCATCACTACGTTACATCACAGACACGCATAACTTTCGCTCAATGACGAGATGGACACACACATGCTTGTTGGCCAGTGAAACACTCATCACTACGTTACATCACAGATATGTATAACTTCCGCTCAATGGCGCGCAACATGCATGCACGTTTGTTGGCCAGTGAAACATTCATATTGGCCAGTGAAACACTCATCACTACGTTAGATCACAGATAAATGCAACTTCCACTCAATGGGGAGTAGAACGCATGCATTCTTGTTGGTCAGTGAAACAGTCATCACTACGTTACGTCATAGATATATACAACATTAGCTCAATGGCGAGTAGGACGCATACATGCTTTTTGGCCAGTGAAACACTCATCACTGCGTTACATCACAGACATGTGTGACTTCCGCTCAGTAGCTAGATAGACACACACATGGTTGTAAGCCAGTGAAACACTCATCACTACGTTGCATCACAGATATGTATAAATTCCGCTCAATAGCGAGATGGACGCATACATGCTTGTTGGCCAGTGAAACACTCGTCAGTGCGTTACATCACAAATATGTATAACTTCCGCTTAAAAGCGAGATGGACGCATACATGCTTGTTGGCCAGTAAAATACTCATCACTGCGTTACATCACATATATGTTTAACTTCCGCTCAACAGCTGGATAGACGCATACATGCTTGTTAGCCAGTGAAACACTTATCACTATGTTACATCACAGATATGTATAATTTCCGGTCAGTAGCTAGATAGACGTATACATGTTTGTTCACCAGTGAAACTATCATTACTACGTTGCATCACACATATGTACAGCTCCCGCTCAGTAGCTACATAGACCTATACATGTTTGTAGGCCGGTGAAACTCTCATCACTGCGTTACATCACACATACGTATTACTCTCGCTCAGTAACTAAATAGACACACATATTGTAGCAATCCCTTGAAACATTCGTCACTATGTTACATCGCGGATAATTAGGACTTCCGCTCAGTAGCTAAATAAAAGCACACATGCTTGTAAGCCATTCAAACATTCATTTCTACGTTACGTTACGGATAATTAGGAATAACGCTCAGTAACTAAACGGACGCACACATCCTTGTAAGTCATTGAACATTCCTTACTACATTACACCACGGATATGCATGACTTTCGCTCAGTAGCTGGATAGACGCACATATGCTTGTGAGAATTTGAAGCATTCGTCACTACGTTACACCACGGATATTTATGACTTCCGCTCTGTAGCTAGATGGACGCATACATACTTGTGAATCTTTGAAGCATTGGTCACTATGTTGCATCACGGATATGTATGACTTCCGCTCAGTAGTTAGATGGACACATACAGGCTTGTAAGTCTTTGAAACATTCCTTACTGCGTTACACCACGGGTATATATGACTTCCGCTCAGTAGCGAGATAGACGCATACATGATTGTAAGTCTTTGAAACATTCCTTACTGCGTTACACCACGGATATGTATGACTTCCGCTCAGTAACTACGAGGAGTGGTCAGAAACTAAGCTACAGGGTCTATATTCTTGGAATCTCGTTCGTTATAGAGAAATTAGTAGTGTACATTAGTTCTTATACATGTGGTTGGTAACTGTTCAGAGTTTCAGCCACCCGCCACCTACAGTGTTAGTTGTAGGTTGACACAAATGGCGAACTGTTTGGAAAACTGGTCTCGCTAAGAAATCCGCTACGATTTCTGTGGGCGAAACATGTAACCGCGGCTGAAATTCACCGGCAGCTGGTAGAGGTTTACGGAGAGACTGTAATGTCTCGTCAGCATGTCGCAGAATGGCGTAGAAAGTTTGCGACCGGTAGAGAAAACGTCACCGATGAGGATCGTAGTGGCCGACCCAGCACGGCATCAACAGATTTGAACACAGATCGCGTGGAGGAGCTGTTTCAGGACAACAGGAGGATCACGTTACGGCATATGACGGTAGAATTTGGAATGTCTTTCGGAAGCGTTCGTCACATTGTTCACGATATTCTACAGTATCGGAAAGTTTGTTCCCGATGGGCTCCATGAAATCTGTCCAACCAACACAAGGAGAAGCTCATGGGGGCAAGTATGCAACTTTTGCAACGGTTCTCCGCGGAAAAGAACAGTTTTCTTCACCTCATTGTCACGGGTGAGCAAACATGGATACACTACTACACCCTAGCAGTAAGCGGTCGTCAATGGAGTGGAAACACCCCCCCCTCTCCAAAGACAAAGAAATTAGGTGACGCCATCTGCCGGAAAGGTGATGGCCACAATGTTTTGGGACAGCGCAGGTGTCATACTCGTGAAGTGTTTTGGAAAAAGGGCACACAGTAACGCTGGCCGATACTGCGAGACCTTGACACGGTTGCGCGGAGCAATCAGGAGGAAACGACCAGAACTTCTCACTGAGGGCGTCATCTTCTTTCACGATATCGCACGACCTCATGTAGCCTAGAAGACCGTCACGCTGTTGAAGCATTTTGCTGGGACATCATCGACCACACTCCATACAGTCCGAACCTAACTCCGAGCGATTTTCCTCTTTTTCACACTTGAAAGAGCACCTAGGTGGCCGACGATTCGCTTCAGACGAGGAGGTGAAACACGTTGCGACAACGTGGCTGAACACGCAAGGACAGCATTTTTACCAAGACGGAATATGCAAACTCATCCCACGAAGCGACAACTACATATATCGATATGGAGTCTATGTCGAAAAATGTCCTAAGGCATGTATTATAAGTAGGCGTATTGGTTGTCTTAAATAAAATGTACACGTTTCACTGCAGGCTTTGCAACCTTCGTTTCTGATCACCCCTCGTAGGTAGACGCAATATGCTTGTGAGTCTTTGAAGCATTGGTCACTACGTTACATCACAGATAAAAGTTATCCCATGTCAAGTCAAACGCGCATGAACCACCAATTCATCAAATATCTTCAAAACGTTGTGTATGCATTTTATGCTTTGAAATAGGAGACACCTATGCTTTTTGGTCCCTAGGTTCAATATTTTGAACACTAGCAATGTCGAAAGGTGGTTACGCCCCATACATAATCGCTTTTATTTCCCCTCGAATTCTCGTATATGCTCCATATTGGACCCATTTTAATGCTTAGGAAATCTGCTTTAAACATTAACTAGAATGAATCTGATTCAACAGATTAGTTATTTAACGGGAAGTTTTGACTTTTAAAATTCGATTTTGCATTATATATAAAAAACATAAATTATTGTTTAACTATACGCGTATTCCGCGTTTAGTAGTGCATACATATGCAAAGTTTCAAGAGAGCATTCGTTCAAATATATTTATAAGAAAATACCTTCTCAGCCGAAATCATTCTCATGATAACATAGCGCAGCGGCTTCCGCCTGGAGTGTGAGAGCAGAGGGGATGGCGCGGCGACTCGCAGCTATTACGAGTTATCCAAGGTTATTCCTCTGAATCACTTCCGGATTAGGATACAAACCAACCCTTATCACGGAAAACCAGATTAGGAATTTCCTTCCAAGAGAACAGGTCCAGAATATATAGTTTGTGGAGACACAGCAGTCTATATCATTTGTGAGTTTAATCTGTTAAATTTAGTTGTGTATATTTGTTAAATATTAAATATGAGTAGTAACGGTACCGCTACAAAATGGTATAATTGTTGCTTTAACCCCTTCAAAACAGAATTAGGAGACGCGTGTTCAAGAGAAAAAAGAATTTGCGACCCGAGACTCGTAAATTGCTGAAGGATGTAGAACTGTCCCACAACTAAGAGACTGTGTAAGAATTTTTCAAATTTCGGTTTCAAGTGAAAACAAGAGTAACGTTTGTGAATCTAGCGTTGCTGGACCAATGTTTAGAGGTTTTAAATCTTAATAGTAGTTTAGTATGAATATTAAGCGAATTACCCATTAAGAAATAAACTCTCAAAAATATTTAGTCCAGAAATTACAAAAAATAATACAAAAAATTAAGGAGAAGGTATTACATATTGAAGGTGCATCTGTCCTAGAAGAAAAACAGGATTCAGAAATAATTCAGAAGCTGATAAATTTCATACAACAGATTATTGCAGCTTAAAAATTCAGGTTTTGATTATTTTTGAAAGCTAGTCTTACAACCAAATTAATGAACATTTTGGCAGTAACGCTTCAGACCACATGATAACGGTAGCAAAAATATTTGCTTCAGAGAGAGGCATTTCTTGACTCCTGAAACTAAATCCGGTAAACCGTTAGAATATTCCGTGGTGGAAAAAGTGTTAGTTTTACATTTCGGCGTTATGGCGGGAAAAACTATCATGTTTCCGTTAAAGAAGGAAAACAGAAAATTATTCAAAAAGAGCAGAAGAGATAGATTTGGTATAATCTAAAAAGCACTTACGCAGTTTTAAAGAAAAATATATCCTGATATCAAAATAGGTTTCTCAAAATTTGCTCAACTGAGACCTAAACAGTGTAGGTATACTCCTTGTGTTGGAGCTCATCATGAGAATGTGAAACTGATACTTGATGGAATGAACGTTTCCCATCTTACTGCAGATTCAGTTACTGTTCTCTGTAACTATAAGGACTGCCTCTCTCAAATAAGTTGTAACCCCATCACCAGATTGCTATTTAAGGAAATGTGTTAACTGCCAAGGCACTGAAAACTTGTTCAGTAATATTCGGTACATTTTCGAAGAAAGAAGGTATAGAGCAGACGATTTATAAACAGTGGGTAGCCGTAGATTGCATAAACTTAGAAATAATACAATCATCTGTTGAAGACTTCCTGGAAATATTGTCAGCAAAATTGTCCGATCCTTTAACTCCAACCTTTATAGCTCATCAACGCGTTTTTTATGAGTGGAAAGAAAACTTGAAACCTAAAGAATGTACTGTCATTTCTTTTTTGGCAAACTATGGCTTTGTCATATAAGATTCCGTTTAGGGGGGACATTTGAGCAATAACCAGGAAGCAATCCATCCATTTGTAATTTACTTAGGAGAAAACGATAGCTTAAAACACAGAAAAGCTATATTGTCATATCAGAAAGTTTGAAACAAAATACAAGTGCTATCACGCCACTAGCACTATTAGCGTATTAGAGGGGTTTCAAGGGTGATACAAAGTGCGTCCAGTTACGACTTGCGCCTTATGGCAATAGTGGTTTGTGCTCGTTAAAATAAGTTGTGGTAATCCGAATGTGAATGTTTAGAATATGTTAAAATGTTGAATTCAGTGTATACGACAGACAATGTAAATGGTTTGTTAGTATAAGTGAATTTCTAGAATTGGAAATCTTACGTCCCTAACATTTATTTTTTCTTCTGATTCCATCTCGTAGGTTCTAATTATTTGTAAATGTATCGCATCGGTTTTAAGCTTACTTTCAGTGAGGTGCAATGAGACGGTTATCAGCTGCACAGTCAGTATCATCGTGTTGATTTTGAGGGATGTTCCGTATGGAGTAGCACTTAAATAATACAGGTTTCTGTGCTGTTGTTCTTTATCCCTCGAGTTCGGTAGACATTCCTCACGGGATGTAAGCTGTTCTGTATTCTTGTATGCCCGCCATAGGACTGTGGTGTCACTTCATGGCAAGGAGCAAGTTTTGCCGACAAGTCCATAACCTAAAATATCGCCGCCCATTAGATGAGTCAGAAGTACCCTATGCTGTACCGTTTACGCCGCCAGTATTGACGAAGGTATTTTAATCCTACCAAACAACTTTCCGGATAAAGTCCACGTATTCATGGAGACAGTGTATCATCGCATTGTAAGATGGGGGTTTGGTTTCCATTGAAGCTTGAACCAACTGAAGTTTATATGAGTGCCACTTCTAATCCTTGGAGTATTCAATGAACAGAAGTCTTGCTGAGGCCTAAATAGACTGAGGGTTGTCTGGTGCTCCCATGAGGTTTTTGGAGAAACAAAGGTATAATACCTTCCCCACGCCCATAAACAACTGGCCCAGTTAGTGCGTGGACTGATCGTAGAGTTTTGTGAGGTCCCAGTTGCAAAATAGCGCGCCAGAAGTGATGGTATAAAAGAAACATTACGTCTTAGAAAGTGTTGTTCACATAATATCCGTGCAGTAGTAGGGTTTACTCTATCCTCTCCTGCTATTTGTGCCTTGTGTTTTCTTCATATGTACACCTCATGGTTACGTTGCTCTTGTAAGACGTCAGCATATAACAGAGCCAATGCTTTCATATCCGATGGGAGTCTTCTGAAACGTATTTTTCTATGTTATAAGGCAGTGTATCTTGAAACGCCTATAAACTGTACATAATTACGCTGATATAAGTAATTATTTTAGGTTTAAAAAACTAGTGGAGGAAGCCGATTAAAGGTTTGGACCTGTGTTAGAAAGCCACTTGCCCAACCACTTATACACAAAACAACTCCGAACGTGTATGTAAAATTCACTCTTAAACAGATAATCTTGAGCTTGCAGGTCCATAACAAACGAGATGTAGGTACGTGCGTGTATTGTATGTATGTACCGAGTGCGTTAGTTCCGCGGTAATGTGTCAGGGCTTCATTTGAGAGGTCCCGGAATCGATTCCCGTCGACCGCCCACTCTGATGGACTTTTTTTAGTGTTTTTCTCTGGTTAGTAGGCTAATGCTGGAGTGCTTTCTCATCTTCTTTCCCTCATTTCCCTTTCGTTCCGTTTCCTTCTCATGTTTCAGGTGTGCTTCTAGGTTTCGTGACGTGAGGAGGTGGTGGATAGATGACGCGAATGAATACTCCAACAAAAGAGTATTCTTCATGGACATTAGAGGACTGCCTGGTTGGATGGGTCGTTCATTGCCCTCTCTGGGCAGCTCAAGGTGTGGGAGCGTCTTCGAGCCAGAAACTGTTAGGGACTTCCATGCGTCTCTATGACCTGTGTACCTGCGATCTGTAGCCTCCCGTAGTTCCTTCACTTCATCCCTTCCTCCTAAGTGGTGCTAGCCGCAATAGATCTCACGTAGGTCGCAGTGCACGAGGTGCCCTCCGTTTTATGCCCTATACCCATATACCGGTTGTAAGTACGTATGTAATAATAATTATTATTACTATTATTATTATCATTATTATTTAATTAACATTCTCATTGTTTAGGCAATGTTATTATAGAAATTAACAGTAATAAACTTACTTTGGTTAGTTTGATACGTATCACAATCAAAGCTCAATGTCAGCGCAGCAAATACGCTTGCATCATACATAGTGTGATAGCAACACCAGAAAGTTCTGAAAACTAGAATTGAAGGTAACTGTCTTGTTTAGTCTAATTGTAAAACATTACAGGCCTAATAACAGCGGCTTTGGCCATTCGTTATACCATCAATTCGGTTGCCTATGCGAAGTGAACGACGACTGGGGACATGCTGTGTAATAAACATTTTGCATTGGTTCCTAAAGATACTCATATGTGTTAATGTTATATCCTAAAGACCACTCAGGTACCTACGTAAATTATGCCGAATAAGCAGCCGTACTTCTGTGGAGGATATGAGCAGGTTAATTTTACTCTATGTTGCTGTCGTGTGAAAAATAAAATCACTGATATCGCATTTACTCAGTGCAGCTGCTATAATGCTAGAGCATGTTATGTTACGCGCGTGCACGTGTGTAGAATAATGACCAACAGAAACCTTTTGTTTCCGTAAATAAGTTAAAATATGAATGAGTATATGTACCAGTACTGTGTTTAATTATTTACACATTTGCTTACAGACACAGTACGAGAGAGATGCGTTTACTTTCAAAATAAAAATTACCTGTTTCCGTGTGCGTGCTTGAATTCCTAAATCGCAATTAAAATATCTCAAACAAAGTATGCTTGATTTGCCGCTGCACTCGTCATTAATTTAAAATCAAATAACTGAAGTGAAAAACAAACATCACTACAAATCGCGAATATTTAATTCTCGAATCCTATTTATCTAACGTGTTATCCACTAGGCTAAGCTACCAGTAATCAAAAAGACGTGAAAAACTGTAGTACATACACATGTCTGCGTGGGCGTGTGCCTTCACTAGATGACATTCAAGTAAAATCAATCATTCAAATACCCTGGGAATTAAGAAAAAGATGACGATAAAAGGGGGCAGTTTCAGGTGTTATTGAAGGTCAAACAGCGTCTTCCAGAGTGAAAATCCTTCCTAATCATTTAGCCTCCGCTAAAACGTAAGTCCACTTTTTAAAAATTGTCGTGTGATACATTCACATGACTTTCTCTAACCTTTATCACTTATTAGTGGGTATCCAAATTATTCTTAAGAAGATTTATTTTGCTACCTACTTCATTTTAATCGAGATAAACCTTTCCAGAAATAGCTGCACTACACATTTCGTTATAGATACAAAGGGAATAGTGATAGTCAAATGTTTTAGAACTGGACGCTATATGCTGGTCTTAAAATTCTATATTCTTTCCATGACATCGCGAGAAACAGCTGAAAATGGACAGGACTTTAAAATAATGGCTAAGCATTGAATTTATAACGGATATCTCGGAAATAACTGATGCCACAAAAAAGTTATTTGAAATACGTTGTGTGTTTTAAAGTGATCTACATTTTTGGTGAACTATGTTTTCGTCTATCACATAACGTTTAGCATTTAAACAAGATTATTCAAAATTCCTTCCGAATGAAGATGTCTTCACAGACTATTTTCAGATAGTTCAAGGTATACATTATTTTATCATGTAAATATCTTTAATTGCGGCATTTGAATAAATATCGTTTGAGACATTTTAAGAAATAAAAAATTTCAAAAAATGATGCATTAAAGGATGGTTGGGGTGGGAGATTTTCTTGAAAATCGTCGTTCTGCATCTTTGGAAGGTACTGAATAACACCAAGTTTGGTATTTTGCGAGATTTCGTTTGAGTTATGCTGTTTGCAGACACACATACACGGACGTTTTTCTAAAAATGCTTTCTTTTTTAATTCGGGAGCCAACAAACATGTATTTCCGGTGAAGTCTTCTTATTGAATTTTTGGGTGGAATGCAATACCATCTCTACCTACTATGTGCGTGGTAGAAAGTAAAAATTTGGCGTTTAACCCTATTCTTACTGCATGCGGCACCACAGGCAGTGGACACTGATGAAGCATAAAATGAAAATTAAGAAAGGACATTTGGGAACGAGACGTTCAAGGCAAAAGTTTAGCGTACCTCCCCTTCATTTGCCATGTATGAGTACTGAGAAAAACCTGGAAAAACCTCAGTCATGGAGAACGGTACTGACGGGATTTGAGCCGCAGAGCTCATGCCTTAACGACCTCGGCTACCTTTATGGGCACACCTAATCAAGTTTTGCGAATTTATATACTTGAATGTAGCAGGAAATAATGAAAAAGTTACTTTCCTTTCCAGAAATAATTTACAAAGCTTTCTTTGTACAATACATGCTACACTCTCAAGAAAGACACATTATTACTGAACGCAGCTTTGCCACTGTTCGAAACGTCGCTTACCATCAAATTTTACATCAGTGTCGTAACAAAAGCTATAAGGTAGATAAACCCTAATTTACATATACACATCTTATGTTGCAGCATTGTGGCCACCATTTCCCCAGGTCATGGGTTCAAACCCCGGAGGGCGATGGATTTTTTTGAGTGTAAAGATCCTTCGCTTGGCTACCTTCGGAAGGGAACTAAAGCCGGTGGTTCCGTGCCGTAGATTTACGGCAAGTAAAAGAACCTCAAGCCTGATAAAGAGGCCTCTGAGCAAAATTTCCTGTCTTTCACGTCCAATATAGAATGGGACGCTAAGAACCACAGCAGTTAAAGAATATCCATTAATAAAATTAAATTATTTGACATCTTATATTCTGTTACGGAGAGAGCTCGGTACCGATCCAGAGTGGATATTGTACCTACGCCCCACAAGGAGGCGCCCCCGAGAGAAAGGATAAAGCGAAAGGAGACACCGGGCAGCCAGATCCAGGAGCGACGGTACAGCAATGACAATGCCAAGTTTCCAGATATACACAGCCCAGCAGACGTACAGGTAGACCGGGGACCCCACCCTGCACGGAGTGGGTCCAACGCCCCTCAAAGGGGTTGCGGCAGCCAGTCGAAAGCCGAGGGTCGGAGAAAGTTACAAATGGCATCCTATTCCCCTGCCAAGCTGCACCGAACACCATCGCCGACCCTGTAAAGAGACCAACAGGATGAAGGATGAAATGAAATGAAGAATGAAACGAAATGGAACAAAATGGAGAGACAGGAAATTCGGGGGATGAAAGACACCACCCCATCATTCGGCTGACGACCCGGGAAAACCCCCGAAAAAATCTGTAGATCAGAGAGGGCAGCCACCGGAGATCGATCCCGGGACCTCCCGAATGCGAGCCACAGACACATAAACACATCGCTTACAACAATTATACTCTTTGTTATCCCTGAATATCCTTATAAAGTGGCATATACTTAAGCATCAGAGGGGTGGAATGAATCAAGTTCTACACACTTCTTAAAGCATTGCCAAAGCTTTGAAAAACATGCTTAGATATTCACATTATAATTTTATGTGACATAAATTTTAAATTTCTGACATAGTAAGTGTTCTCTTGTTTCATATGTTCAAACTTAGTTATTTGTATGCGATTTCGAGGTGGACACAAAATAACCCTCCCTTGGTCAAAAAGGAAAAGCTTTTAATATAAAAAGCTTAAAATGAAAATAAAAAATGCTGCGTGTGCTAAATGTAACATATCTCTGGCTAAGCGTAGTGAAAAGACAGATATACGCCGCAATGTTTTTAACCACGCCGAGAAATTTGAATGGATGTGGTAGTATGAAGAGTTGTACAATACCTCAGAATCATTAATGTCATTTATAATATTTTATGCCATATACGGATTTTTTATTTAATTGTTTAAAACAAAGCTTATTTTTCTACACTGAAAAAAGTGTGTCCCTATACACTTATAAATTTTAGTTATGAACATCTTTCTTTCCCCAAGATTCACCGTGGGTTCTATTGTTTATTATTGCTGAATCACCACAAAAGGCTGACATTTCGTATTATCTGTCAAATTCCCTACGATAAAAAATGCACCCAAAAATTGGGTATTTGGCAGCGTTGAATGCATCTGTCATAACATTAAGGAGTAGTGAGTAAAATATGCTCTCTCTCACAGCCTTGTGCTTGAAAGGCGTAAGTTCTCGGTTATTTAGGAAATGACACGTCCAGTTGCTAATACAACAAAGTAGATTTTGCTTAAAATCCTTTTAGCCCTACTGGCGAGTAAAAAGCTGATACTTCATATATATTTGCAAAGGCCCCTCTTACAAATTCACCCTTTTGCTTTCTCTATCAAGTACCTACATGGTATGTAGAGAAGCTACTGCATTTCACCCAAAAATTCGATACTGATATTTCACCGGAAATACATGTTTTGAGGCCCCTTGTATCCAAAAAAAGTATTTTTACTTTATCTATCACGTGCCTAGTAGGTAGAGAAGGTATTGCGTTCCACCCAAGAATTCGACACCGAGATTTCACCGGAAATACATGTTTTTAGGCTCCCTGATTAAAAGAAAGGCAGTTTTAGAAAAAGATTCGTGTGTATGTGTGTGTCTGTGAACAGCATAAATCAAAAACGAAAAGTTGGATAAATATCAAACTTGGTATTTAGGCTCAATACCTTCCAAAGATGCGACACGAAGATTTTTAAGAAAATCCCCAATCCCAAACTACCCTTTACATGCAACACTTTTCTAAATGTTTTATTTTCTAAAAGTGCCTCTAATGAGTTTGATTAAAATACTATATATAAGGATACTTACATAACAAATAAAATGTAATTTTCGAATTTTCTTAGAATAGCCTGTGAAATCCTCTTTCATTCCGAAGGAATTCTGCATAATCTTGTATAACTGGTAAACATTAAGCCACAGACGACAACGTGCGTTACAAAAAATGTAGCTCACTTTAAAACACACAATTTATTTCAAACAACGCTTTATGTGACATCAGCTGTTTACGAAATATAAGTTATTAATGGTTCGATTTGATCAATACTTTGCCATTCTCTTAAAGTCCTGTCGATTTTCAGTTGTTTCTCGCAATTGCATAGAAACAGTATGCAATTTTAAGGCCAGCATATAGCGTCCATTTCTTAAACATTTGACTATCCCGGTTCTCTTTGTATCCCAACGAAATGTGTTATATACGAGTAGTTGTTTCTGCAAAGGTTTATCTCGATTAAAATGAGGTAGTTAGAAAAATAAACTTTCTTAAGAGTAATTTGTATACCCCCTAAACAATAGAGGATAGAGAAAATCATGTGAATGTGTCACACCAGATATTTAGAAAAAGCCGTGTGTGAGTGTGTACTTTGTGTCTGCCTGTGTGTGTGTTTGTGAACAACGCAACTCAAAAACGAAAAGGCTTTGGTATTTAGGTATTTTGTTTTATAGGTATTTTAGCCTTGGCATTTAGGTTCAATACCTTCCAAAGATGTGATACAAATATTTTAAAGAAAGTCCCCTACCTCAAACTACCTTTCACTTGGAACATTTTTCGAAATGTTCTGTTTTCTAAAAAATGGCTCTAACGATTTTGATTAAAATACCACGTACTAAAGTTATTTGCATGGCAAATAAAATGTATATTTTCAATTTTCTGGGAGTATCCTGTGGAGTCATTCGGAAGGAGTTTTATATAATCTTGCATAACTTGTAAATGTTAAGCGGTAAATGAAAACTTAATCCACAAAAAAATGTAGATGTCTTTAAAACGCACAATTTATTTCAAATACCTTCTTTGTTGCATCAGCCATTTCCGAGATATCCGTTATTAATGGTTCAATTTGTTTAACACTTTGTAATTCTTGTTAAGTCCTGTAGATTTTCAATTGTTTCTCGTGATTACGTGGAAAGAGTATGGAATTTTAAGGCCAGCATATAGAATCCAGTTCTTAAACATTTGACTATCGCTGTTCCCTTTGTACTCTAACGAAATGTGTAATGTAGCCTTTCTGCAAAGGTTTATCTCGATTTAAATGAATTAGATAGAAAAATAAGCTTTCGTAATAATAATGTATATACCCACTAATAAACGATAGAGGGAAGAGAAACTCATATGAATGTAACACATATTTTTTAATTTTTGCAAAATACTGTCAATGTTCCTGAATTAAAGCGCTGCATATAAACGATGTAATTCTAAATAAGTGCGAAAGATAACCTGATGATAGATATATAGCGGGCATAAACGTGCCGTTTCTCTCCGCCCTTCACGTCATTCCACCCCTAACGAGAACATATCGGAGCCGCCCGTTCCCGCGATCAATGGCTTTGCCAGGCCTTGTGCTCTAGCAGCGTTTCTCCGGTCGTTTCCTAGAAGGAGTTGTGATATATAAATCGTATTTTTTTTTAATTCCTGCTTTTATGGCAATTAAATGAAGCAGTCGCACATAGTAAACAGTGGATATGTTTCGTCTACATCATTATCGATTTAATATAGGAAATTTGCGACTTTAATCTAAGGTTCTGTAGAAAAACCCTAAAAGACTTACGTTTTAAACAACTACTACAAAATGTCATGCCTCCAAATAATGCTTGAATTATTAACCTAATAAGAATGCCTGCAAAACATGTACTCCATAAGAACACATGCGATTTTAGTAATGTCTTTGTGTAGATAATGTTCACCCTGCTACAGGAAGGTCATGTTTCCTAGGTATAGATGTGTCTATTATCAGGTCAGTGCTATCGTATGTACAGATCCGATTTAGTTTAACAGTTTACAGAGCCACCCTTGTACAGATATTGCTCCTTCTTCCTGCAGCAATATGTATAAAATCTCCAGTTGCATCAGCACCTTTACGTCAAAATACAGCTACTCACTGCCTTAATGGATTCAAAATAGAGTGCAATGATTGCAAAGCATAGGAAAGAAACGGTTACCATGTTTTTCACTGCAGAATAATGTTTTGGAAATATGTAATGTAGAAAATAGGAGCTTGAGCTTTAGAATACAAAAACACATAAAATGTTGTATTAAAGAATACTTATGTTGTTTTTAAACCTTAGGGAAGGAGACTAGTGTCAAACATCTGTTATAGGAGATTTAAATTTGATTACACACCATTGTTCACTTGTTTTTGTGTTTACCGTGTACTAGTTTCCGCACGTGGTGACCTGAATGAGGTGTGATTCAGCTCTTCCACGGAAGATGGAATTATGCATCCTGACTGGTCATGAGGAATTATGCAGCCTGACTGGTCATGATCACACAACATGCATTTAAACCGTCAACCGGAATCGCCCAGCTGTTATGTAATATATACGTGTCTTATAGCAACAAACTAAGAATAAGTTCTCTTTCCCAGCAAAGCACACGATTGAAATAGTAAGACTTCATCCACATGCGAAAGCTGCGTCTGGCTTCCAAAACTTCTACCCCTAAACCCGATTTGTATAACATTGATCGTTAAATTACTAATCCCGTTCTAAAGGAAGCTTTCTATGATGAAACTGGACATTGCACATTTTGATTTGCAGAAGCTTTCTCATAGTCGTACATAACTTTTAACAAGTATGTTTTAAACCCAAATAATTCCCAGCCAGAAACGATTGAAAGATCTTCAGGTTCCTTAGCGGTTTTATATGTTTACAGTATAGAAGGCCTGCGTATAATACACAAATACCACACATATATTAATAAATTTGTTACCATTAGAATCGACCTCAGCCCAGAAGACAAATTGATTAACTTGAAGCAATGTGTTCAATAACTCACTCATATAATAAATCAGCTAGTTGAGTGCTACTTGAAGGTTGCTGGCTCCATCGTGTCAGCATGTTGTGAGTAACTTGAATCTCCTTTAGTCCGTTGCACCAGCATGTTATGAGTAACCAGAAGGCTGCATTGTGTCGACATGATGTGAATAACTTGAAGGTTGCTCTATCCATTGTGTTAGCATGTGGAGCGCAACTTGAAGGCACCTCCCTCAACCGTGTCAAAATAATGTGTGTAACTTGAAGAAAGCTCTCTTCATTGTGTGAACATGATGTGTGTAACTTGAAGGTAACTCCCTCTAACATGTCAACACGATGTGAATAGCTTGAAGGATTCTCCCTCAACTGTGCCAACATGATGTGAGCAACTTGAAGGTTGCTCCCTGCATCGTGCCAATGATGCGAGTAACTTGAAGGTTGCTCTCTCCGTTGTGTCAACATGATATGGTAACCTGAAGGTTTCTCTCTCCATCGTGTCAACATGAGGTGAGCAACTTGAAGGTTTCTCCAACCATTATGTTAGATTTGAACGTTTCTCCCTCCATCGTGTCAACATGATGCGAGTAACTTGAAGCTTGCTTCCCTATCGTGTCAACATGATGTGAGTAACTTCAAAGATTCTCCCATCATTTTGTCAACAGGATGTGAGTGAATTGAAGATTGCCCACTCCGTCGTATCAACACGATGTGAGTAACTTGAAGGTTACTCTCCCTCTCTCTCTCTCCCTCTCTATCGAGTAAACATGGCATGAGTAACTTGAAGGTTGCTCCCTTAATAGTGCCAACATGATGTGAGTAACTTTAAGATTCTGAGTAGCCTGAAGGCGGCTCCATCCATTGTGTTAGCATAATGGGAGTAGCTTGAAGAAAGCTTTCTTCATTGTGTGAACCTGATGTGTGTAGCTTGCTTCCCTATCGTGTCAACATGCTGTGCGTAAGTTGAAAGCTTCTCCCATCCTTGTGTCAACAGGATGTGAGTAAAGTGAAGATTGCTTTCTCCGTCATGTCAACACGATGTGAGAAACTTGAAGGTTACTCTCTCTCTCTCTCTCTCTCTCTCTCTCTCTAACGAGAAACATGGCATGAGTAACTTGAAAGTTGCTCTCTTAATAGTGGCAACATGATGTGAGTAACTTTAGGATTGCTTTTCCCATTCTATCAGCATGATGTGAGTAACTTTAAGCATGATGTGAGTAACTTTAAGTTGCTACACCCATGTATCAGAATAATGTGAATAACAAAGATAGCCCTGTCCATTGTGTCAAAATGACGTGAGAAATCTTACGTTCCTCCTCCCATTGTCTTAAAATGATGTGGGTAACTAACCTACCCCTCCCCAATGTGTCAACATGATGCGAATAAACCTTAAGTTGCTCATCCCATTGTGTCAGAATGAATTTTATAACTAAAGTAGCCATCACCGTTGAGTCAACATGATGTGAGTAACTTTAACTGGCTCCTCCCATTGCGTCAGAATGATGTGGGTAACCAAAGTAGCCGTCTCCAGTGTATCAATATGATATGAGTAATTTGAGTTGCTCCTCCAATTTTGTCAGAATTATGTCGGTAACTAAAATAGCCCTCTCTATTGTGTCAACATGATATGAGTGACCTTAAGCTGCTCCTTCCATTGTGTCAGAGTGATCTGAGTAATTAGGTTGCCGTTTACATCATATGAGAAGGATATGTGAGTAACTGTAGCGTTACTCGCTCGATAGTGCCAAAATGCTATGAGTAACTTTAAGTTGCTCCTCCCATTGGGTCAGAATGATGCAGGTAACTAAATTAGCCTCTGCATTGCGGCAACTTGTGAATAACCTTAAGTGCTCCTCACATTGAGCCAGAATAAAGTGGGTAACTAAGTTAGCCCTCTTATTATGTCAGTATAATTTGAGTAACTTTAAGCGGATCTTCTTACTGTATACGAATGATGTGGGTAACTCAAATAGCGCTCTCCATTGTGTCAACATGATGTAAGTAACTCTAAGCTGTTCTTCCCATTGTGTCAGAATGATGTGGGTAACCAAAGTAGCGCATTCCAATGTGTCAGCATGATGTGAGGAACTTTAAGTTGCTTCTCCTATTATGTCAGAATGATGTGGGTAACTAAAGTAGCCCCTTCATTGTATCATTGTATCATCTTTAAGTTTCGCGTCCCATTGTGTCAGAATGATTTCGGTAGCTAATGTTGCTCTCTTTGTGTCAACATGCTGTGAGTAACTTTTAGTCGATAGTCCCATTGTGTCAGAATGATGTGGGTAATTAAGGTTGTAATCTTTGTGTCAACATGATGTAATTATTCTGACGTTGCTCGTCCCTTTGTGTCAGAATGATGTGGGTAATTAAGGTTGCACTCTTTTCTCAACATGATGTGAGTAACTTCACGTAACTCGTCCCATTGTGTTAGAATAGTGTGGGTAACTAAGGTCACCCTCTTTTTCAACATATCAGTAACATTAAGTTGCTCGAATCTCATTGTGTCAGAATGGTGTGGATAAATAAGGCTGCCCTCTTTCTGTCAACATCATGTGAGTAACTTTAAGTTGCTCATCCCATTGCGTCTAAATGATGTGGGTAACTGAAGTAGTCCTCTTCATTGTGTTAACATTGCGGGTAACTTTAAGTGGCTCGTCTCATTCCTCAAAATGATGTACTTAACTAAAGTAGCCTCTCCGTTGTGTCAACGTGATGTGAATAACCTTAAGTTGTTCCTCCCGCTATGTAGAAACGATATCGAAAACTAAAGCAGCTCTCCCCATTGTGTCAACATTAAGTGAGTTACCTTGATTTTCTTATTCAATTCTGTCAGAGTGATGTGGGAAAATAAACCAGCCCTCCACATCCTATCAATATGATGTAACTTTGAGTTGCTGGTCCCTTTGTGTCAGAATGATCTGGGTAACTAAAGTAGCCCTCTCCATTGTGTCAGCATGATGTGAGGAACTTTAAGTTACTCTTCCCATTGCGCCACAATGATGTGAGTAAGTAAGGTTGCACTTTTTGTGTCTACATGATGCGAATAACTTTAAGTTGCTCCTGTCATTTTTGTTGTTGTTGTTCCATTTATACTCCGCGTTTAACTACATTGGTCTTATCGGCGGCCTTTTCTTTGGAACGTATTATATATTACCTATTGGCAATGGTATTAACTCACGCAACGCTGGTCATTGGGTTTCTTAACTTTTTTTACTTTAATCATTAGATCACACACACATTCACACTCTCACTCATTCTACCAGCCATTGGGGAGGATAGGGATTAATCTTGGCCAGAGAAAAATTCCCATCACCCAACTGGGAATCGAACCCGTGACTACTCTCACAGAAGCAGCTGCTCTACCGAATGAGCTACGGAGCCAGCATTCTCTCATTTTGTCAGAATGATGTTGGTAACCAAAGTAGCCCTCCTCATTTTGTCAACACGATGTGCGTGACTTGAAGTTGCTCGAACTATTGTGTTAGATAAATGTGGGTAACTAAAGTAGCACTCTCCATTTTGTCAACACAATGTGAGTAACTTTAAGTTACTCCCCGTGTTATGTCAGAAAGATGTGGGTAACTAAAGTAGCTCTCTCCATTGTGTCAACATGATGTGAGTGGCCATACGTTACTCCCGTGTTGAGTCAGAAGGATGTGGGTAACTAAAGTAGACCTCTACATTGTGTCAACATGATGCGAGTAGCCATAAGTTACTCCCGTGTTGAGTCAGAAGGATGTGCGTAACTAAAGTAGACCTCTACATTGTGTCAACATGATGTGAGTAGCCATACGTTACTCCCGTGTTGAGTCAGAAGGATGTGGGTAACTAAAGTACACCTCTCCATTAGGTCAACATGATGTGAGTAGCCATACGTTAATCCCGTGTTGTGTCAGAAGGATATGGGTAACTAAAGTAGACCTCTCCATTGGGTCAACATGATGTGAGTAACCTTAAGTTACTCCCGTGTTGTGTCAGAAGGATGTGGGTAACTAAAGTAGCACTCTCCATTTTGTCAACATAATGTTTGTAACTTTAAGTTACTCCCGTGTTGAGTCAGAACGATGTGGGTAACTAAAGTAGACCTCTCCAATGGGTCAAGATGATGTGAGTAGCCATAAGTTACTTCCGTGTTGTGTCAGAAGGATGTGGCTAACTAAAGTAGACCTCTCCATTAGGTCAACATGATATGAGTAGCCATACGTTACTCCCGTGTTGTGTCAGAAGGATGTGGGTAACTAAAGTAGACCTCTCCCTTGGGTAAACATGATGTGAGTAACCTTAAGTTACTCCCGTGTTGTGTCAGAAGGATGTGGGTAACTAAAGTAGCACTCTCCATTTTGTCAACATAATGTTTGTAACTTTAAGTTACTCCCCGTGTTGTGTCAGAAGAATGCGGGTAAAAAAAGTAGCCCTCTCCATTGTGTCAACATGATGTGAGTAGCCATAATTTACTCCAGTGTTGTGTCAGAAGGATGTGGGTAACTAAAGTAGACCTCTACATTGTGTCAACATGATGTGAGTAGCCATAAGTTACTCCCGTGTTGTGTCAGAATGATGTGGGTAACTAAAGTAGACCTCTCCAATGGGTCAAGATGATCTGAGTAGCCATAAGTTACTTCCGTGTTGTGTCAGAAAGATGTGGGTAACTAAAGTAGACCACTCCATTAGGTCAACATGATGTGAGTAGCCATACGTTACTCCCGTGTTGTGTCAGAAGGATGTGGGTAACTAAAGTAGACCTCTACATTGTGTCAACATGATGTGAGTAGCCATAAGTTACTCCCGTGTTGTGTCAGAAGGATGTGGGTAACTAAAGTAGACCTCTACATTGTGTCAACATGATGTGAGTAGCCATAAGTTACTCCCGTGTTGTGTCAGAAGGATGTGGGTAACTAAAGTAGACCTCTGCATTGGGTCAGCATGATGTGAGTAGCCATAAGTTCCTCCCGTGTTGTGTCAGAAGGATGTGGGTAACTAAAGAAGACCTCTACATTGTGTCAACATGATGTGAGTAGCCATAGGTTACTCCCCTGTTGTGTCAGAAGGATGTGGGTAACTAAAGTAGACATCTACATTCTGTCAATATGATGTGAGTAGCCATAACTTAGTCCCGTGTTGTGTCAGAAGGATGTGGGTAATTAAAGTAAACCTCTACATTGTGTCAACATGATGTGAGTAGCCATAAGTTACTCCCGTGTTGTGTCAGAAGGATGTGAGTAACTAAAGTACAACTCTCCATTGGGTCAATATGATGTGAGTAACTTTAAGTTACTCCCGTGTTGTGTCAGAAGGATGCGGGTAACTAAAGTAGACCTCTACATTGTGTCAACATGATGTGAGTAGCCATAAGTTACTCCTGTGTTGTGTCAGAAGGATGTGGGTAACTAAAGTAGACCTCTACATTGTGTCAACATGATGTGAGTAACCATAAGTTACTCCCGTGTTGTGTCAGAAGGATGTGGGTAACTAAAGTAGACCTCTGCATTGGGTCAGCATGATGTGAGTAGCCATAAGTTCCTCCCGTGTTGTGTCAGAAGGATGTGGGTAACTAAAGTAGACCTCTACATTGTGTCAACATGATGTGAGTAGCCATAAGTTACTTCCCTGTTGTGTCAGAAGGATGTGGGTAACTAAAGTAGACATCTACATTCTGTCAATATGATGTGAGTAGCCATAACTTAGTCCTGTGTTGTGTCAGAAGGATGTGGGTAATTAAAGTACACCTCTACATTGTGTCAAAATGATGTGAGTAGCCATAAGTTACTCCCGTGTTGTGTCAGAAGGATGTGGGTAACTAAAGTACAACTCTCCATTGGGTCAATATGATGTGAGTAACCTTAAGTTACTCCCGTGTTGTGTCAGAAGGATGCGGGTAACTAAAGTAGACCTCTACATTGTGTCAACATGATGTGAGTAGCCATAAGTTACTCCCGTGTTGTGTCAGAACGATGTGGGTAACTAAAGTAGACCTCTCCATTGTGTCAACATGATGTGAGTAGCCATAAGTTACTCCCGTGTTGTGCCAGAAGGATGTGGGTAACTAAGGTAGACCTCTCCATTGTATCAACATGATGGGAGTAACCTTAAGTTACTCCCGTGTTGTGTCAGAAGGATGTGGGTAACTAAAGTAGACCTCTCCATTGGGTTAACATGATGTGAGTAACTTTAAGTTGCTCGTCGCATTGTGTCAGAGTGATGTGGGTAACTAACGTTGCCCTCTCTCTGTCAACATGATGTGAGTAACTTTGAGTTGCTCGTCCCATTGTGTTAGAGTGATGTGGGTAACTAAATTTGCCCTCTCTCTGTCAACATGATGTGAGTAACTTTGAGTTGCTCGTCCCATTGTGTCGGAATGATGTGGGTAACTAAATTTGCCCTCTCTCTGTCAACATGATATGAGTAATTTTAAGTTGCTCGTCCCATTGTGTCAGCCTGATGTGGGTAACTAAGGTTGCCCTCTCTCTGTCAACATGATGTGAGTAATTTTAGGTTGCTCGTCCCATTGTGTCAGAGTGATGTGGGTAACTAAGATTGCCCTCTCTCTGTCAACATGATGTGAGTAAGTTTAAGTTGCTCGTCCCATTGTGTCAGAGTGATGTGGGTAATTAAGGTTGCCCTCTCTCTGTCAACATGATGTGAGTAAGTTTAAGTTGCTCGGCCCATTGTGTCAGAGTGATGTGAGTAAGTAACGTTGCCCTCTCTCTGTCAACATGATGTGAGTAAATTTAAGTTTCTCGGTCCATTGTGTCACAGTGTTGTGGATAACTAAGGTTGCCCTCTCTCTGTCAACATGATGTGAGTAAGTTTAAGTTGCTCGTCCCATTGTGTCAGAGTGATGTGGGTAACTAAGGTTGCCCTCTCTCTGTCAACATGATGTGAGTAAGTTTAAGTTGCTCGGTCCATTGTGTCAGAGTGATGTGGGTAACTAAGGTTGCCCTCTCTCTGTCAACATGATGTGAGTAAGTTTAAGTTGCTCGGTCCATTGTGTCAGAGTGATGTGGGTAACTAAGGTTGCCCTCTCTCTGTCAACATGATGTGAGTGACGTTAAGTTGCTCCTCTCATTATGTGAACATGATATGAGTAAATATAAGTTTCTCGTTCCATTGTGTCAGAGTGATGTGGATAGCTAAGTTTACCCTATTTCTGTCATTATGATATGAATAAGTTTAAGTTTTTTGCCTCCATTGTGTCAGCATGATTTAACATGGATGTTAATCCCACCATTGTTTCATCATGCTGAATGCAGCTTTAAGGTTACTGGCTCCATTGTGTCATAATGATGTGAGTAGCTTGAAAATTGCTCGCTCTATTGTGTCAACTTTATGTAAGTAATTTTAAGGTTTCTCTCTCCATTGTGTCAAAAACATGTGAGTAACCTTAAGGTTGCTTATTTCACTCTACCAGCGAGTTCTGAGTGACTTAAGTGTTGCTCCCTCAATGGTGTTAAAACATGGGAGTATCTTCAGGATTGCTTATTCCATTCTGCAAGCGTATTGTGAATAAGTTTACTTGTGCAATATGATTCTTCGGCTTTTTCAGTGCCAATGTTGTAAGTACGTACGTAAGACTGGCTGAATCAGTTTTGGCAGACCGCACTGGAGTTGAAGGTCTTACTCTTTAGTTGTTTGTCACCAATATTTATAAAATGCGTTGTATAAATTACTCCCATATGTGGAAGAGTAATGTAGTTTCCAGTTGATCGGCACGAGCAGCGTTTTAATGCAGCAAGAAAATATTTATATGCAGATTTGTAGTAACACGCTTCTGTTTCAGTATACCGTTTCGGCTACTATAAGCATAGTGCATTCGTGTGTGTTGTGTGTGTGGTGTGTGTGCGTGTATGTGTGTGTGTGTGTAGGGTGGGGGGAGTGTACGTATATACGTGTGATACTTCAGCGCGATTCAGTCACGTGCAAGAAAGAACTCGTTTCTCAGATTTTATGTGCAGCACTTGCCTAATGTTAGCACTGAAATACCGCCCTGCAGTGGTTGGTTAAAGGGATGCGCGTGTAAAATTTGTCATTTTTCAAGGAAATTTAGTGCTGCTCTTTATTTTACCTTAAAACATATTTTATAGACTTCGGAATTCCCTGTTAATGTTTTTCTTCAGAATTCCGTATTTGTGTTGTTTAAGCCATTTTTAAAACTCTAAATCTTCAGACATTTAAACGGCTGACATCTCCATGCAGCACTTACATTATTTTGAACACTAATTTTGGAATATTGAAATTCTTGTTTGAATATTATTATACGTACCATGCTTCATACCACTGTAGGACAATTTTACGTTTTCTCATTAGAAGTCAACAGCTACTGAAGTGAAAAGTGTGACTGTAAAACTTAAGTTTCTTTGTATGTTATTCTGTTAAAAATTATGTTCTGGCATTAGAAAAAACACTTTATTACAAAATAATTACTTGTAGTTATTTACTTCTAGGATAGTGATATAGCACACCGAATAGAAACACATTTGTAAAAGTGTAGATATAGTTAGAAATTCCCGTTTTACGTCCCAAGTTTTAGATACATATTACAATGGGGATGTCAGAACAAAACACAATAGAAAATAAAGTAATTTCCGAGAAGAAAAGGAAACAGAACGCTATAGTTAGTGCATTGGTTCGGTGGAATAAGCAACATATAAGTGGTAGGTTAGTAATAGGTTTAATCGTACGATTTAACTTCAAGCCATTACGCCACCATAAACTCTATTGTTAGATGTGCTGAAAATTTGGAGCAGTTTGCCATAATTGATTTGTAAACATAATCTTGCACAATTATAATTTTTCTCGTAAACTACTGCGTCCACTTTAAAAGATTTTGGAGCACAATGTTCATTATATATCTGAGGTGATGGAAGATTGATATTATTTTCATAGTGTAAAAATCAACCTTTTGGACATTATAATTGCTTAAGATACTAAATTTCAGTGCTCCATTACCACAAACTGTCTTTGAGCTATCTTATACAGTAGTTTGTTAATATTTGTTTTCAGATAAGAAAGATGATTTCGAAAAATAAATGTAAAGCTTATAAAATTTAGTTTCTAATGAAATTATTTTTTGACTTATGCCATTGGAATTTATATCAAAAGTTCAAACCTAGGATCAGAATTAGTGAATGAAATTTCATTATTACGTTTTAAAATGTAGAAGTTAGAAAGGTCATTACCATATCCCCTTAACAAATGAGACCTGAGCAAAACACCAAGCACGGGAAGAAGTAAGGATCCAAAACTAAGTTATGATCACAAATTGATTTAATAGATGCACTCCGTCATTAGATACTCCCATTTCTTATATTTTAAACACTTATACAACATTTCTTGCACAGAAAACAACGAAGAAGTATAAGATTAAAGGTTCGATTTACTGTCAAAGTTTTAGGTGCCGTGTGACTACCAGGTTTTGTAAACACTAATAAACGGCGAAAAATGTTAGCGAAATATGCTTTATAGGAGCAAGCTCATAATGTATATCGATACCTTCCCATCTCTTAATCACTTGACCTGCTTATATTTAATTTCCAATAAGCCTGCAAGCTCTCCTGAATATTGAGGTCGCGGATCCTTTTTATATTCTGTTAATGCAAGGAGTCATGCACCGCGCAGTTCACAAACAACTTGGATAGTAATTAAACAGAATCAGGAACACCAATACGCCGTATGAAAACGAGATTAGACGTGTGTGAAAGCTCAATTGTACGATGGAGTAACATCATTAGCATTACTTGTTATTCTTTATTTCTAAACGACGATTTAATAGGTCCTTTCTATGTAATTACCACAACTAATAAACCATTTCCATAAGTTTTGTAAGTTATCTTTTTTTTCGTCCTCCGTGGTGTAGTGGTTACCATGCTAGCCTCTAGTTCCCGAGGTCGCGGGTTCAAACCCGGCGGAGGGTGGTGGATTTTTTCGGCGTAAAAATCCTTAGCATGGCTTCCTTTGGAAGGGGAGTAAAGTCGGTGGTCCTGTGTCGTAGATTTACGGCACGTAAAAGAACCTCAAGCCTGATAGAGAGGTCTCTTAGCAAAATTACAGGTCTTTCAAGCCCAATATAGAATGGGACGCTAAGGACCACAGTAGTTAAAGAGCGTCCATAAATAATAATAATAATAATAATAATAATAATAATAATAATAACAGGAACTTTTGGCATAGATAACTTCACGCATTACGATGGTACCCTTATGATAGATAAATGGAATATGAAGAGAAAATAAGAAATTTTAATGTTCTTAATAATTTCTGGATACTGGATGCCACACATAAGAACCTCAAGTCTGATAAAGAGGCCTCTGAGCAAAATATCCGGTCATTCACGCCCAATATAAATTGGGACGCTAAGGACCAGTGCAATTGAAGAGCGTCCATAAATAAAACTCAATTTTGACCTTGGGAACTAGAGGCTAGTATAATACCACTAGACCACGGAGGTCGACCATTTCGAGGTTGCTGCCCATTTAGCCGCTATTTACAAAATAAGCCAAAGAAGTACAGTATCAAGGTATTTGTTCTGGTAGGTTCTAGGAATTTCTAGCTGCTGAAATTTAAGGCACGTAATGACACAACCTGGTGGTCCATACAAGTTATGTAACATGCTTCTGATGTGGTACAACGTCTCGTTGTTCCTATCCCGTCACCTCTGGAAGAAACTTAACTACTGATAACTGATAAACCATTATTCCACTTGCAAAATACTTACTGGACATGAAGTTAACATAATGGGAATATGCGTAAAAATAAACGAGAAATTTCAATTGGGTTGTTACCAAGAAAACAGATAGAAGTGGCATGTAATCTATTTGGGTTCACCCAAGAAATATCAATGTTGCTTATGTTCTCAGAAAGCCTCAATTAGTAGTTGTGGTATCACCTATGTACAATTAAAGTAACATCGACGACGATACAGGGTCCAGTAAGATGCCGGAAATTGTGACTTTCTACAACCTTACTAACGGTGGAGTTGACACATGTAACCAGCTATGCAGTAGCTAAGATTTGGACATAAAACAAGGAAGTAGCTACTAGCAGCGTTCCTCCACTTCATGAATATTACAGCATTCAACACTAATGCGGATTACAAGAGGAACTGCAATGCGAAGATAAAGAGAAGATTGTTTCTGAAAGACCTGTGTAGTGAACTTCTTATGGAGAATGTGATGAAGAGGATGAAGAACTCCGTATATTTTGTGGACTCAGAGATAGAGTCAGATTATTATATATCGCCAGTAGCAGCAGCAAATTGAAGAAATAAAAGTGGACCTACAGCACAGAAAAGGAAGAGGGTCACATCCCTCAAAGTACAAATGTCAACAAGCATTCAGCACAGTATACTACATATATGGGGCGTTGTGTAAAAGACAATACAAGCTTGTTTGCACAGAATGTGATGGGTAAGATGGAAGGTATTTCAATGTGTGCTAACTAAGTCTTAATATATCTCTTTTAGAATTCTAGTTTGAGGCATTAACTCAATAACGCAAGCTGCGAGATCTGCAAGTATAATAACAAAATGATTGTGAAAGAGACTATTTCATAAAGTAAGAATACACAAAGATAGTGAAAAATAACAAAGAGTATATTAAAAGAGTTCACGTATCTTGGATTTATTTCTATAACAAGGTTAATCAGTAAATAATGAGAGGTTCAACTAAAACCCTGTTTCAAACCGTACTTATTTTTGAATCACCTACTGGAATAGAAATTTCTTGTTTTCATGCTTTTTTAAACTTTAGTATATTATTTTAGCATTAGTATATCACTGTACTCTATCAGGAGGACATTATAAGCTAATAGTCCATGTATTAAGCCGTGAGATGTAAACGAATCAAATTGATCCGACGCTAGTGTTCGTGTAACACTGTGCCTGCGAGGGCTAAGTGGCGATGAGGTTGAACTCATTGAGCAGCTAAGTATGTGATATGTTGATAATATAATGCCAGGATTCCGTAATTTCATTTTGTATTCTAGCTTTATTCATGACGATAAAGTAGTTAAGGAAGTAAATCAGCATCATCCAAGTATCAACGATCCATGACTAAAACTCCAACATACTGAGCATCTCGAATTTACGAACCACAGTGCCTACTCAAGAAATGAAACACCTGAAGAAAGCACTATTATCCAACGGTTACACTGCCAAGGAAGTAAAAAGAGCCTTATATCTCAGAAAGCATAGTAAACAGACTGAGACACCACCAAGAGGAAAGGATTACATTACTCCCCTTACTGAAAAAATATTACCCACCACGTTATCAAGCTGCAGAAGCAACATAGCGTTCACAAAGTTTTGAAGGCCAAAAAACCAATGCGCAAAATACTCCGCTCCACCAAAAATACCAGAGACCCTTTCTCCTCAGATGGAGTTTACAGTTTCCCATGGTCCTGCGGTCCAGTATACGTCGGACAACCCATGGAAAAAAGGGTCATCCCCAAATTCCGTGTGATGATTGAGAGGTTTTCGTGTACCTTCGTAACAGCTGTGTTTACAATGCACATGCAGGAACTGTAGAATGTCCTGTGCCAGGCAATGGTTACCTTATAACGGTATTTCTCGGTGGTGTTATTTATAAGCTACTGAAAACAGAGCACGGAGCATTGTTTCGTTGGCAGAGTGGTTAAGAAGGCACTGCTTGCGCTCATAAGCTCCTCGGTTCAAATCTCCCATTAGTTACTGTTATTTTTATGTTGTTAATTTTATGGCTGGATGTGTAGAACATAATATAGCATTAATATAACTTTAGCATTTTAAGTTTTAGGCATATCTATGCACACAAAAACATAATTCTACTAAACAAACTCGTTTTAAATACCTAAATAAATAAGTGCAATAAACCATTATCTTCTAAAACTAAAACACAAAAAATGAACAAAATCAATATCGGATGTATGAACCCTGAGCAGTACAACTGCCCTCAATTTTCGGGTTACGGATGAAACTATATCCCTATAATAACGTGGAGACGAGAAGCTACAACATCCCAGGCTTCTTGAATTTTTGCCCAGAAGCCATCTTTTGTCTTTTGCGCATCTACAGGGAAATTGGAGCGCAGCTCCCTTTTCAACTCAGCCCAAACATTTTCAATAGGGTTGAAATCTGGTGAACAGGGAGGTAAGTCTATCACTCTGATAACCTGCCTCTCTGAGAACCAATTTGAAAGATTTCGATATATGTGAACACGATGATCATCCTGTATGAATTCAACAATTCCATCAAGATATCTCCTTATCACACAGGGAATCAAGATATGCTCAAGTATTACCGTGTATTACGCACTGTTCACTGTAACGTCAAGCTGCCACAACACACCTAGACCAACCCTTGATATCCAACAAGGCAATGATATGTGACCATAATGAAATTCTAAAGCCACGTATTTTGTATCGTAATAACTATGCTATTATAAATTGAACTAAATGCCGTGTATGCAATATATGGAAAATGAATAGTCACTACGTGTTGATTAAACAGAAGAAAAAATGCGTTTGTTATATGCGAGGGGCGAATCTGTGGTCTAAACCACAGCAGTACCCTAGGCTTTGCCATAGTGCTACAGAGAACACACAGGCAAAGTAGCATGTCTAATGATGCCGTACAATAACTTGCTGCAGCGGCTACACAACTGCATTGCGTATAGTGTAAACAAGGCGCTGTACCGTGTAGGGCTTCAAGACATGATTTTTCTTTCTTTTTGTTATTTTTTTGTCCTCGGATGTACAACACAGCGCAGCATTAATATATACATGAAAGAGCACCGGAGATACTCCTCCTAGGTCATCCATTCAAATCGGCTTTTGCCGAATATGTGCTCTTTGCAGAAGACGTGCGATATAATGAAACTAATAACTGACATCCTGGCATTCACGCACGTACCGAGAGCTAATAGAAATCCGCAAACCTAGCAATAACTTCAATAGGAAGGAATTTTATGTAAAAACAACATATGGTATAATTTCAAGCATTGTAATAAACAAAACCAAAAACTCACACAAACCAATAGTACCAGCCTTTCATTAGGAACTCCCAAGTGCAGCAGCTTAGGTCCAAACTTTTCGCTGAGGCGAGCCAATCCGCCGTTTGGTCTACCAAACATACCGCTTTAAACAGTGCCGCCCATTCATCGAACCACTTCTGCGCCGGATATTGAAGAGTGAACAACATCACTTGTTGGGTAAGAACAATAAAAACACCTCTGCGCAGCATGAACAGGCTGAAGAGACTGGGCGACCACGCGACAGCTCCGGGCGCTGGCTCCGCCTTAACCTCCGCAGTTACGCAGGCGCTCGAAGAAGAATTTGCAACACATCAGTGTTTCCACGACCAGCGCAACCACCCAGCAAGCTCACGCCACCATTCCGCGGTTATGCACCTGGGGGACAAAACCTCGAAAATCAGTTCTAGCCACCACAGCGTCATTGACAGCAGCCACAGTGTGGTTGTCATCGAAGTACCCAGGAACCCCCATCACGTTTTGTGCTCACAGCGCAGCTGAGATGACCTTCGGCAGCGAAGGCCTCCAGAATCATCTCGGCCTGGGGTCCTACGCCGCTGGTTCGCCTCCACTTCCGCACCGCATTGGACATGTGAGCGGGTTTGCTGCCAAGTCTTCGGCTCGGTGCAGTGCCGAAGCTGCTGTACCCTTGGCCACATCGCCGAGGCCTGTTCTTCAGCGCCGAGATGCCACTATTGTGGTGCCAAAGAGCTCACCGCGGCACGCACTGGACACGACCTAGTGCAGATTATACCATTTCTGCATCAGCATAACTCATTTCATAGGCTAAGCCCAATGCCCATTTCTATCCACCGAATTGGCGCCTTGCAAAACCACAGCAAATGTAGGCACAAGAGCCTCGCCCACCTCAGCCCCTGAACACAAAAAGCAGTCACCAACAGGAGCAACTTCACCCGGAGGTTCCTTCCTCGCCCAATACGTACGCCGCCGTCAGCACTTTAGCAGCCATAGATGCCTCTATCCAATAGTTGTTCTTAGCTTCAGGCGTCAATTAAGGCTGAAATAGCTTAACTTAACTAACGTCATGAGGTGTTTGGGCTCAGCCAGCAAGCGTCTTGGGGCTGTTTAAGCCATCCAGCGCAGCGCGAACCGAACGTGCGGCTTCTGCTCACCTCCTCAAGTTTTGCTCATACTTAAGTCAATTAGCCTCAAGTGACTCGAAATTTCTCCTATCCAAACAGCGCAAGCTATGTAGGACTAAGAAGTACTTCGAGGAAGCCGGCAGCATTCCAAACGCCCAAAATACAGAGGATAATAGCAGCGACTACCAAATTAGAAGGCTGAGTGTCCTTGAAGCCTGAGTCATTGAGCTTAAAGTGCAAGCGGCACAATCCCACGCAGACATCTCCACTCAACTCCAAGAATTTCTGGTCATGCATAACTCCCTCTACCTGGAATACACCCTCACTAAAACTTTATTGGAGCAGCACGTCCTATACAAACCCCACCAGCACCAAGCAGGCACTTCAGGCGACTGTCACAAATTCCCCGAAATTATCGGAGCTGCATAAAGCGGTACTTCCCATACCCGACATTTACTTTATTATGCCTTATTTTCCCTCTCCTACCTTTTCCCTTGTTAAAAAGAGCCCTTCAGATCTGTCTGTCGCTGCCGATACACCGAAGTGACCAAGTCGATCACACCACTGATGATATCTGCCGCAGTCGCAGACAAAACGTCTGGGAAGAAGAGGAAGTTCAGTGGACTACGGACATACACACCGGCCATAAAAACCTACGTTTCTTTTAGCATATTGCTGGAAAAAACCTACCAAGCATATGCTACATATGCAATTGCTTCCCCAAAACGGTGATATGGTGTATACCTAAGTTTAGAAGTTCTGCATTGGAAAAATAGATAAATCACCTATACCTGCACTCCGACTGTAAGCAGATACATTTAAAACGTAATCGTTCTTAGAAATAATGTTATTGTAAATGATAATAGTTACTCTAGCTGTGGTTGGTTAACGCTTATATTCTTAGCATTATTGGTTTTTATTTTTTCCATCTTGTATTAAAATAATCTTGAATCCATTTTTCTGTATTTGTAATGACACGCATGCAAGCTGGACATGCAATAATTTTTTGCGTGACTAAGTGTGCTTAAGTAAAATAAAATGCAATTTTCTTTACTTTTTCACGAAGTAATTTATTTACAGGATTAAGTAATCCTGCAACCGATGACGAAACGAATTCGATCCTTTTTTCACTCTGTTTCACCGGAGTTTTACGACGAGTGTCGTAAATAATTAAAGCCATTGAGCTATTAAATACGTCCATGCATTGCTTCAGTAAAATGTTTAAGTATGTCAAAATTTTGCCTTTTTATGTATTATACTTATAGCTTGTACTTTCAAGAGACTCAGTTGCCTTTTTTATATAAACAATTTTTAAAGCCACAAATGTCTATTTAATCCGTTCTTTTACATAAGCACGGCGTTGCAGTTTAAACTCCATTTTTCTCAAATCCCTCTTTTCAGCATTCTTTGCTGTTCAAAATGATCCTTGGACTAACGTTTAGAACTTAACATCCTGGATTTTTCAGTATAGCTTCAGAAAATACGGATTTAAAATTGTTGTACACTAGTTAAAATACACTAAATAGTTGAGTTGCAATTAACTATTTTCCTTAATTCACATTGAAACAGTTGAAAAATTCAGTAACATGTGTAGAAAAACCGTCATTTCTCTTAAACTAATTAAAGTTAAATGCCTGCACAACAATTTCTCCAAGGTTGTATAGTAGGCTCAAATTAAAAATTTCAAAGCGATAGGCTAAGCCGTAGGGTCCAAAAAGCCTTTCATGTTACCATTTCAAGAGGTGATTAATCATTAATATAAATTAATATCTTAACGGTTTGACATAGTTTATTAAAATGTTGTGTGCAACCAGGGGTGTCATTTCGGGCTATAGAGGGGGATTGCCCCCTTCAATTTATGAGAAATAATTAGGCTACTGGTTATTATTGCTCTACTAAAAGAAAAATTACGAGAACTTCTTTTAATATAAATATGTCAAGTTCGAGTAATAGAAGATAACTTTCTTTTAGGCTAAATGTGTCGTTAAAATACACATGAAAATTCAGACAACTGCTTCAGGCAATCTTACCCCCCCCCAAGCAGAAACTGGAATGACGATCCTGTGTGCACTATATGTTTTATGTTCTGAATATATGGTAAAAACTAGAGCAATCAGAAGAAAAGTATATTTTTGGATTTACAGATGCATTGCCTTAATTTATCAAATTGTTTTATGAATACAGTTCTGCGCCATGGCATAGTGGGTTGGACTGCGGTACTCCGATTCCCCGCTACGAATGTGCATGGGTTCGAGTCCACCCATAGGGTATGAATATTTTGGCTCGTGTGCAGGACCAATGCCTACTCTGCATCATGAAGAACATGATCAGCTGCGATTGGTGGCAATCTATGTGTTAGAAAATCAACATTCTGACTGCGAGTCGCGTGATGCTGGCCACGTCAATTGGATCGGCTGCCCACCCCTGCAGTGTTCATGTGGGTGTATGAGGCCGTCAGTTGAGTCAGTAGTCCTTGGCTCTTCGTAGAATTCCCTACGCGTACCGCAATTATTATTAATATTAATATTATTATTATTATTATTATTATTATTAGACGATCCTCTGATCATTATTCACAGAGAGCTGTAATTATTCGTCATGACCTGTGGTATCAATACGATTTGAGTTCAATTGGTGTTTACTTGCGAATATATTTTATTCCCATTCTCTTCTCTAGCGGATTAGGACATGGATTCAAATTTAAATAAATCCCCGTTTATTTGTTATTCTAAGTCACTGGACTAAGTGGACTTTAATGACCCATATAAACGTAGTGAATGCTTCACCTGAGTGCTTTGTAGTCCTTTTTCTTTGTAAACCACGCTATGAGCTTGGGTTAATTAATATAGTGTTGTAACTCCAGAATGCAAAACATTATTTAAAAAAAGAAGAACAGAGACGATGATTTATACGTTTAGGAGACAGGAAAAGTCTTGAGTGATAAACTTAAATTCTTGCTATAAATGGGACTGTATAAGGTCAACAAAACACGAAGTGTGTCGCCAAATGAAGTAGGAATATAATTTAGCACAGTTTCTTACATCATTCAAAATATCCTATAAATTTAGATTGTCATCTAAAACCTTTAAAACAAATGCCAAAACATTTTCAAGGCCAATCATTAATATTTAACTCAGTTTAAGAATACTTATTCAAAACAACACTCCAAATATTCAAATTTGGATTTGTTTTTATTTTACGAACCAAAGTATATGCATTGTATAAATAAAAGGGAAATGCAGCCTATAGAAGGAACTTGGGGCACAGAATTAATTAAACAGCCTTGTAAAGGGTCAGAATACCATATTCCGTTTATGTAGGAATAACACTAAAAATTTAGCAGGATTTTCAGATTGCTGCTTCTTGAACTTAATTGCATAGGTATGCTGTATTTTATGTTCACAAGGCTACAGTATGTCTACAATTACAAAACGTTTCGTTAGTCTAGATAGCCAGGAGAATTGCAATAATACATATCTGTAAGAGTTGTAAAGCTACCGCATTGTATAATACTGCATTAATCAATTCATTAGATAATAGACATAATACGTGCCACCTTCACTACCTCAACGATCGCCGTTGTGCTCAACCACCAGGCCACTGGTCCTTATCTTTAAGCAACCTGCAAGGGGATCAAACTGGAGTAATCGCTCCTTAGTCGAATTTAAAGCTAGAGATGCAAATTTTTCTCGAGACACTTTATGGGCTGCTGCTCAATATGTAGTACCTTCTACTTGATGTGGAGGACTATGTAATAAACAACCAATGAGGTCCTTGCATCTAAACTTCTGAATGTACCATCATTATCAGCCGCAAATGAGCGCAATTTGTTTACCCGTGGGTGAATCCACAAAAAAACCAGGAACAGAGTTTCTCGGGCAATAACCGAAAAGCTGCTTAAGGTACAGTGGAATCTCCGATAAAGAAATGACCATGAAAATGCATCAGAACCAGCTGAGATTCAACAACATCAGTTGTCGTCTAATGAAGAGGTCGATTAATTTTGGAAATTGTTGCAGCTCTTAATAAAATCGTGATAATTCTGTCATAAAATATTCCAGTTTCCATTTCTGTGTTTTACTGAAGTCTATTGTGAAAGAGCATTTAACGTAACTTTTGCTTTATTTTGCAAGAATGAGTGCAGTTATTTTTCATTAAACTATGACCTAAGTCAACGTCATGCAAAGTATTGAAATGGTCATTTTACTTTGATTTTCGTTTTAGTAATATCGCCATTTTATATATAATTTAGTAACAAATAATAAGTAGTTTATTTACTTCTTTGGAGTGTATGTATGATAAAACAATAATTGGTATGAGGAAATTATCGTCATTTTTAAAAATACAAATTTTCGTAATCCTTGCAAACATTCATGTCACCAAATCAACTAATTTTACCAATGTTACCAGATGATATACCGTATAATACCCCATTCGGCATTTTACCAAAAATACAGCTCTCGTTTTAAACGATCCACAACTCTATCAGTAGCCATCGATCTCTGTCACATAGCCGAAGAATAGTCTCTGGAACTCTTGACCTATTTTACATAGTTGACGAATAATGTGATGCACGTTCCTGGAAAACATTTATACAATCTCATCTTACATATGAAGCATATTAAAGATAGTGTTGATGATAACAGTAAGTTCATAGTAACTGCCTAGTTTGACAGTTTGCGATTTTTTATGCCTGTATACATCGGATGTGTTCTATCTGGAAACGTAGGGACCCCGTCCATGCTTGCGCTCGTCGACATCCGGATCTGGTCACCCTTCGGCTGCATCCCCTCATCTCATCCTCCCGGAGGTCATGTTGGAAGCACAATGGGCTAACTGGCCTGCGTGCGTTGCTCTGCCCAGGTTCCGGGGGCCCATCTGTGATACTTACCCGTATCCGTGTCTGTAAAACTACTAACGCGAGGTTTTCGCATGAAATCGAGCTCACAACCAAGGTCGCAAAAAGCCAACGCCTCCACACGATGGCTATGACGATGACGTCGATGATATGATATTGATAATGCTGGGAGCGAAGCAACAGCAACAGAGCAAAGTTGTGTGTTAATGTTATGAGCGCAAATACACATACACACACTCAAATGCACAGAAATGTAATCATTGGCAGGCAAAAAAAATTGGTTATTACTTTTATCCTAAAATCGGTCCACGTTTCAGTTTATTTCCAAGTTTCATCAAGTGCACTTGAGTAAGCCAAGCGAAAAGCTTCATCCTCGATTTTGAATACTCACTAAACCGATAGTTAATTCTTTTTAAACTCTGTCAAATGCGATCAGTTTTATTCGGATCTCTCTTATATCTGATTAGATGATTACACAGGACGTGTGGGGAAACAAGGAATGTCTGACAAGAGTATAAGTTTCAGGTCTTTTAGAACTTAACCGAATCATTCACTCCACATGATTGTACATAATTTTTGTTAGTTCATCATTACTGGCACGAAAATTCCCAATGAATATCGAGATTCCTGACTGAAAATTGCGTTGTTCTACTCTAAAATAATATTTCGAGAAACAATGTAGCATTGTGATGAGTATTGAGTAAGAACATTTCTCCTCTGTTAGCAACAATTTATGCAGGTAGACGGAATTTTTATTTCCGAGTAACCGGATGAAATGTCTGAGTCCGCTAGCTTTGTAATGACCGAGATTCTCATATTTGCAATTACAATAGCAATTAAAAAGCACGCTTTATCATAGAAGATCTCAAAATTTCCGCCTCATGAGTCCAAACAACTTTAGCACTCGTTTAGACTTTTTCAAGCACATTAGTTCGCCTTGCAAAATAGAATTTACTCTTCTCGTACTACTTTTTGCAATTCTTCTAATGTGTGTTGGATCCACTAATATATTAATTTCTTCAAGTTTGCTCCTAAATAGAAAATCATATGCTGTGAAATCCGTAAATTGGCGAACCATGACTCACCTTCTAAATTCCCTTATTCTCAAAAATTTCCTGAATAAAATTTAATGTCTCCAGCTGCAAGCGAGGTGGCGGATTTCTGCTGGAAATATCCATACTAACTTTATGTAACGGTTAGTTATTCAAAGTAAGGCGTCAAAATGTCACTCCTGTAACTACCTATAAAAAAGTATTAACCCTATAATCCAGTATACATTCACGCGCAGCAAACCCCGATTTTCTCGTCGTATAATGGAGTTTCCTGCATTAAATCTAGTGCCCCTGAGTTCCAGTAACCGTTATGCTGTTTGCGAACATAGCGATGTGTAATTACGATGTGCTTCGTAATTTAAATTTGGTTCAGGTACCCCATCGCTAACGTTCCTCGAAACATAGATAGTTGAAGACATTTACCCAATTCTCGTTATCAGGTGGTAGCAATTGGCGGACAACGGTGATTTGAATGGTTTCGTTTTTAAAAATAAAAATTGCTCGTAACACAAACAAACGTAAGCTAAGATCTCAAGGTGCGCCGCAGGGTTACCTTGCTGAGCGAACTGACCAACTCGTACCCGAGAAGTAGTGCACAGAAGCCTCCAAATGTTTTCCGGTGGACCAGGGATTGTAGCGGAAGAGGAGGAAAGAAATGTCCTCTCGACTAGTCATGCCTGGCTATAGCTGATAGTAAGTACCGGTATCGTCTCAAAGGTCGCATTTACTTCCGTGTATGCTCGTATAATTCAGTGACCTAAGTCTAAGAGGAAAGAAGACGAAACTAAGTACTTTTCTCTTTACTTAATCTATCCAAGCGAAATAAATTAACACTTTCTTTACATAGTATATTGTTTAAAAATCAAATATTGCACTGTTTATGTGTGTGCTACGGAAGCTTAAAATGCATTATTCAGTAATTTTCTTGAGAAACAAGATGCACCTAATGCGTATCTTGTTTTCAACGTCTGTTAATAATAATAATAATAATAATAATAATAATAATAATAATCGTTTCATAATAGCTACCAATAGACTGTTCTACGTGCACTTCGAAACATAGAGTACTTATTATCTTCAATATAAGTTATTGTTTTTTCTTTTTAATTTTTATAGAGATTGATCACAACTTTAGTACTAAGTGTGCAGTTCCATACAATTGGAAAATTCAGTTTTGATAATATTCAAGTAACGTTTTAAAAATACGGAAGAAAAATTAATATTCATGTAAAACTGTTGAAGCCGTTTGAGCACAATTAAGTGCAACATTCAACGCTCTTCAAAATGAGATATATTTTGCGTTTGTTACTGAAAAACGAATATAGATTGTTTTATTTGAAACATAATTCCCCCTTCACATACTCACAAGACAAAGGAACAAAAACCCTGCCAACAGTATAGTGGACATAGAGGAAAAACAGCTATTGTATCTAAAAGGAGAAAATGTTAATAGATACGAGGAAACAACTTTTAGCGCAAAATATGCAGTTTCTATATAGCTGTTTTATTCGTTTAGGATAACATATAAGTTAATTTTCAAAATAGTGACCCGAAAGTATTAATGTAGAACGGTTGATGTGTTTTTGTTGAAAATTAAATTGTTTTCTAAAGTAAACTTGCTTTCAAATTACAAATCTGAAAAAAGAAAAAAAAACTTACTTTGTATTATGGTTCACGTTCTTAATTCTTAAAATGCTTCGCTTCCCTGGCCTGGAATGGAATGGGATGTGTAACGCGGGAACCGATCCCGATCCAGTGAATGAGGGTCTTGTGCTTGTGCCCTCAAGGGGTCGCCACCGAGAGGGAGGGACGAGGTGAGAGACACCGAGATACCGGGCGGCCGGAACCAGGATTGACGGCACAGCAATGACAAGATTCCTAAAGTTTCCAGATTGAGACGCCCCGACAGTCGGGCAGGCAAACCGGGTACCCCACCTCACACAGAGGGTCCAACGCCCCCAAGAGGCGGTCCGTATATCCCGGCAACCAGCCGAAGACCGAGAGATGAATAATGTTCGAGAGCATCCTTTTTTCATGCCAAGCCGCACGGAACACCATCACCGACACTTGCAACCCTGAAACAGACCTACTGGGGTTAAGGATGAATGAAATGAGGAATGGAAGGATATTCGGGGGCTGAGAGAAATAACATCAGCATTCGTCTGACGACCTGGGAAAACTCCCGAAATAACCCCGTGGGTTAGAGTGGGCAGTCGCCGGGAAGCAAACCAGGGATCTCCCGAACGCGAGTCGCACGCGTTACCGCGGCGCCACCTTGACGGAAACTCGAAGATCCATAGTTCAAGTCTCGGCTATGACATTGAATTTTTCAAGCTTATTCTCTCTTTCCAACCTTGAACTACACACGTCTTGAGTGAAAGAGTCTTCTTGTTGATTGAGATGAACTGTCATTACAAGCTTCGTTGTAAGTAAAAGGAGAATGGAGTAGCTAAAACGATAGTTAGATTTTTATGTAGTGCCTTTGAAACTCCACGCTCTTTACATTACCAGAAGAATAAATTAGCGTGTTGCATTCACATAACTTTCTCTTCTCACCATTCTAGAAATTCTGTTTACTAAGTCTTATTTTTCTGTCTACTTCTTATAATCCAGATAAATTTCTAATTACATTTAGCCCATCTCTGTAGTGTAGCGGTCTGTGTCACATTCAAGAGGTGCCAAGTTCGAATCAGTTAGAGTGAGTTACCTAGATAAATTTTTCCAGGGTTTCCTCTTATCCTGAGAAGATGAATGTCAGATAACTCTAAGCTCTAGGAACTTAGGGCCCATTTGAGCTTCATTTTAACCATTTCATTCATTCACCGTCCGAAATGGCCTACCCGGTTAAAGGACTTTAATTAAATACCAAAAGAAAAGTTCACATTTACACATTTCGTAGTAGTATATGCGGAAAAAATGATCGTCACATTTTAAAAAATCATGTCACTACATGATGCTTTGAAATCCCGTGCTGATTGTATGGCCGTGACAAAAACAAAACGAATAGCGACTTCTCAGTTACAAAATGCATTCAAACCAATAACAAAAATGTGTGTGTGAAATAGTCAATCTCGTAAATATATTACGAGATTGATATATATATATATGATATATATATATGATATATATATATATGACAAACTGCGTGTTTTTCTTGTGTAGCAAAACTTTGTCCATCTTTTGTAGTTTACCGGTTATACAAAAGTCATTCAGAATGAAGAAGACTTGAGAGGCTCTTCTCAGAAAATTCAAAATATATACTTAGTTTGTCATGAAAATATCTTAAAAACACAGTATTTTTTATATTCCTATTTTATTTTACGTCGCTTTAACTCATTGGTCATATTGCGACGGATCTGTTGGTGGATATCTCTTAGAATGATATATGATGGACCATTAGCCTTCTAGGTCTCATTCCTGTAACACCTGCTTCATGCTGTGCAGATGGCATTAGGGTGCCGTCCAGTCTAACCGCCGTCCTCACACAGAAAGGTGGACAGTTTAGCCTTCAAGGTCTCATCCCTGTAACCCCTGCTTCATGCCGTGCAGATGGCATTAGGGTGCCGTCCAGTGTAACTGCTTACATTGTCTGTGGATAGATGGCATAGCATTCGCTATTACCACTTATTTTTCAATTTACTATTGCTTTAGACTTAAGATGGAAGTTTGGGTCGTGGTATTAAATATCTAATCCGGTACTTACTTTGGCGACTGAGGAAAACCACGAAAATAACCTCAGACAAACTGGTCAATCCACGGGATTTGAACCCGGGACCTCCTGAATGTGGTCCAAAGACTTTATCGCCTGAGCCATCCCGCTCGGTTCAGAGTATTTTAATCAAACTAATTAGAGCCATTTTTGAGAAAATAACAAATTTGGAAAATTTTTCCGTGTAAAGAGCTGTTCGGGGTGGGGGAAATTCTCTTGAAAATCTTTGTGTCACGCCTTTGAAAGATGCTAAACTTAAATATCAAGGTTGGTATTTAACCGACTTTTCGTTTTGGAGTTACGTTGCTCACAGGCATGTGGAGCTTTTACTATAAAATATGAGGTGTTATATTCACATGACTTTCTCTACTCATTCTTCTACAAAGTATTTTTACATCTATTTCATGTTAATAAATATAAACCTTCATCGCTTATTTACATAATTCGTTGTAGGTATACATAGAACATATTAAGCTAAAGCGACAGCCAAACCCCTCAAAGCTGATCGCTATGTGATAGCTTTGGTTGGTTGGCTACGGAGGGGACTCGGCACTGATTCACGAGTGGATATTGTGCCTACGCCCCACAAGGGGGCGTCTCCGGGAAGAAGGATGAGCCGAGAGAAGACACCGGGAGGCCGGAACCAGGAGTAACGGCATTAGGAATTGTAAAATCCCTAAGTTTCCAAATAGAGACTCCCCGGCAGACGGAGAGGCAGACCGGGGAACCCACTCCGCACAGAGGGTGTCCAACGCCCCTCAAGGGTGTTAGGATACCCCCGACAGCCAGCCGATAGCCGAGGGACGGAGGTAGTCACAAAGAACAGCCTTTTCCCCTGCCAAACTACACCGAAACACCATCAACTACACTTCCAACCCTGAAAGAGACCAAAGGATGAAAGATGAAGTGAAAAGAGAATGGATATGAAATGAAGGGACAGGAAATTCGGAGATGTGAGAATCCTTCCCGGCATTCCCCTGGCGACCCGGAAAAAACCGAGAAAAATCAGGGGTCTGGAAGGTCGGCCATAGGAATCGAACCCACGACCTCCCGAATGCGAGCCACGGACGTGACAGCTTTGAAATTCTCTTTGTATGAACACGGGAAAGAAAGAAAAAAGAAAGAAAGAAAGAAGGGAGGAAAGAAAGAAACAAACAAAAACAATAGCTATTTGCAGTTGAGAGAAGTATAAGGTATTTGAAAATTCAAACTAATAACAAAGAATATTTCAGAATAGGTAAAATATAAACATTTTATATGACATAAAATGAAAATGTTATTTGACATACAGTTTCTGCTTTAACAAGATCTACATTTGTTGAGCAGTAAGATTTTCTCTCTCTCTCTCTCTCTCTCTCTCTCTCTCTCTCTCTCTTCCGATTTACTGATTGTCAAAAGTCATTCACAATAACGACGAATTTACAGACTATTCCTAGAAAATTAAAGATATACATTTTATTTATCATGAAAATAGCTTAAATATATGTATTTTAATCAAAATCATTACAGCCACTTTTAAAAGAATAAAAAATTTCGTAAAATGTCCAATGTTAAAGGTAGTTTGGAGTGTGGGATTCTATTTAAAATCTCCGTGTCGCATTCTTGGAAAAAGCTGAACTTAAACACTAAGTTTGGTTTTTAACCAGCTTTTTGTTTTCGAGGTATGCTGTTCGCGCGCGCGCGCACGCACACACACACACACACACACACACTTAGACCTTTTTCTAAAAATAAATTCATTGGATTCAGGGAGTCACAACGACATTGAATTTTTAGGTGGAACACAAGACTTTCTCTACTTATTGTAGCTACATAGTAGAGAAAGTAAAAATGCATACTTTGATTTCAGGTGGTCTCAAAACAGGTATTTCCGGTGAATCTCGTTATTCAGTTTTTGGGTGGAATACAATACTTGCTCTACTTACTGTAACTACGTAGCAGAGAAAGTAAAAATGCTTTTTTTTGAATTCGCGGAGCCTCAGAGGTGTATTTCCGGTGAATCTCGTTATTCAATTTTTGGATGGATTACAATAATTCTCTCTCTACCTCCTGTAGCTACGTAGTAGAGAAAGTAGAAACGCTTTTTTTGGTTTCAGGGAGACTCAAAATGTGTATTCTATGTGAATATCGTTATTTAATTTTTGGGACGAACACGATACCTTCCCTACTTACGGTAGCTACGTAGTAGAGAAAGTATAAATGCTTACTTTGGATGGGTCTCAAAACGTGTATTTCCGATGAATCTCATTATTCAATTTTTGGTAGGAACACAACACTTTCTCTACTTACTGTACCTACGTAATAGAGAAAGTAAAACTGCTTACTTTGGATGGGTCTCAAAATGTGTATTTCCGTTGAATCTCGTTTATCAATTTTTGGGTGGAATACAATACTTGCTCCACTTAGTGTAACTACGTAGTAGAGAAACTAAAAATGTTCTCTTTGGTTTCAGGGAGTCTCAAAATAGGACACTGTGCCCTAAAGTTTAATCTATACAGAATGGGATTGTTTAACAACCCTATCTGTAGTGGATGTCTAGAAGGAGATGAGACTGTTACTCATCTACTATGTGATTGCCCTGCTCTTGCGAATCAAAGAGCAAGTACTTTTGGCAGTCACTTTCCAAAGATAGATGAACTATCGAAAGCCTCAGTTAGCAGTCTGGTTAAGTTCATATCGAGCAACAGACTACTTAACTGATGAAAGGGGGGGGTGCGCAATAGATCTTAAGGTCGCAGTGCTTGGGCATAAAACCCACCCCTTCTCAAACTAGAACTAGAACTAGAGTCTCAAAATGAGATTGCCGTGAATCTCTATTGAATTTTTGAGTGGAATACAATACTTTCTCTACCTCTTGTATAATGTAGTAGAGAAATACAAATGCTTTCTTTGAATTCAGGGAGTATCAAAACGGGTATTTCCGGTGAATCTCGTTATTCAAGTTTTGGGCGGAATACACTACATTCTGTACCTCCTGTAGCTACGTAGTGGAGAAAGTAAATACACTTTCTTTGGTTTCAGGAGGTCCCATAACGTGTATTTGCGGTATATCTCTTTATTGAATTTTTGGATGGAATGCAATACTTGCTCTACTAACTGTAACTACGTAGTACAGAAAGTAAAAATGTTTTCTTTGGTTTTAGGGAGTCTCAAAACGAGATTTTCGGTGAATCTGTGTTGAATTTTTGGGTTGAATACAATACATTCTCTACCTCCTGTACTTATGTAGTAGAGAAAGTAAAAACCTTTCTTTGGTTTCAGGAAGTCTCAAAATGATATTTTCGGTGAATCGTGTTGAATTTTTGGGTGGAATACAATACTTTCTCTACCTCCTGTAGCTACGTGGTAGAGAAAGTAAGAATGATTTCTTTGGATTCAAGGAGTCTCAAAACGTGTATTTCCGGTGAAGCTCTTTAAATAATTTTTGGGCGGAGTACAATACTTTCTTTACCTCCTGCAGCTACCTAGTAGAGAAATTAAAAATCCTTTCTCCGGATTCATGGGGTCTCAAAACGTGTATTTCCAGTGAATTTCGTTATTGAATGTTTGGGTTGAATACAATACGTTCCCTACTTGTTATAGATACGTAGTAGAGAGAGTAAAAAAATCTGATGTGTTACACTCACATGACTTTCTCTACTCTTGTACAACCTATTTTTACAAACGCTTATTCTCCATATGCTTCATGTTAATCGAGATATCGAGATGTTAATCTTATTGCTAATTTTCTTGTAGATGCAAGGGGAATTGCTAGGCTTTAAGCGTTTAAGAGCTGGTTGCTATGTGGAGTATTCCATTCTCTTTGTAGTACCAGGACAAAAAAAAATGAATAACGAATTTGAGAAAAAGTATTAAGTATTGGAAAATTTAAGGCAATAACAAGCAATATCTCGAAAATGGTTCACTCAACAACAAAAATGTATATGACATAAATTGTATATTTTAACGCGATCTACATTTTTTGTGTAGTGAAATTTTGTCTATCTCTTATGGTTTACCAGTTATGCAAAAGTCGTTCACAATGAAGAACACTTTTGGAGACATTCCCAGAAAATTCAAGATAAACATTTCATTTATCATAAAAATATCTTAAACATATGATATTTCAATCGAAATCGTTAGAGCCATTTTTGAGAAAATTAAAATTTTCGAAAAATGTTCCATGTAAAGGGTAGTCTGGGGTGGGGGGATTTTCTTGAAAACCTTTGTGTCGCATCCTTGGAGGATGCTGAACCTAAATACCAAGTTTGGTGTTTATTCGACTGTTCGTTTCTGAGTTATGCTGTTCACAGACAGACACACACACAGATAGACACACAGACACACACACGGATATGTTTCCAAAAATGATTTTTTTGGATTCAGGGGGTCTCAAAACATATATTTCCGGTGAAATCTCGGTATCGAATTTTTGGGAAGAATACAATACTTCCCCTACTTACTATACGTAGTAGAGAAAGTAAAAAGAGTTGGGTATAGATAAACGGCTGTTTGTCATTACCCCATCTTGCGTGCAACCAAATAGGGTAAAGTGTAACTTAAAATAAATTTTTCGCCTAACTTTTTGTTACGATTAAGGTAAAGTGCACAGAAAAACCATACTCTATAAGCACATTATGATAAATAAAAACCAATGTTAGTTAATAATGGATAGAGAAAGCAGTGAGTATTGAAAACCAAGCCATTTTATTTTAACATTTGCTTATTATACAATAATATGATGCCTCTAATTCCTAAAAATTAATTTGTATACTGCTTATGTCGCTGTGCTGTAATGTTATTGCTACTTCTTTTTCATAGTTATTACTTTCTTGCAGCCAAGTGTAAGGGAAATGTGTTGGAATATTCTTTCAGCACTATTACATTCCCTAACCTTGTAGAGCAGTATGTGCTAAGGCACCTGGCATAACCTCTCGATAAGACACTCCACTTACCCCCTACAGGTGGAACGGAAAATTTTTGGAGCCGTCTGTACATGTTCAGCTACACGAATGCATGGAACACTCGCTTCCATTTATGCCGTCACCCCAGTTTTTCGGAGGCATTTTACTGGCCTTCACAGGTAGAACGTGTATCTATAGCAAGGAGGACATGTGTGTATCTGTTTAAATTTTCGAGCATGCAGTGGCGTTCTGTTTTACGTGCACAGCTCTAGATTATTCACATATGAATATATAACTTATAGCAATAGCTTTATTCGTCATCACTTATAATAACCATATTAAAATATACCAGGTGAGTCAGCTGCGCCTATTTATTTTTTAATTTATGCAACGTGCTAAGCGGCATATGCGACTTACGCCTTTCTTGAATGCCTTCTAATGGCTGATTTACATAACACTTTATAGAGGAGCTATACATAATTCAGTGCATAAGTGTTTTACGGGACAGAACGCAATCGTTATGTATGTCGGTGCAAAAAACATCCCATCCTGACACTGGGAGCAGTAGTAACACATTTAGCCAATTTTACAAAACTTTTATTCTTTAGCATACATCCATGCACCCCTTTGAAAACGCCCCTAAAGGAACAACCTATCACATGCATCGGTTGACAAAACCATTTGAAAACGAAATGGCAGATCCACGCAGTGCGACCAATTGGATTTAAGCTGTTAGTCAACGCACAGCCTTGTCAAAAAATGCTAAGTATTAGGTAGATAATTTCTCTTATTTCACAAACTATGGTGTATTACAGATCATACAGTAATTGTAATGACTGATGCAGTTTATTTGTTTGAATTAAAACTACCAAACCGAGCTCAAAACACTGTATGACGCTACAAAATGCGTGTAAACATTCGAGGTGAGGTCTAGTTCTTCGACTACTAATTCGTATAGGAACCTCAACTCGCAAGGTAGCATTGGCCAAATGGTATTATCATGGTTGCTTTAACACTGTGCCACTTTAATTCAGGTTCAAATCCTTAGGGTTAAGTTCAAACTTCTTATTACCTTTTTTATCTCTTTGGGCATATAATTTGATATTATGATATAAATGACATTTTAATGACATTATAAGTGTGTACAAAATAGAATAATGGTCATGTTTTCCACTGGAAGGTGGATAATTTGTACTTCGTAGTACCTGTTTTATTGTGGTCAGTATTAGCTTGACCCACTCAACCAAGTTTCAAACACTTCCCACATGCAAAGTGTTTTAGCTATTTGCGCTTGCGTCAATGCTTGGCGTGAATAAATAAGTCGCTCTCCATTGTCTACTCAGTATCTGAAACTTTTCTAAGAGACACGGCTGCTGTCATGCTGTATACAAACGACGAGTATGTTGATATGCTGTTAATTTATGGAGAAACAAGGTGTAATGCACTGTCAGCAAAGCGCCTGTATGAAGAACGGTTTCCAGGAAGAAGGGCACCTACTGCAGATAATTTTCGAAAGGTTGAAAGACGTCTTCGTGAAACAGCATCATTTGGAAGAGCACCGCCTGCTCGCGATGCTCCAGTAACCTCTGGAGGCAATGAAGAAGCTGTGCGAAACGCAATAGAAAACAATTCACATATCAGTTCAAGAGCCATAGCAGAAGATCTGTACATAAGTCAGTCCTCAGTGATGCGCACATTGCATCGTAATAAATATGATCCGTACCATCTACAATTACACCAGGCTCTCCACAGACGCGACTTTCAAGCGCGAGTGATATGTGCACAATGGCTACAGCAGCGAGCGCAAATGGATGCAGAGTTTTTAAGAAGTGTTCTCTTCAGTGATGAAGCTACATTCCACAATAACGGAACTGTTAACCGTCATAATGTGCACTACTGGACTATAGGCAATCCTCACTGGATGAGCGAAGCTGTATTCCAGGTACAGTGGAGCATCAATGTCTGGTGCGGAATATTAGGAGACCAGTTAATTGGACCGTACATTTTTGAAGGCAACCTCACAAACCACGTTACCTTACATTCCTGCAAGAAGAAATGCCATTGCTCCTAGAAGATGTGCCACTACTGAACGGACAGGAATGTGGTTCCTGCAGGATGGAGCTCTATCTCACTGGTCACTGATTGTAAGGAATCACTTACATAAACGTATCCGCAAAAATGGATTGGCCGAGGGGGCCCAATCGCATGGCCACCTAGTTCACCTGATCTCATCCCACTGGATTTCTTTCTGTGCGGTCAATTAAAGGAACGGGTCTATGCTCAAGAGCCGCAAAGCCCAAATCATCTAGGGGAAGTCATGCGTGAAAAATGCAGCCAAATTACACCGCGCATGTTACAGCATACATGAAGGTCTCTCCAGCAACGTACACAAATATGCATTGGTAAAGGGGGTCGTCATTTTGAACATTTACTTCCTTGATGAAGTCCACGCTCTTTAAGCATTTATATTCTGTTTAGCTGTGAACTTAGCACATATACAACTCCTTTGTCAATAGAAGAAGTGAAACATAGGGTTTAAACATGAAACAAAAACTGTTAGATTTAATATCTTCGATATGCGCCCAAAGGAATGAAAGCTAACTACATAACACGGTTTACAACACCAGATACGGTACAGATTATTAGGGTAAACATGATACACAATTATCTGATTGTAATTCTTATGTCTTGGGATCACAGGAAAGCCAGCAACATAAATAAATTAGTACACTAAAATACAGAAAATAAACACAAAGAGAGGGAAAAAATTTATGTTTATATCAGATTTGAACCTACGATGCTAACCTTTGTGTTACTACATTTCGGCAGCTAAACCACTCGGCCAAAACCCACTTAGTCTATGTTGCTCTTCGGGAAAACATCCCTCTATCTCCTTGCAAGCATTGTATCCATGAAACGCCGTCTTTTTTAAGGCTTTCGCAGCTCTTTGGCTCTCATTCAGACCTTTAATCATTAATGCTAATTGCGTATAGTACCGAATAGAAGGGCGGAGCTACAATAGCAGTTTGTTTGCTAAAAAGGTCAATGTTTTCACATTAGACTATAAACTGCGGGTTGCATAGCTACGAATACCTAGAGGCAGCTGACTCACCTGGTATAACTCAATCAAACCCTATTTTGCACAACATCTCCAAGAAAAAATACTTTTAATAGCAACATAATGTAAAGCTGAAACACATACTTTTTACTCTCAAAGAGGATACATTTACTACACTTTATTTTAATAATCTGTCCAATTTCCATTCTGTCTAATACCTGATTTAGCCACCTAGGCACTGAATCACTTAGGTGCTGGAAGAACCAATGATCCCATATTTCATGATATTCTTCCCAGAGGGCGACGAATAATTCAGTGCCCAGTGCCTAAATCATATTCCGTTATGCAACAATACAACACTCACTAGAGTGATAACGGTCAAACATTCCATAAGCGGAGACAAATGAACAGCATGTCGACGTGCGCGCGCACAAAGCGATACAGCCAACATACAAAACCTAAAAAATTGTATACGATATTTATTGACATACCCTTGTATATTTAACACTTTTGAATTTTCGCATGCGAAGAAATATGGATTTTCAGAACTGGGGGTTGTAATATGAAGGGCGTATTTAAATGAAAACACTTTATTTTTGTTAATGTTATAATCACACACAGGAAATGCCCTATTGCAATTTTTTTTTGCTTCATATATTTAGACACTTGGAACTACATTGTAAAAGATTAAAATTAAAGATTAACCCTTCATATCTGAAAGGGAAAAAACTCAATTAAAAATCGTCACACCACGCCCTCCCGGCCATGCCTGTAATGTTCAATATCCAATAAATAAACAGGCCTAAATAAAAATTAATAAAATAATGAAAAGAAAATAAATACCCTTAGTAAATTGGTTAGATATGCCATTTCTTGTTGCAAGTTGGTAAGCCTTATGCCAAGCCTTCTCCTTATGTCATTGCGCGTGAGTCCATAGAACGTGCTTTCCATTTGTAAACAGTACTGTACTAGTTGTTTCTCCAGTTCTGCAGGAAGAGTAGACTTTCTTCCCAAGGATTCAGTCACCAAAATGTTGGGATCTATCTTTCTTAACCTTTCTGCAGAGGGTAGCTTTAGGCATATTGAAACACCGTGCTGCTTCAATCAATATTTTTGTTTATTCCCGAACGGCATTTATTGCGTCTATCATAATAAATCTTCTTGCAACCATTTTTGCCTCAGACCCTTCTTTTCACGCCCTAATTGACTTCCCAGCATCACAACCGTAAAATAAAGGAAGGGATTGTATTATGGAACACCTTGTTTCTTATTACCAACAATCGCCATTTTCCAAACCATGATCTGTTCACGATATAAAAACATTAATTCCAAATTAATGAATATGCATTTTGCAGTTCAATTAATAAACAATGATTTAGAATATAAAAAAACACTCCACTCATATTAATATAAGCAGTAGAAATAATATTGATTCTTACTTTCCTAAAAGCTTCAAGCTGTGTCAGAAACAATACTTGCACTCATATACTGAAGTTAACTCTATAGCGGCTAAAAGGAAAACCCACAATATAAATTAGAATGTTAAATAAAGTATACTTTATTTAATATTGACACGGGTCGTGAAAGCCTACGAATTTTCATAACGTTGGGATGATTTCCACAAGATGGCAGCAACTACTTGGTAGAAAACATGCTGTTTCATTTTACAACCCCGTTTCATAAACACCACCTTCCCTATATGAGCATTTAAGTGGACACACATATTCCTTGTTTAGACGTGAAGCTCAAGACACAGAGTTGTCACATAATTAAAATGATAAAAAATAAAATTACAAAGATGGAGAACAAATGGTTCAAACCATTCCGCAAAATCAAATACGTGAAATATTTATTTGGTGTGTTTTATTTTCAGATGCTCAGTTGAAATGGATGAAGAACAACACTACAGCAGCTGGTCTACCGAATTATATGACAGCAAAACAAGCTTCCATAAATGGTGAAGCGGGAGAATTCACTTGAGTAAGTTACTTCATGTACAATATACTTAAACGTCTGTCCATATGCGTTAACACATACATACATACATACATAAATACATACATACGCACATACATACACAAATACATATAGTGTAGTCCCGTAAGTTCGTTTGTTTTTCGTTACGTTTCAATCACTAAGAACGCCTGGAAACACACTTCACTCGCAGCGCAGCTGTGACAGCGTAGTTGCCGAACTTTCCGTTTACAAACTTTAAACACAAGGTCGTTCAAAAGATAAATAACTCCGGCAGTTAGGTTTTGTAAACAAACTATTTATTTCCTACAGTATACTCCATTATTGTCGACAATATACTGACATTTCTCTGGAAGCTTATAAATTCATTTCTCCAAAATGTGGGGGTTTTCTGGTTGATGAACTCTTCGAGGTTCAGTCTGCAGTACTCCAAAGAAGTGAGGCGTTTGCCATTCGGAAATTCTGCAGGGAACGGAATAGATGAAAGTCAGATAGGGCAATGCCTAGAGAATACAGCGGTTGGGGTAACACATCCCGCTCAAAATTACGCAACTTTTGACGGGTCACCATAGAGGTATGTGGTCTGGCGTTGTCATGGTGAAAGATGACATCGTTTCCCAATTCCAGTTTTTCTCTTCAATGGCTGCCTTGAGAGGATCCAACTGAGAACAGTATTTCTCGGAATTGATAGTTTCATTATTCGGAAGAAGTTCGTAATATAGGATTCCTTTGCATTCCCACCAAATGCATAGCATAAACTTTCTCGGATGCAGCCCTGGTTTAGGAACCGATAGTGGTGGCTGCCCTTTCTAGCGCCATGATTTACTCTTTCGGGCGCTGTTGTAAACAATCCACTTCGTATCTCCAGTTACCAGCCGTTCCAGAAAAGAATCATTCTGATTGTGCCTCAATAAGGAGTCACAGATGAAAACGCGCTGAATCAAATTCGATTCACTCATCCATCGCGAATATTTACGTAACCCAATTTTTTCAAGTTCCTGGCCACAGTAACACGACCAAATTGAGCTCCAATGCCATCACCCAAGTTGTCATTCATAGATTGTTGGCTATAATTTCATGAATTCTTTCCACGTTCGTAACCATTGGCCGTCCAGATCGAGGTTTCTTTTAGGGAGAAATTCCCAGCTCGAAATCGACTAAACCACTTTTGGCATGCTCGATTCGTTATTGCATCTTCCCCGTAGACAGTACAAATTTTCTGCCGGCATTGTGAGACAGTAACTATGGTTATATATACCATGCATATAATAATGTAAATTAATATTATTAAGCATAAGTTTTATGTATATGTGTAAGTCTTTAGCCGGAGCTGTGGAACACTTGTTAAAAGCCGACAAACATGCTTTTGTTAGAATATGGGCCCAGGCAAAAAGGACTTGTAGGGGGAAGTCACAAAAGCAAGACCTTAAGTATTTGTGCAAGAGAAAATGCGAGAGGTAGAGAGGTCACATGTTTGGAAACAACGAACAATAGCCTGGTAAGTCTTTTAGAATGTTCCAAGCTGAACGAAGACAGCCAATGAGATTTTAAGAAAGAATATGTTTAAAATGTTTAAGTTTAGGGAAGTTAGTTATAGCGTCCCCATCAGCCAAGATGGTTGCGTATAAAGTGCGGCGATGTGAAGAACATACATGTAAGCTCTCCGAAGCAGGCGTTATTAATTGCCTCTCATAATATAGTGGGGACGTTGAAATGTTATCAATTTAAAAGTTCAAGTTATGAGAAGGGTAACAAAGTATAGTTTAGGAACGTGTAATAAATACTACCATTATTACTAGAGCACTTATAAAATACTTGATTGCTAAGCGACCGTTCTACAACTTCGACTAACTAAAGTAACTGTGTAGCTTCGTACTAAAGCAGAAAATGCGTGTGCCATTAGAGCATTGTGTTCTTCAACGGATTTAATCGTTTGTTAGAGTTGTTACTTATCACCTTCCTTCCCGTACCACACCCTGAAAAGTTAAACTTGCTCTACCCAAAAACCCTAACAACAGCAGCCGTGGCAAGGAGTATGATAACACCATAAAAATGTAATAGTAGCAACCAAAACACAAGATAACCACCATAGTTAATATATTAATTTATATATTAATATATCGGACATACTGCGAGTAATGCTCCCAGCACCGCGGTATACCGCAATTGTGAGGAGGTCTTACCCTTACGATAGTTAAACAGCATAAGCTGTCGGAAATATTCCTTTTTGATTTCCTTAGCTTGTAAACACAAGTTCACGCTGTTCCATCCAACGGGAGTCACAAACACACACTAACATATCCAATAGCGAATCTGGTTGTTGACCTCAAAGTCATAGTGATGATTAGGCAAATATGATGACTTGAGTGTATAGGTCTCGCCGGGGATATTGGCATATGACCTTCAGGGCTAGCCCAGTCAGCCCTCTGATGTTTCAATACCTCCCTTGCAAATAGCACGTGGTTCCTTCTGTCCAGTTGTAGTCCAGTTCCTTCCACCGTATACAACTCCCGTCTCAACTTGCACCATTCTTCGAGCTGCAGCCCCGTATGTGCCATATATCTATACGATAAATGACTCGCATCGTAGCTTTCCATTAAAATTTTCACATGCCAAAATCCGTGGCGCGACCTATACAGAAGGTTCAGGGTTTTCAAGCGCTTTAGATGGAACTTACGAGCAAAACGAACTTATGAGACAACCTAATTCATAGCATACATACATATATACATACATACATACATACATACATACATACATAACGTACATACATAACTACATACATAGAACAAGATGGCGGCTCTTAGCGAGGATGTAGTTGAAATCGCTCTCATTACATTGTTTAGTGTAACGAAAAAAGTGGTAACCTGAAAAATGATGTAAAGAAGAACATTCCTAATGCCGTCAGTGTTATTAGGAAAGAGTTTGCTGCTTTAAGGAGTGATATTTTTGAGAAGAATAGTGTAATATACGATCTGGAATCAAGAGTTAGCGAGGCGGATTTCATTATTAAAGCGCTAGTCTGGAGCGGCATCTGTGGAAGATGCACATAACTACAACAACAACGACTGGACGGAGGTTCTGCTAACGGCCGATCGAGGAAGCGCATTTCAGACGTGCTTCAGCATGAGCGCCAGAATTCAGGTACTGTAACCAGAGAAGCTAAGTCATGCAAATCGTTCGTTAAATCCAAGAACAATCATAGTCTGGAATTTATCAAGACCTTACTTAAAACTAAGGTTAATCCTGTAATAATTGAAGTGTGAATTAAATCTTTGAAAACGAGAAACAATCAGATATTCATTCAGTCAGAGAGCAAAACTGAGTCGGAGAAAGTCCATGAGGAAATAAATACAGCATGTGGTGGCGAACTCGAAATCATTTGCCAAGACTTAGGAATACAAGATTAATTGTGTTTATTGTCCCAGATGATATAGCTGTGCAAAATGCAGCAGAAATCATAATTTATCAAAATTCTGAGCTAAATCTGAGCGAAGGAGAAGTCGCCCCTAAATTTGTGTTCGAGGACAAGAAAAAGTGCAAGAACATAGTTATAGTAGTGAATTCCTAAGTCCGTAAACGCCTAACAGGCAGAAAACTTAAAATTGGCTGGCATGTCTGCAATAGCAATGATTATATCTCAGTTATGCGTTGCCATAAATGCTGCAAATATTATACAAATATAGGGCCCAAGACAGGGAATCTAGTTAGCGCACTTTGTATTCAAGACCACAATATCCAAGACTGCACAGTAAACCAAGAAGACCATCAATGTATAAACTGCATCAGATTCAATCAGCATAACAGATCAGGACAAAGTAATGAAAACCATTCGGCACTCAATAAAAGTTGCAATTGCTACAAAGCTGCTCCATAAAGAAGCACAGATAGAATCAACATCTAAAATGGATCAATATAGCACCCGGAGGCTCGCACACTTAAGTTGTGTACAAATTAATTTACAGTATAAGAGTGCAGTAACGAGCAGTTTGACGAAACTTATGACCGAAACTCAAATTGACATCGCTTTTGTACAGACGGCTCCAAATGTTTTCCGTTCCACCTGTGGGGGGTGAGCGAGGTGTCTTATCGAGAGTTTAAGCCAGGTGCCTTAGTTCATACCTGCTCTACAAGGTTAGGGAATGGAATAGTGCTAAAGAACTATCATTCCAACATTTCCCTTAGACTTGGCTGTTAGAATGTAATAACTGTTAAAAGAAAACAGAATTAACATTACAGCACAGCGACATAAGCAGTATACAAACTAATTTTTAGGAATTAGAGGCATTATATCACTGTATAACAACCAAGTGTTAAAACAAAATGGTTAGATTTTCAATATTCACTGCTTTCTCTACCCAATATCAACTAACGTATGTTCTTTATTTTCATAATGTCCTTATGAAGTATGATTTTTCCGTGCATCGTGACAACAATTTAGGCCAGAAATTATTTAAAATAACAGCTTAAGTTACACTTTGCTTGCATGCATGCATGCCTATTTGCTTGCATGCAAGATGCCGTTACGACAAACAGCCGTTAATCTATACTACAACTCTACGTTTTACTGTCTCTACTATTCACCTATAATAGGCAAGGAAAGTATTGTATTCCACCCGAAAATTCAAAAATAAGATTCGCCGGATATACACGTTTTGAGACCCACCGAATTCAAAGAAAGCATTATCACTTTCCCTACTACGTACTTACAGTAAGTAGAAGAAGTATTGTATTCCAACCAAAAATTCAATAACGAGATTCACCGGAAATACACGTTTTGAGATTCCCTGAATTAAAACAAAGAATTTTTACCTTCTCTACTATATAGTTACAGTAAGTAGAACAAGTTTTGTATTCCGCCCAAAAATTCAATAACGAGATTCACCGGAAATACACGTTTTGAGACTCCCTGAATCCAAAGGACGCATTTTCACTTTCTCTACTGCGTAGTTACAGTAAGTACGGCAGTTATTGTATTTCACCCAAAAACTCAATAAAGATATTCACCGGAAATACACGCTTTGAGACTTCCTGAAACCATTTTCACTTTTTCTGCTACGTAGTTACGGTAAGTAGAGAAAGTGTTGTAGTTCACCCAAAAATTCAATAAAAAATTCGCCAAAATACACGTTTCGAGACTCCCTGAATACAAGGAAAGCATTTTTACCTTCTCTACTACATGCTACAGGAGGTAGGGAAAGTATTGTAATCCCTCCAAAAATTCAATACAGAGATTCATCGGAAATACACGTTTTGAGACTCCCTGAAACCAAATAAAGCATTTTTACTTTCTCTACTATGCAGTTATAGTAAGTAGAGCAAGTATTGTATTCCACCCAACAATTCAATAACGAGATTAACCGAAAATACACGTTTTGAAACCCCTGAATCCAAAATTTTCACTTTCTCTACTACATAGTTACGATAAGTAGAAAAAGTATTGTAGTTCACCCAAAAACTCAATAAAAAAATTCGCCGGTTTGAGACTCCCTGAATCCAAGGAAAGCATTTTACCTTCTCTACTACATGCTACAGGAGGTAGAGAAAGTGTTGTATACCCTCCAAAAATTCAATACAGAGATTCATCGGAAATACACGTTTTGAGACTCCCTGAAACCAAATAAAGCATTTTTACTTTCTCTACTACGTAGTTATAGTAAGTAGAGCAAGTATTGTATTCTACCCAATAATTCAATAACGAGATTAACCGAAAATACACGCTTTGAGACCCCTGAATCCAAATTAGGCCTTTTTACTTTCTCTACTACGTAGCTACAGTAAGTGGGAAAAGTATTGTGTTCCACCAAAAAATTGAATAACGACATTCACCGGAAATACACGTTTTGAGACCCCGTAAACCATAGAAAGCGTTTTTATTTTCCATACTACGTAGCTGCAGTAAGTAAAGAAGGTATTGTGTTTCACCCAAAAATTCAGTAAAGAGGTTCAACGAAAATACATATTTTGAGTCTCCCTGAAACCAAAGAAAGTGTTTCTGCTTTCTCTACTACGTAGCTATGGGAGGTAGAGAAAGCATTCTATTCCACCCAAAAATTGAATAACGAGATTCATCGGAAATACACGTTTTGAGACCCCGGAATCCAAAGTAAGCACTTTTACTTTCTCTACTACGTAGCTACAGTAAGTAGAGAATGTATTGTGTTCCACCCAAAAATTGAATAACGAGATTCACAGGAAATACACATTTTGAGACCCCCTGAAACCAAAATAAGCATTTGTTTAGCATTACCACATAGCTACAGTAAGTAGAGAAAGTATTGTGTTCTACCTAAATATTCAATGCCATAATTTCACCAGAAATTACGTTTGCGACTCCCTGAAACCAAAGAATTTATTTTTAGAAAAAGGTCTAAGTGGATGTGTGTGTGTATGTGTATGTTTGTGTATCCGCAAACAGCATAACTCACAAACAAAAAGTTGGTTAAAAACCAAACTTAGTGTTTAAGTACAACGTCTTCCAACAATGCGAAATGGAGATTTTAAAGAAAATTCTCCACTCCAAACTACCCTTTATATTGTGCATTTTTAATCTTTCAAAAATGGCTCTAAGGATTTAGATTAAAATACACAAGTTTAAGCTAATTTTAATGATAAATAAAATGTATATATTTAATTTTCTGTTGATTCGTCTTTATTGTGAATGACTTTGATAACTAGTAAATCGTAAAAGACGGACAAAATCTTACTGCAAAACAAATGTATATCTTGATAAAGCCCAAATTTATAGGGTAATTCCGGGAGAGATGGACCCCCTTTTCTGAATTTCCCATATTTCTTTTATTTTTAGTAAAAATGGTTAAAATGGTAGTACCTTATGATTTTGGTGGCATCAATAAACCATATATAGCTGTATACATGCAAAAGACGTATTAACAGACTTGTAAATTATGAACAAAAAATTACACATATGGTCCATCTAACCCGTAGTACTCGGGTTAGATGGACCATGGTATATGGGAGAGATGGACCTGCATAAAATAGGAGGAGAATTAAATGATACAATCGTAATTAGTACTTATTGGTATATTGTAAATCATCTATCATGTTGAACAAACATTTGTTATTTTACTCATTTTGGAGTATGTTTTTTAGATTTAGTCTCTCCTCCCACATAAGTCGCACTTCATGCCGTATTTGGTGCAGTTCTTATGAAGCCAACAGAAACACATTGAGCATTGGATGCTGTCTTCATTGCTTTTGGTTACGTTGTAGTCCTCTCCGCACCCAGCACATTCATTTTCATTCCAATCTTCATGATCATCGTCACTGTCATTGCATACAACATCATCATCGTTTAGGGACTCTTCGGAATCAGAATTGTCGCTCCCTCTTCTTCTGGTTCTTGGCCTCTTAGTTTTAGACACATTAGATTTTCCATTAGCTCTACTCTTCTTAGCTTTCCAAAGGTTAACTTTCTCCTTTGAATTCGGTATCTTGGAAACACTTGCTGCTTTACCACTTAGAGTAGCTTTCTTCTTCAAAGTTGCTATTGGGGAAATGTCATTAAGGAGTTTATTTGTGTTGGTATTTGGGTCTCCTTGTCTACCTGAGTTTCATTAAGGGAATTATTTTCCACGGCTATTCCTGTGCCGTCACTCCTAGTTCCGGCCGCCCGGTGTCTCCTCTCGCCTCATCTTTCTTCTCGGAGACGCCCTCTTGTGAAGTGTAGGCACAATTGTGCCGAGTCACCTCCGTAGCCAACCAATACAAAGCTATCGCATAGCGATCAGCTTTAAGGGGGTTGACTATCTGTTTAGTTTAATATGTTCTACTTATACCTACAACGAATTGTGTGAATAAGTGATGATAGTTTATATGTATTAGCATGAAATAGATGCAAGAATAAGCTTTGTAAGAATAGTTTGTGGAAGAGTGAGTAGAGGAAATCATGTGAATGCAACACATATGTTATAGCATAAGCTCCATATGCTTGTATGTTCTGTAAACAAAATAACTCCGGAACAAAAAGTCGGTTAAATACCAAACTATTTAAGTTCACCATCTTTCAAAGATGTGAAACAAAGATTTTCAAGAAACTCTTCCCCACCCCGAACAACCCTTTACATGGCTAACCATTGGAAATTTGTTATTTTCTCAAAAATGGCTTTAACGAGTTTGATTAAAATACTCTCTGTTTAAGATATTTTCATGACAAACGAAATATATATTTTGAATTTTCTGAGAAGTCTTCTTCGTTCTAAATGACTTTTGTATAACTGATAAACTGTAAAAGATGGACAACGTTTTTCTACACAAGAAATGCAGATCCCGTTAAATCACGCAGTTTGTCATACATATATTTTATGAGATTAATTATTTCGCACATATTTTTTGTATTTGTTTGAATGCATTTTGTAACTGAGAAGTCGCTATTCATTTTGTTTTTGTCGCGGTCATACAAACAGCATGGAATTTCAAAGCATCACGTAGATGGTTAAAATGATGCTCAAATGAGCCCGAGGTCCCTAGAGCTTAGTTATGTATCTGACGTTCATCTTCTCAGGATAAGAGGAAATCCTGGAAAAATGTTTATCCAGGTAATTCACTCTAACCGAGATTTTCGAACTAGGGACCTTTTGAATGTGAGGCAGACCCCCACACCAAAGGGATGGGCTAAATGTGAATTGGAAGTTTATCTGGATTATAAGGGATAGACAGAAAAATAAGATTTAATAAAATTAATTTTTAGAATGGTGAGAAGTGAAAGTTATGTGAATGCAACACGTTAGTTTGTTCTCGTGGTAATGTAAAGAGCGTGGAGTTTCAAAGACACCACATAAAAATCTGACTATCGTTTGAGCTACTGCATTCTTCTTATACTCATAACGAAGTTTGTAATGGCAGTTCATTTCAATTAACAAGAAGACTGTTTCACTCAAGCCTTGTGCAGTGCAAGGTTGGAAAGATAGAATCAGATTGAAAAATTCAGTCATTTGAACTACCGATCTTCCAGTTTGTGGCACTGTTGTAACGCGTGCGACTCGCATTCGGAAGATCCCTAGTTTGCTTCCCGGCGACCGCTCACTCTGACCCATGGGTTTTTACGGGAGTTTTCCTGGGTTGTCAGGCGAATGCTGATTCTCTCAGTCCCCGAATATCGTTTCGTTCCTCATTTCATCCATCCTTAACCCCGTTAGGTCTGTTCCAGGGTTGGAAGTGTCGGCGATGGTGTTCCGGAGCGGCGTGACAGGGAAAAAGGAAGATCTCTGTGGAACCTCATCCGTCTCTTGATCTTAGGCTGGTTGCCGGCGTATACAGACCGCCTCTTGGAGGGCGTTGGACCCTCTGTGTGGGGTGGGATCCCCGGTTTCCCTGCCCGACTATCGGGGCGTCTCAATCTGGAAACCTTAGGAACCTTGTCGTTGCTGTGCCGTCACTCCGGCCGCCCGGTGTCTCCCCCTACCTTCCTCCCTACCTCTCTCCCTCCCGGGGGCACCCTCTCGAGGAGCACACTATCCTCATTCACTGGATCGGGGTTGAATATCCTCCGTTACACATCCCATTCCATTCCAGACCAGGGAAGAGAAGCATTTTAAGAAATCAGAACGTGAATCGTAATATAAAGTATCTAAATCTTCTTCTTCTTTTTTGCTTCAGATTTATAATTTGAAAGCAATTTAATTTTCAGAATAGAATGCTTTCAAATGAACCAATTGCAACAAAAGCATATCAACCGTTCTGCATTAACACTTTCTGATCACTATTTTGAAAATCTAGCTTATATGTTACCCTAACCAAACAAAACAGCTATATAGAAACTGCATATTTTGTGCTAAACGTTGTTTCCTCGTATCTATTAACATTTTCTCCTTTTAGATACAATAGCTGTTTTTCCTCTACGTCCACTATATTGTTGACACGGTTTTTATTCCTTTGTCTTGTGAGTGTGTGAAGGAGGAATTATGTTTCAAATAAAACAGTCTATATTCGTTTTTCAGTAACAAACGCAAAATATATCTCATTTTGAAGAAAACTGAATGTTGCACTTAATTGTGCTCAAACTGCTTCAATAGTATGACATTAATATTATTGATGGTAATTATGAAACGATTTTTATTATTATTATTATCATTATTAGCACAAAATTTTAAGAACAAGATATAGATCATGTGCACCTTGTTTCCCAAGAAAATTACTGAATAATGCATCTTAATCTTCTGAAGCACCCAAATAAGCAGTGAAATATTTGATTTTTAAACAGCATATTATGTAAAGAAAATGTTAATTCATTTCGCTTGGATAGATCTAGTAAAGAGAAAAGTATTTAGTTTCGTCTTCTTCCCTCTTAGAGCCAGGTCACTGAATTATACGAGCATACACAAAAGTAAATGTGACCTTTGAGCTGGCACTTACTGTCGGCCATACCCAGGCCTGACTAGTCGAGAAGACATTCCTTCCCTCTCTTCCTGTACACCCCCTAATCCATCGTAAAACATTTGGAGCCTTCGGTACAGAGCCCTAAAGTATACGCAACGTACAGTCAAACGTGAGAACGTACAATCCAACCAGAAACACGTCCCAATATTCACCGACGGCAAGATAACTTTAGACTTACTCAAAAACAAACTGAAGCGAAACACCTAATAGAATCCTTAAGAAGGAAAATAATCTCATTAACAAATTTCAGTTAGACAATACGCTTCGCCTGGGTGAAGGCACACTCGGCAATAGCAGAGAACGAAATAGCAGATAGACGCGCTAAGCAAGCGGCTTTAGAAGACAGAGTTATCGTCTACGACAAAATACCAAAGGACATTATCATCGTGCGAGAGAAGGAAATTGGACTCGAGATTTGGCACCAGCTGTGGGCAAGTACAAATAAAAGAGCAGTAACAAAGACGTATTTTCCATCAGTGAAGGCTAGACTGCGACAAAAAATCCCGATATTCCCAGAGTTCACATGCAATATTAACAGGCCACGGGAAACTCAGTTCTAAGTTATATAGATTTGGGATCGTAGATAATCCAACATGTCCATGCAAAGAGGAAGAACAAACTACAAACCACTTTATCTTCCAATGTAAAAACATAAACAAACAAACACAGGAACCAAATGATAAAACGAGTAAATACTGGTGGGAACTGACCTATAACAAATGAAGCTCTAATCATAAACTATTTACTGATTTTCGTAAGTTATATAAAGAAGCAATCGACTTCACCGAACTTGAATAATCCACAACCACAGGACGGAAAATAACGTACATACAATCTAGGTTAAACACATTAATAATTATGTAAACCTCATAATATAATGCAGATAAAATAAGAAATATTCAAATTACACATTATTTGGGATAATATTTAAATAACGGGTTAAGTAGCTTAGATGTAAACTATTGTACAGAACCATAAAATTTAAAATTCATAATAGGAAGTGCAAACTGTATTCCTACTCTATATAAATAAAATTTGTAAACTAGCATTGCAAACAGCCATATGATATATAAAGCATGTAATAACACTTGTAATGGGGCATGCTGTTGAATAAATAAAAAAAAACATCCATTCACCTGCCTGCCAGCCTACCGGGTGAATCAGGTACTCCTTGAGCCATGTAACACGCTCCTTTATCAGCCAACCTTCCTCACAGACTGTCTACAAATTCCGTGCTAAATGCCAAAGATCCTATTCTCTGGGTAGCCACAGAACAAATACTTTAAAACGTATTTCTTCTAAGTGAAATTCGTTGTGTTACAGCCACAAAAAAATTAATTAGTTGGAAGGTGCGAAACCTATTGCAATTATACTCCTGGCGCTTTGCAGCCTGCTCTCTGATAGTAGGTTATTTAGAAGAGATCGAGCACAGTTTTATGCGTTTATATGGGAAAGGTAAGATAAAACGAGGCTAGATGCGATGGGTCACGGAGGAAAATGCGTTTGTATAGGAAAGATAGGCAATACGAGGTCTGGTGCTAGGTTAGACGGAGGGGTTGAATAGGGGAAATACATTTATATGAGAGGGACAGGGAATACGAAGGCTGATGCTAGGGTAGACAGGGTTGAAGGAGAGAAATGTGTTTATATGAGACGCAGAGTAAAACCTCCGTTCCTATGCTAGGAGGTAGTTGAAGGAGGGGACGAAATGCGTTCATATGGGAGAGGTAGGGAAAACGATGATAGGTGTGAGGGATTAAGATTAAAACTGTAATACAAAGAACCGCATTATTCAAGAACTTTAACAACAAAAAGACTCGAGTATAGATCACTTGTAAGGTATTCGAGAAGGGGTCTTAGTGGAAAAACCTCCTAAGTCAGTAGGGAAGAATAAGAGAGCTGGGCCACTTAATATGCATGGAATGTCTATTCATATGCAAATGAGCTCCCCTCCCCCACTTCCCCCTTCCACACGCAGCTCCTTGGTACTTGCAGCTGTGGGCCATAAATCTTGTTGAGTACAATGGAAGCTTGGCAGTTAAGCAATTAAGGGTATCCTTCACCTGTCAAAACGAACAAAGGGGTCATAAATTTTACGCTTCTGTAACAAAGGCGAGATGTTTTTCGTACCCATTCCACATCCGGCCACTTCTGCACCTGTGGGAGCCCACCCAAGAGGCTATTCATCACTATCAGAATGAACAATGTGGATGCAGGACAAAGGAAGAGATTCTATAGTGTGCCTTTCTATTGTCCGGGACAAGGCTACTTTAGAAAGACCATCTGGCATACTCATTCCACTAGCTTTTAATAAAAGAACAACGCTTGCCCTTCAACTGTCAAAATGAACACAGAGAAGCAAGTTCTATTGTCCGGGGCAAGCCTTCTTTCTGGCATTTCTCATTCCACTGCCCCATAACAAACCGGTTCCTTTCCATTGTTTCTCGAACACCTGCTAGCTTAACAAAAGAATCTGAGGGTGGCTTTATGCTAGTCCTGTCCTTGTTCGCGTGAAAGAGAGAGAAGCTTGTTTACCAGCTATACGTAAACACTTTAACAGCGCCAGAGTCAGCCAACATGGTTTTTGCCTTGAGGGGCTGTTCTCTCCGATGTTTTACGAGATCCTACGAATATACCCGAGCATACTTAACAAGCATTCTGTTTGGCTCATTTCAAGCAGCGACTCCTAAAAGCGTTTAATATACATTTCATTACATGCATAAAACATCTGCGTGGATATCCATAGATCGGTGTTCGATTCTTACTTCAATCAAAAGTTTATTCCTAATGAGAAATTGATGACTGATATTATTATATCATTACCCTAATTAATGAAAGGGTGTTCAGAGGGTTCTAGCTCGAATCTTACCCAGCGAACCTCTAATGCGTAATAACTATTAAACTATGCAAGGTCAGATTAAAATGTATTTAACAAATATAATTATTTATATTAAACTATAGGAGTATGTGTGGGGAGATTAAAGTGTATTTAACAAATATAATTATTTATATTAAACACCGATGTATACTTAGGTATCCAAATTGATAATTTGCTAAGGTAAAACATTATTATATCATTACACTGATTAATTAAAGAGTGGTAAGAGGATCCTAGCTCGAATCTACCAAACTCTAATGCTTAATAAATATGGGAGTATGGGTGGCCAGATTAAAGTGTGTTTAACAAATATAATTTAATTAATACGACATTACAATGTTTAACGAGCAGTATTCTTAGGAACCCAGAGACCCCTAGTTCGAACCTTACCCAGCGAAACGCTATAATAACTATTAAACTAGGTGAGCATGGGCGGTCGGATTAAAATTGCATTTAACAAATATAGTTATTTATATTAAACCCTGATGCATACTTAGATATCCCGATGCCTAGACACCATTGTTTCTTCTTCTCTCTTTTTCTTTCTATCTATCTATCTCTTTCATTCTTCTCGACTTGCGCACATTCAATTGTTCACACATACGCACATGATCGCGCACACACACACACACGCGCAAGCACATATGCCTGTTCACTTGCACCCAACAGCACCAACCGACACACGCACACGCATACACACGCACACACCAACTCACGCGCATGTCCTGAATGAAAAGAGACAAAATGATGCAATAAAAACTAATTATAGTTCGGGATGCAAGCCGCCATTTACGAATTGCTCGAAACTGGTCTGGATGCACGGGTTCGAATCCTAGGACTGATTACAAATTCATCTTCTAATAATTCCAAAACTAATTAAGATAAAGACGATAAATAAACTTTATTACTTTCACGACATTACCTGGTTTCTTGTGCATGTATACATTAGAGTACCAGGTGTCATGGGTTCGATCCTTAATTTTAAAATATCAATTATCTCAGAAACTAGCAGGGATAGAGGAGCGGACCAAAGCATGATCGTTAGCTCCTATGATGGACAATTAATGCCTGTATATAATTTCCAATCAGTTGTCCCTAGTTCGAATCCCGATCTTTCAGTGACTTCCTTAATTTTCCTCTGTACTCTAGAATATATCACCTAGATCAATGTTGTAATTGCATAAAGGTCCTTTAAACACATCAAACTAATATTATAAATAATTTTGTTTCTGGCGTTCTGAGTTCGAATCCTGATTCAATGAAATTTAATTATAAATTTAATAACATAGTAAATAATTAACATAAAGGCACCAAATAAACCTTATTACGTTTATGTCATCAGATAGTATCTTGCGGGTGTATATTAGGGTACTTAACGTCCAGGGTTCGTTCCTTAAGTTTAAATCTCAATTATCGCAGAAACTAGCAGAGATAGAGCCGTGGACGAAAGCATGTTTGATAGCTCCTACAATGAACAATTAATGCTGTATATAATTTCCAATCAGTTGACCCTAGTTCGAAACCCGATCTTTCAATGACTTCCCTGATTTTCCTCTGTACTCTAGAATACTTCACTAAAATCGATACTGTAACTGCATGCAGCTTTGTGTAAAGACATTATGGATGTACTCTGAGAGAGAGAGAGGAAGTGAAACAAGTAGGGATAGAAGTGCTGAAAGCCTCTGCGCATGCGCAGCAATAGATGATAATTCCATGGGTGTAATAATCACGTGATGTGTAAGCATCACTGCCATGATAACGTGCTGGCATCGCCTGGAGGGGGTTTAGATCCCTATATGAACAGATATCTGCGCATGTTAGAACTGTTGTGTACTTATTAACTTTGCATTTAAGTTTTAAAGAACTTTAAAAGCAGCGTGAGGTGCAGACAATCTACACGTACTGCACATATCAACACGTAACAATGCAAGGTGAGTTTTTTTACATAACTATACAAAATCAGTGTTGGCTTTTACAATACATTTAATTTTGTTTAAACGTTACAGTACATGAAAGACGATTCGTTGCAAGAGCATCATATTTTCTAATCTGTTCTTTACATTCACATGGATTTCTCTGCGTACTCTTCTCCAGTTCACAGGATTTCTTTCTACTCATTCTTCTATAAACATTCACATGATTTTCGCTACACATTCCTCTTATATAAACATTCACACAATTTTCTCCACTCATTCTTTGTTTCCCTGCAGGTTCATACTCTATTAACATTCATACATTTTCTCTACTCATTCTTTGTTACTCAACGCATTCTTACGATCTTCGCTACACATTCTTCTTACATAAACATTCATACGATTTTCCCCACTCATTCTTTGTTTCACTACACATTCACACGATTTCCTCTACTCATTCTTTGGTTCTCTGCTGGCTCATCTTCCATGAACATTCACATGATTTTCTGTACTTATGCTTTGTTTCTCTACACATTCATAAGCATACTTACAAAACATACACACACCATAGTTCTAATATAAAGAAGTGTATAACTTGTTCTTCAACTTGAATAATGTAGTGAAAATAATAATTCATGTCAATGACTGTTACAGATGGTTTAACTGATAGACTTGACAAGATGGTTGAAGAGCGTAGTTTCCTACCGACTCTTCGAGTTCAAGATCTCGAAATAGGTCTTAACTATGAGATAAAGTCCTTAAAGAGAGTTCAAACAAGATATGATACCAGGATCGTATCTTCACTGGAGGATTGTCAAGTGTTCTTGCCAGAGCGCTATAATAACGGTATCGCAGAGATGGGGAAATTTAAGTCTTGTAAATTGTCGTTTTTATATTCAGAGAAGATGTGTAGAAGAGTTAAACTTAAGTATTGAATGTTCCGCTATTTTAACATGAAAAAAAATCATAAATAAAACAACTGACTCGTTGATATTACATATAACGATACAAAAGATGAATTTTTTAGAATTTTTTATAAAAAAAATTACGAAATCACATGTTTGAATTTAGTTATAACTAATGCATTGAAATAATGATAAATATCCGAATGTTTATACACATCTTTTGTGTTTCATTTTACATGTATCATAACAAAAAATGTAATTCTTTCAGGTTGCGTTTACTAGTCCAAATCAGTTTTCTAAGACTTTTATTGTGCAATGTTTCAGACTGTGCAATAAGAGGAAGAAGAAGAGGACTAGCCTGCAGCCATGCAAAGGAGGGCTGACGCTATTGGAGGATAGAATAAGCAGCATCGACACCTCCAAGAAACATGATGGTAAGAAGCGGGTGCTGAGACATCTACATCACCAAAACACGCTAAGGAGGATACTTATATAACATTACAGAGCATACGATGAAAAAACACGGACAATTTTGTATACAATTCAATGCATAGCTGAGAGTTAGCTCAAGCGAGTCTCCCTATATTCGCTGAAATTAAGCATTGTGAACACTAATTTAAATGATTGTGAAATACTTTTAAATAGAGATGAAATTTGTACCCTAAAAGACTTGAGCCCTGTATACATTAACAACATTAAGACTGTTTGCCACGCTGGAATACAAATTATGAAAATAAAAAGACTTTCATTTATATAATAAAGAAATTTACATAACCTGCTGTTACAAGTGTAATGACATACAGAAACAATGAGTCGGATGAGGAAGTGATAGAAATGTAAGATAAATAATAACAATAAAAAGAATTAAGGTATGCTTTTACATAGTGTTTTTATTCATTAAAAATCCTTACATTCCTAATGAAAAATAAATCATTACAACGATTAGTTTAAGTTATGTTACAATGATCAAAAAGAGAACCGTCTTTAGACGCATTACTCGATCTTAAAGCCAGAGCACCAAAAATCACAAATCCCGGCTTCTCCATTTTAGATGTGGTGTCACTATTCAGGTAAATTCCTGTAACACAGCAGGTTGAGTATGCAGATCCATGGTCCTAAATGGGTGAAACAGAGTCTTATCCAGCTAAACAGTCTTGAAGATCTCAGCATCAGAACGTCGAATCACAGGCCTTCTCCACTCGATGAGTACAGGTTTAGCAACGGCATTCTCTTCACCTGAGACGGGGTAAGGTATATAAATGTTCAACTTGACAAGGGATTCTAAACTCGTTGCTAGAGTCCAGAGCTGATGTATTATACGGTGAAAACGCATGTTCCTCTTCTTAGTGATCTTGTCGTCGAATCTCGGTGTCATTGCGGTGCCGGTAACATTAAAGATGTCCATGATTATAGGATTCTGAAGCCTAATAACTGTAGGAACTGCCGATTGCGTGATGTTAACCCGATGGGCGTCAAGGGCAGAGCATGATGTGTGCGTCGAATCATTCCATTATTATATCCTCGACGTCGTTTACTTCTTCTAAAATCTATAGGCATTATGCTTATATCCTTGTTTCTAAAGGCAATGATATTGCTGTTATGCTCCCCTGTTTGCTCTAAGAAGCGGATGTTTATGAACAACATGTAAAATTTGATTTGATGGTTCTTGTGAAATACGGTATCCAAGCGTAACAGATGGGAGAACTGATAGATCGAGTGTCCACTTTTACTATCGAGGAAGGAGACTGATGCAATACTGCGCTAGATTTGTATGATACTCAACCTAAATATATTCACTAGGAAATCAGATTCAGGCAGCTGATTAGGTGGAATAACTTTGTCACTGAAGGGCCCCAGAACGTTCCTATAGAACAATCACTGGAAAAAAATCAAGAGTGAAAGGACATTTTAATTACATTGCATTATTACTATTATTATTATTATTATTATTATTATTATTATTATTATTATTATTAATTGATCTAGTAAAGAAGACATTCGCATCCTAATATGAGGAATCTTAAAACATTGGACATACAAGCTGGGATCTATGTTACTTAATGTTTTTTCAGGGACAAGTATAGCCCTCTGCCAGAGTTTTTGAATTCCCTTTGTTGATCTGTCCCCCTCTTCGATTCGATGTTCCTCCCCTTATTCTTCTTCACTCGAAAACCTCTCCCTCTTGATTAAATTTCTTTGTTATGTCTCATCATTTCAGCAAGTTGTTTATCCGCAGCTTTTTTCTTATTTACAGCTGTAGCAATTTGTGATGCACCTCCAGCGGGGGCTCCTAGGGCTGCAATAATTGGTATGAGTGTTAGAAATTCTCCTCATTTCTTCTTTTTGGGCCCGCCGCCAACAGATATCTTTCTCTCAATTTCTCTCTTATGCCTCATCATTTCGGCGATTTGTTTATCTGCTGACTTTTTTTTATTTAATGCTGAGACAATTTGCGCTGCACCTGCAGCAGCAGCGCCTAGAGCTGCAATAATTGGTATGGGAGTTAGAAATCCTCCTCGTTTCTTCTTCCTGCATCCAGCACCAACGGCCACCTTTCCCTTCATAATTGCTGTTACTAGTCGCGCTGTAAACTTTTTCACCTAATGTAACATCAGATGTTTGCACTCTTTTCCAGGCCGTTTCAGCCAAGATCTTGTCAGCAATGTTCCTCGAAGCAGAGACCTTATGCTGAGCGTAGACAATGTCGCTAAGATTACACGATTCGTCTAACGGAATGATTCCAGTGTCTCCTGTCTTTAATGTTTCTCTAGCTTTACCCCAGTTCCTCAGTATATGTAACCAGTCAAATGTTCTTCAAACAGTAGCAAGTTAATGAGAGAGTTAATTAATTCGAAACCTCTTGCGACCTTAACTACCTTAGCTCTCATGTTATACTAATCGATTTTATTCGGCATAGTTCTTTTATACTTTCTCATTAGCGTATATACATTAAGAGCAATTTATTTTATTTTAGCTGTCAAGCTAGAGCGGGTGAAGCAAGAATGCTCACAGCCTATTCATATGTTAGACTTTGAAAGCGACTTTAGACGTGAACTTAGTGGAAAACTGTTTCAAGTCAATGTTAGAACGCTAATTCTAGACATGCCCATCACGTAACCCATTCAGGGAAAAGGTGACCTGCAACGGGAAAAAGGTGACCAGCAAAGGGAAAAAGGTGGCCAGCAAAGGGAAAAAGGTGACCCACAAAGGGAAAAAGGTGACACATAAAGGGAAAAAGGTGACCCACAAAGGGAAAAAGGTGACCCATAAAGAGAAAAAGGTGACCCGCAAAGGGAAAAAGGTGACCCATAAAGGGAAAATGGTGACCCACAAAGGGACAAAAGCGACCCACAAAGGGAAAAAGGTGACCCTCAAAGGGAAAAAGGTGACCCATAAAGGGAAAAAGGTAACCTACAAAGGGAAAAAGGTGACCCGCAAAGGGAAAAAGGTGACCCATAAAAGGGAAAAAGGTGACCCGCAAAGGGAAAAAGGTGAGCTACAAAGGGAAAAAGGTGACCCATAAAGGGAAAAAGGTTACCCACAAAGGGAAAAAGGTGATCCATAAAAGGAAAAAGGTGACCCACAAAGGGAAAAAGATGACCCATAAAGGAAAAAAGGTGACCCACAAAGGAAACAAGGTGACCCATAAAGGGAAAAAGGTGACCCACAAAGGGAAAAAGGTGACCCATAAAGGGTAAAAGGTCACCCACAAAGGGAAAAAGGTGACCCATAAAGGCAAAAGGTGACCCAGAAAGGGAAAAAGGTGACCCATAAAGGGAAAAAGGTGACCCACAAAGGGAAAAAGGTGGCCCATAAATGGAAAAAGGTGACCCACAAAAGGAAAAAGGTGACCCACAAAGGGAAAAAGGTGACCCGCTCAGGGACAAAGGTGACCCACACACAGGGAAAAAGGTGACCCACTCAGGGAAAACGGCAGGTAAAAGGTGACCCGCTCTCGCTAAAGGCTCTCAGATACGTGTGCCATTTTCGCTAAAGGATGATACATGAGCTTCAGACTCGTGCTAGCTAGACCAGTATCTCAGTCAACTCTCGCATTCTCTGTGCTAACTATCAAGAAAACTTGTACTCTTACCTCTATGAATCCATTTCATGCTACTTGAATATGCTTGTGCTTAATGAAATAGTTATAATTAACGGAATTACAACTATTATGTGTAAATGCTACAATATTTTGCTTAGTCTAATTCGGATATGACTGTTTATATGCATCAAAGTCTGAGAACATATATAAATACTTAAATGTTAAAAAAATAGCTCAGTCTCGTGTTATCGTATACGAATTCAACATCTACAGTACACATTGACTAGTTTATATATACTGTATGAGAATGAACACTCACAAAGATGTTCAATTACAGTCAATTTACGAGAACCTTGATTTTTCGTATGTTTCCCAAGGGGGGAGGAATCGCTTTGTTAAGTGCTGCATATGTAATAGAACTTTAAAAAACAGGACAATTTCAAGGCTCAAGCAATATAGGAGAAGATGCTGTAAAGTGATGACTAGCTGTGCATCGACTACAATACCCAAACGAGATCCTGAAATCTTCTCAAGTTCCGAAGAGCGGGATTCAAGATTTACCGTACTTGGAACCAGTTCAAGTGATCCTGTAATAACGTCAAGAGCTACCACTGATGAAACAATAAGAGCAGTTTCTTTGAATGAGCAAGCTCTGAGCAAACACACCAATGAAAGCATGCATACTAGTGTCAACTCACCTAGATTAGAAGATATATCCAAAGCTAATACAGAGGAGATGCTATACCGCTACACCGATCCTAATAATTTGGCAAACATGCTAAAGGTACTAATTATGCTTCATACACCTGATAAAAATTACTTTTCCGATGAGATTAGCGAAATTATTCAGAATCTAAAGCTGGGTGGTTTTATAGCGTGATTAGCATCTGCAGAACATTGAAACCAGGAAAGAGTTAGAAAGATTCCTCATATTAGGATGCGAATGTCTTCTTTACTAGATCAATTAATAATAATAATAATAATAATAATAATAATAGTAATAATGCAATGTAATTAAAATGTCCTTTCACTCTTGATTTTTTTCCAGTGATTGTTCTATAGGAACGTTCTGGGGCCCTTCAGTGACAAAGTTATTCCACCTAATCAGCTGCCTGAATCTGATTTCCTAGTGAATATATTTAGGTTGAGTATCATACAAATCTAGCGCAGTATTGCATCAGTCTCCTTCCTCGATAGTAAAAGTGGACACTCGATCTATCAGTTCTCCCATCTGTTACGCTTGGATACCGTATTTCACAAGAACCATCAAATCAAATTTTACATGTTGTTCATAAACATCCGCTTCTTAGAGCAAACAGGGGAGCATAACAGCAATATCATTGCCTTTAGAAACAAGGATATAAGCATAATGCCTATAGATTTTAGAAGAAGTAAACGACGTCGAGGATATAATAATGGAATGATTCGACGCACACATCATGCTCTGCCCTTGACGCCCATCGGGTTAACATCACGCAATCGGCAGTTCCTACAGTTATTAGGCTTCAGAATCCTATAATCATGGACATCTTTAATGTTACCGGCACCGCAATGACACCGAGATTCGACGACAAGATCACTAAGAAGAGGAACATGCGTTTTCACCGTATAATACATCAGCTCTGGACTCTAGCAACGAGTTTAGAATCCCTTGTCAAGTTGAACATTTATATACCTTACCCCGTCTCAGGTGAAGAGAATGCCGTTGCTAAACCTGTACTCATCGAGTGGAGAAGGCCTGTGATTCGACTTTCTGATGCTGAGATCTTCAAGACTGTTTAGCTGGATAAGACTCTGTTTCACCCATTTAGGACTATGGATCTGCATACTCAACCTGCTGTGTTACAGGAATTTACCTGAATAGTGACACCACATCTAAAATGGAGAAGCCGGGATTTGTGATTTTTGGTGCTCTGGCTTTAAGATCGAGTAATGCGTCTAAAGACGGTTCTCTTTTTGATCATTGTAACATAACTTAAACTAATCATTGTAATGATTTATTTTTCATTAGGAATGTAAGGATTTTTAATGAATAAAAACACTATGTAAAAGCATACCTTAATTCTTTTTATTGTTATTATTTATCTTACATTTCTATCACTTCCTCATCCGACTCATTGTTTCTGTATATGTCATTACACTTGTAACAGCAAGTTATGTAAATTTCTTTATTATTTAAATGAAAGTCTTTTTATTTTCATAATTTGTATTCCAGCGTGGCAAACAGTCTTAATGTTGTTAATGTATACAGGGCTCAAGTCTTTTAGGGTACAAATTTCATCTCTATTTAAAAGTATTTCACAATCATTTAAATTAGTGTTCACAATGCTTAATTTCAGCGAATATAGGGAGACTCGCTTGAGCTAACTCTCAGCTATGCATTGAATTGTATACAAAATTGTCCGTGTTTTTTCATCGTATGCTCTGTAATGTTATATAAGTATCCTCCTTAGCGTGTTTTGGTGATGTAGATGTCTCAGCACCCGCTTCTTACCATCATGTTTCTTGGAGGTGTCGATGCTGCTTATTCTATCCTCCAATAGCGTCAGCCCTCCTTTGCATGGCTGCAGGCTAGTCCTCTTCTTCTTCCTCTTATTGCACAGTCTGAAACATTGCACAATGAAAGTCTTAGAAAACTGATTTGGACTAGTAAACGCAACCTGAAAGAATTACATTTTTTGTTATGATACATGTAAAATGAAACACAAAAGATGTGTATAAACATTCGGATATTTATCATTATTTCAATGCATTAGTTATAACTAAATTCAAACATGTGATTTCGTAATTTTTTTATAAAAAATTCTAAACAATTCATCTTTTGTATCGTTATATGTAATATCAACGAGTCAGTTGTTTTATTTATGATTTTTTTCATGTTAAAATAGGGGAACATTCAATACTTAAGTTTAACTCTTCTACACATCTTCTCTGAATATAAAAAAGACAATTTACATGACTTAAATTTCCCCATCTCTGCCATACCGTTATTATAGCGCTCTGGCAAGAACACTTGACAATCCTCCAGTGAAGATACGATCCTGGTATCATATCTTGTTTGAACTCTCTTTAAGGACTTTATCTCATAGTTAAGACCTATTTCGAGATCTTGAACTCGAAGAGTCGGTAGGAAACTACGCTCTACAACCATCTTGTTAAGTCTATCAGTTAAACCATCTGTAACAGTCATTGACATGAATTATTATTTTCACTACATTATTCAAGTTGAAGAACAAGTTATACACTTCTTTATATTAGAACTATGGTGTGTGTATGTTTTGTAAGTATGCTTATGAATGTGTAGAGAAACAAAGAATAAGTGCAGAAAATCATGTGAATGTTCATGGAAGATGAGCCAGGAGAGAGCCAAAGAATGAGTAGAGGAAATCGTGTGAGTGTATAGTGAAACAAAGAATGAGTGGGGAAAATCGTATGAATGTTTATGTAAGAAGAATGTGTAGCGAAGATCGTATGAATGCGTTGAGAATCAAAGAATGAGCAGAGAAAATGTATGAATGTTAATAGAGTATGAACCTGCAGGGAAACAAAGAATGAGTGGAGAAAATTGTGTGAATGTTTATATAAGAGGAATGTGTAGCGAAAATCATGTGAATGTTTATAGAAGAATGAGTAGAAAGAAATCCTGTGAACTGGAGAAGAGTACGCAGAGAAATCCATGTGAATGTAAAGAACAGATTAGAAAATATGATGCTCTTGCAACGAATCGTCTTTCATGTACTGTAACGTTTAAACAAAATTAAATGTATTGTAAAAGTCAACACTGATTTTGTATAGTTATGTAAAAAACTCACCTTGCGCTGTTACGTGTGGATATGTGCAGTACGTGTAGATGGTCTGCACTTCACGCTAGTTTTAAAGTTCTTTAAAACTTAAATGTAAAGTTAATAAGTACACAACAGTTCTAACATGCGCAGATATCTGTTCATATAGGGATCTAAACCCCCTCCAGGCGATGCCAGCACATTATCATGGCAGTGATGCTTACACATCACGTGATTATTACACCCATGGAATTATCTCTTGCTGCGCATGCGCAGAGACTTTCAGCACTTCTATTCTTACTTGTATCACTTCCTCTCTCTCTCTCTCTCTCTCTCTCAGAGTACATCCAGAATGTCTTTACACAAAGCTGCATGCAGTTACAGCATCGATCTAAGTGATGTATTCTAGAGTACAGAGGAAAATCAGGGAAGTCAATGAAAGATCGGGTTTCGAACTAGGGTCAACTGATTGGAAATTATATACAGCATTAATTGTTCATTGTAGGAGCTATCAAACATGCTTTCGTCCACGGCTCTATCTCTGCTAGTTTCTGCGATAATTGAGATTTAAACTTAAGGATCCAACCCTGGACGTTAAGTACCCTGATATACACCCGCAAGATACTATCTGATGACATAAACGTAATAAGTTTTATTTGGGGCCTTTATCTTAATTATTTACTATGTTATTAAATTTATAAGTAAAATTCATTGAATCAGGATTCGAACTCAGAACGCCAGAAACAAAATTATTTATAATATTAGTTTGATGTGTTTAAGAGACCTGTATGCAGTTACAACATTGATCTAAGTGATATATTCTAGAGTACAGAGGAAAATTAAGGAAGTCACTGAATGATCGGGATTCGAACTACGGACAACTGATTGGAAATTATATACAGGCATTAATTGTCCATCATAGGAGCTAACGATCATGCTTTGGTCTGCTCCTCTAATACTGCTAGTTTCTGAGATAATTGATATTTTAAAATTAAGGATCGAACCCATGACACCTGGTACTCTAATATATACATGCACAAGAAACCAGCTAATGTCATGAAAGTAATAAAGTTTTTTTATCGTCTTTATCTTAATTAGTTTTGGAATTATTAGAAGATGAATTTGTAATCAGTCCTAGGATTCGAACCCGTGCATCCAGACCAGTTTCGAGCAATTCGTAAATGGCGCCTTGCATCCCGAACTATAATTAGTTTTTATTGCATCATTTTGTCTCTTTTCATTCAGGACATGCGCGTGAGTTGGTGCGTGCGTGTGTATGCGTGTGCGTGTGTGGGTTGGTGCTGTTGGGTGTAAGTGAACAGGCATATGTGCTTGCGTGTGTGTGTGTGTGTGCGCGGTCATGTGCGTATGTGTATGTGCAAGTGTAATGGTGTATGTATGTACGTGAGTGTGTGTGCGTGTATGTGTGTATGCGTGTGTGTGTGCGTGTAGGCGTGTGTATGCGTGTGTGTGTCCATGTATATGTATGTGTGAGTGTAAGAGTACTGGTGTATATATGTATACGCATGAGGTGCGTGAATGCGTGTGTGTGCTGGTGTATGTATGTGTGTGTACTGGTGTATGTATGTGCGTGTGTGTATGTGCTTGCGTGTGTGTGTGTACGTGCATGTGCTTGCATGTACATGTGTGCGTGTACTGGTGTATGTTTGCTGATGTGTATACAAGTGCTCGTGTATATGTGAACAATTGAATGAGCGCAAGTCGAGAAGAATGAAAGAGATAGATAGAAAGAAAAAGAGAGAAGAAGAAACATTGGTGTCTAGGCATCGCGATATCTAAGTATGCATCAGGGTTTAATATAAATAATTATATTTGTTAAATGCAATTTTAATCCGACCGCCCATGCTCACCTAGTTTAATAGTTATTATAGCGTTTTGCTGGGTATGGTTCGAACTAGGGGCCTCTGGGTTCCTAAGAATACTGCTCGTTAAACATTGTAATGTCGTATAAATTAAATTATATTTGTTAAACACGCTTTAATCTGGCCACCCATACTTCCATATTTATTAAGCATTAGAGTTTTGTAGATTCGAGCTAGGATCCTCTGACCACTCTTTCATTAATCAGTGTAATGATATAATAATGTTTTAACTTAGCAAATTATCAATTTGGACACCTAAGTATACATCGCTGTTTAATATAAATAATTATATTTGTTAAATACAATTTAATCTGCCCACACATACTGCCATAGTTTAATATAAATAATTATATTTGTTAAATACATTTTAATCTGACCTTGCATAGTTTAATAGTTATTACGCATTAGAGTTGCGCTGGGTAAGATTCGATCTAGGACCCCCTGAACACCCTTTTATTAATTAGGGTAATGACATATAAAAAATTAAATTATATTTGTTAAATGCATTTTAATCTGACCTTGCATAGTTTAATATTTAATAAGCATTAGAGTTTCGCTGGGTAAGATTTGAGCTAGAACCCTCTGAACACCCTTTCATTAATTAGGGTAATGGTATAATAATATCAATCATCAATTTCTCATTAGCAATAAAGTTTTGATTGAAGTAAGAATCGAACACCGATCTATGGATATCCACGCAGAGGTTTAATGCATGTAATGAAATGTATATTAAACGCATTTCGGAGTCGCTGCTTGAAATGAGCCAAACAGAATGCTTGTTAACTATGCTCGGGTATATTCGTAGGATCTCGTAAAACATCGGAGAGAACAGCCCCTCAAGGCAAAAACCATGATGGCTGACTCTGGCGCTGTTAAAGTGTTTACGTATAGCTGGTAAACAAGCTTCTCTCTCTTTCACGCGAACAAGGACAGGACTAGCATTAAGCCACCCTCAGATTCTTTTGTTAAGCTAGCAGGTGTTCGAGAAACAATGGAAAGGAACCGGCTCTGTTATGGGGCAGTGGAATGAGAAATGCCAGAAAGAAGGCTTGCCCCGGACAATAGAACTTGTTTCTCTGTGTTCATTTTGACAGTTGAAGGGCAAGCGTTGTTCTTTTATTAAAAGCTAGTGGAATGAGTATGCCAGATGCTCTTTCTAAAGTAGCCTTTCCCCGGACAATAGAAAGGCACACAATAGAATCTCTTCCTTTGTCCTGCATCCACATTGTTCATTTTGACAGTGATGAATAGCCTCTTGGGTGGGCTCCCACAGGTGCAGAAGTGGCCGGATGTGGAATGGGTACGAAAAACATCTCGCCTTTGTTACAGAAGCGTAAAATTTATGACCCCTTTGTTCGTTTTGACAGGTGAAGGATACCCTTAATTGCTTAACTGTCAAGCTTCCATTGTACTCAACAAGATTTATGACCCACAGCTGCAAGTACCAAGGAGCTGATTGTGGAAGGGGGAAGTGGGGGAGGGGAGCTCATTTGCATATGAATAGACATTCCATGCATATTAAGTGGCCCAGCTCTCTTATTCTTCCCTACTGACTTAGGAGGTTTTTCCACTAAGACCCCCTCTCGAATACCTTACAAGTGATCTATACTCGAGTCTTTTTGTTGTTAAAGTTCTTGAATAATGCGGTTCTTTGTATTACAGTTTTAATCATAATCCCTCACACCTATCATCGTTTTCCCTACCTCTCCCATATAAACGCATTTCGTCCCCTCCTTCAACCACCTCCTAGCATAGGAACGGAGGTTTTACTCTGCGTCTCATATAAACACATTTCTCTCCTTCAACCCTGTCTACCCTACCATCAGCCTTCGTATTCCCTGTCCCTCTCATATAAATGTATTTCCCCTATTCAACCCCTCCGTCTAGCCTAGCGCCAGCTCTCGTATTCCCTATCTCTCACATATAAACGCATTCCTGAGGTACTTCATAAATTAGGTTTTTATAATGTTCCATAGTTCCATGTGATGATGAAGAGATGATTCCATGCATCTTATTTTTATTTTTTTACACAAACAGAAATCACAAGCTGCTTCAGGGCTGTATGGTGGAGGGTCCATGGTGCTGACCTTTAGGGCATCCAGATTGCTAGTTTTACTGTATGCGAGGATGCGTTGTCATGATCTAATTTATTTTTCTTTTGGGCGTTTTTCACGAACTTTTTCAAAAGTTTGTGGTAAACAGACATTTGTGTAGCAATCAGCAGTAACAGTTTGTCTATCTTCTAATGCTATAGTAGCAATATGGCACGTTTTAGGGGAAAAAACTAACAACTCTCCTCTTGCCAGCACTCGAATTCGTCGGCTTAGGTTGTATCGGACCCATTGAGCCGATTGACGTTTCTTTTCAGGATCATAAATATAAATCCAAAATTCATCACCATTAACAATATTCCAAACCAAATTTTAAGTGCCGCCCTGGAATTTTTGCAGAGTTTTTCTGCACCAATCAGTGCGTTGTTTTTGATCGGGAATCAGTTTATGAGGAATCATCGACAACAAATTTTTCTCATGCCTAACTGTTGATGTAAAATATTTTGGATTTTACTCACACCAATGCCCAGTGTCGCCCAAATAAATTCATAAGTTGTCCGTTGATCTCTTCAAGCATTGCTCGAACAGCGGCAATATTTTCATCAGTAACAGTAGTTTTTGGGCGTGCTTCACGAAGGTCATCACTAAGAAAAGACCGATCTTTTTGAATTCGTTGTACCAATTATAAATTGCTGTCTTAGAAGGGCTTCTTCGCCAAATGAATTTTTAAGTCTATCTTCGCATTGTTTAGGAGTTAAACACGATTTGATATTGTAAAAAACCACAACCCGGAAATGTTCTGTAGTCAAATTCACTTTGAGTGAACGTAAAATCTTTAAATGATCAGGTAATTAACAAACTATTAGAGCAAATCGAACAAAGCACACGGCAAACAACTCACAAAACATTAGAAAGTAGCTGTCTAATATAAACAAATTTCATTTGTTTTTAGAAACATGACATTCTAAGTTTTTTCATTATCGCCCTCGTAGAAGTCCACCGAAACGAAATCCGAAGACTTCTGCTATTGTGCCTACTCCACACAGATAAGAAAACAATGGGATCTTAATTGGTTAAAGAAATATATATACCATATATACCATTTTAAGCAACATACTACCTAATACCTTGAAAACTGCGCATTTTGAAGAAAAAAATTATAAAGTGTTCTCCCTTTGAAGGAGGAGGCAATAGCGTCAGTTTTTTTTTAATTTAGTGGAGGTTAACAAGTAATATTTAGGAGAAGCCTTTGTTTGTTAATGTTCTTCACTAGATTCTTCGCTCAAGAACAAAGGACTTGTTCGAAACACTTATTTAAATACACTTAAATTAAAATTGGAACAATTACCACACGATAATACTGGGCGGGAAACTGTAGCTGCTTTCTGTATGGTCAAACGCTTATTTCAAAGTTACAGATTTATTCATCCTCTATTATTATATACGAGCATAAGTAAAAATAAATTAGTGTTCTTTCTGTTCCTCTTGATACTGATCTATAACTACAGTACGGCGCATACTGCAGATATACATATTATACAGATGGTTTACTCAGCAATGTAAAAGAGCATCCCTTGTCAACCTATTCCTGTTTTCACGTGTTACATTCACAAGCGTACTGAAATCGGTTTGAATGCACTTTCTGATTCTTTGGGACCCATTGATAAAAGTAAATACGAACTGAGAATCCGCACAATTTCAACAGAGTTACCGGCAAGTATCAGAAAACCGAATATTAAATAATTTCACTTTAACAACACATAGCATGAAGCTGACGATCTAGTGAGCGTTTATTCAGAGAAAAGTACGTTTCATCTACTTGTTAATGGTTGTACGGTTTCAATATGACGTAGGTACGATCCGAGTTAACGTGGAAGATGCGCTGAGATCGGTTTCAATAATTCATGTAAACATAGTAATTACTGGATACGGCTCATTGTGAACTTGGCGTAATTGAACCAAAAATAGCAACCTATTTATTAGGCAAAGGTACCTTGAGGATTTGCACGAAATACCCACAACAACGAGTCTTATAAAACCTATAAAGGAGAGTAGCAGGAGACATAAATGCATTTTCTTCTTTTACTGAGCGAAATTGCTCCGGGGTAACGTGTGAGGCTCGCATTCGGGAGGTCCCGGGTTCGATCCAGACTACTCTGACCATGGGTCGTTTTGTTATTTCCCCGGGTCGGTAGACGAATGCTGAAGTGGTTCGTTTTCTAGCATAAATTTCCTATCCATCATTTTCTGTCACCATCATTACTTTTCATTTGTGATTGAAAGACCAGGCGGCGACGTTCGGTGTGCTGTGACAGGACAGCGGATTGTGCGCATGGAAAAGCTTTCTCCCTGGCGTTTGGCTGGTTTGCTGGGGCCCCCTTCCTGGGCGCGTGTCTTGGGCCACGGTGACCCCAAGGGGGCACGGGGCTAAGGCGTGGTTAGCCAGCGCCAGGATGTGCTACATCTAGAATCGATAAGGACACTGCCATTACTAGCGCACATCGTCGTCCGGATCTGGTCGTCCTTCGGGTCTCCCTCTTGTCCTCTCAGCCTCGCATCCTTCCTGCCATTGTTCCTGCTGTTGTGTTGAACACAGCCAATTGTTTCAATTATTTTCCCAATTATTGCACATTTGTTTCTACACTTGTAGCTTGTAGATGTATTTAAAAGAAAAACAATTTACATTAATTGAAGCCATATGTATATAAAAGCAAAAACGTTTCATGGTTTTAAATATATGAATCCATTCGTAGTGTACAATTAATATGTGATGAAAACAAGTCAGAGATGTAAGCGTAAAAGGACCTCTAAATGAGGAACCGAAGATGTTTATTCTCAAGGTATCTATAAATGCAGTGCAATATTCGTACTTTAGCCAATAGTAACCATAGCTTGAATATATAAATCCTGTGATCTTCTGAGGTCTTCTCAGCCAATATAAGCATTCTCGTATATGTTAAACGTAGTGCATTGTACTGCTGTCAGAATTCGTATAGTATGCCCCAGAACTATCTAAATTAATGGGTAAGCTAAATGTGAGACAGTAACTCAGAGAATACTCCAATAAATTATCCTGTGACCTAACCCCAAAACATAAGGAAAAACAGGAAATAATATATCACTAATATTCATATTATATACTGGCCTAGTAACCAACCTCTCCTGTATGAGTATCTTTAATCTCCAATGATATTTGTATTACCTTCATTATTGCTCCTTCTGTAACATGAGATTAAATTTCGTTAAAAAGCAGCCATATTCGTGATAAGGAGCTACAAACATATTAACAAAATTGAATCATAATCCAAGAGTATACGATTATTCACCTGCTTAAATAAGCCCACACTTTTAGGAAAGGCTTTGGAGATAATTTACAGATAGCAAAAGCGAAACTGTATTAGAAATTCCATTGATAGTGCAGCCTCACATACAGAATGTTGGAACGTCAAGTCTCTAGTGCCATAAAGCCATTGTGAGGTCCAAACTTCGAAATGGTAAAGAAGTATCCAAATCGATAACGCAATTTCTTAACTATACCAGAATTTTTACTTTGAAAGCATTCACTTTCAGTGTTTAGGGCTTAAATATCGTAAAATCCTCAATTCTTTTCTTACGATGCACCAAAATAACACCTGGTGTGAAAGTCCAATTTAAATTATGACATCAGAGGATATAGAAAATGTTGATTCCTAATCCCATTTAAAATACACTATGTGATCAAAAGTATCCGGACACCCCCACAAACATACGTTTTTCATCTTAGGTGCATTGTGCTGCCATCTACTGCCTGGTACTCATTATCCGCGACCTCAGTAGTCACTAGACATCGTGAAACAGCAGGATGGGATGCTCCGTGGAACTCACGGACTTCGAACGTGGTCAGGTGATTGGGTGTCACTTGTGTCAGAAGTCTGTACGCGAGATTTCCACACTCCTAAACATCCCTAGGTCCACTGTTTCTGATGTGATAGTGAAGTGGAAACGTGAAGGGACATGTACAGCACAAAAGCTACAGGCCGACCTCGTCTGTTGACTGACAGAGGCCGCCGACATTTGAACAGGGTCGTAAAGAGTAATAGGCAGACATCTATCCAGATCATCACACAGGAATTCCAAGCTGCATCACGATCCACTCCAAGTACTATGAAAGTTAGGCGTGAGGTGAGAAACCTTGGATTCCATGGTCGAGCGGCATCCACACATCACGCAGGATAATGCCAAAGGATGCCTCGCTTGGTGTAAGGAGCGTCAACATTACACGACTGAACAGTGGCAAAACGTTGTGTGAAGTGACGAATCACGGTACACAATGTGGGATCCGATGGCAGGGTGTGGGTATGGCGAATGCCCGGTGAACGTTATCTGACAGCGTGTGTAGTGCCAACAGTGAAATTCGGAGGTGGTGGTGTTATGGTGTGGTCGTGTTTTTCCTGGAGGGGGCTTGCATCCCTCGTTGTTTAGTGCGGCACGATCACAGTGCAGACCTGCATTGATATTTTAAGCATCTTCTTACTTCCCACTGTTGAAGAGCAATTCGAGGATGGCGATTGCATCTTTCAATACGATCGAGCACCTGTTCATACTGCACGGACTGTGGCGGAGTGGTTACGCGACAATAACATCCCTGTAATGGACTGGCCTGCACATAGTCCTGACTTGAATCCTATAGAGCACCTTTGGGATGTTTTGGAACGCCGACTTCGTGCCAGGCCTCACCGACCTACATCGATACCTCTCCTCAGTTTCGCACTCCGTGAAGAATGGGCTGCCATTCCCCAAGAAACCTTCCAGCACCTGACTGAAAGTATGTCTGCAAGAATGAACGCTGTCATCAACGCTAAGGATGGGTCAACACCATATTGACTTCCAGCATTACCGATGAAGGGCGCCACGAACTTGTACGTCATTTTCAGCCAGGTGTCCGGATACTTTTGATCACGTAGTGTAAGTTATTTTGAAATACCTTGTGGTGAATAGAAATAAATACCCCAATCTTTAGAGCTTTCTGAGAAAACTTGAATTTGTAAGCTCTGAAACCCCAGTTTGACCTTTTGGATTAACATCGTACAAAGTTTGCCACGCACCCGTTCTTTGTACATTTAATTATGTCTTTCGTGTCTGTGCTTGTACCCAACGGCGAGTCATTCAATATTTTTTCTTGTAGGAACCAAAGAATGAACTAATCAAAGAGCTGCATTAACAGCTAAACCTACCCATTCGATTCACTGTAGAATGCAACAATTAATACCCAAAACAAAGGCATCATAAATTTAATAATATATCTCAATTACTTAACTCACCTCCATCCTCCTTTCCTTTTTGGACCTAAACATGTGAGTAACGGTATCCTGAATAGGGTCGTTTTTAATTTTGCCAAAGGATGGCTTTTCATTTGAAATTAAGTCTAGCCTTCTAACACGATCCTGACCTATTGTATTTCTATGGAAATTCTCTATGTTTAAGGCTGAAAAATTATGTGAATCCCGATATCTTTGAGAAAAGCATTTTGCCAGGTCTTATCCACTACACCGACTGTTGCAATGCAAGATTTAATTCTTGTGCATAAAAACGGTTAATATTGCTTAGGACACCTAGAATTCACTCAGGTCGCTCTTTTCATTGCACTGACGTGTACATAGCTATTCTGTTATATATTTCTACTGTTCGTTTATAAATACACCAAAATCCCTCGAAAATATCGAAAACAATATTGTATACTCTATCCGCTGTTCTATCGTCACTAACATTGACTCATCTTATGAACCTCTCTTGAACATTGAACCCTGGAGGAATGTACCCAAGTACGTTGCTGAGTTGGTTTATTTTACAAATAAGGTATCAAACCCTTCATGCCGAAGCCTACCGTGAAATTTTAGTGACAGAAACAATTTGTCATGAAAAGGCTGCATACAGAATTATAGAGGCCAGGTTTTACAAAGAAAATTAAATTGAGCTTTATTTATGGACGCTCCTTAGCTACTATGGTACTTAGCGTCCCATTCTATATTGGGCGTGAAAGAACGGTAATTTTGCTCACAGGCCCCTTTATCAGGCTTGAGGTTCTTTTACGAGCCGTAAATCTACGACACGGAACCACCGACTTTACTTCCCTTCCGAAGAAAGCCATGCTAAGGATTTTTACGCCTAAATAGATTCATCGCCCCCCGCCCGCAACCTCGAAAACTAGAGACTAGCATGGTAACCACTACACTACGGATGACAACTAGTTTTTACCAAGGCTTTGTAATACAACGCACATTAGTCACTTATAATATAGGGAAGTAACACATTAGTTGCTTGAAATGAACGGCTCTGGCAATTTCATTCGTTAGAGGACTAGTACAAACTTCTATAGCATAATTCTTATAGAAGCTTGATCACAAAAAACAGCACTGCTTGTTATAAGTGAAGCTAGAAAATGATAGAGAAAGTCTTACTGTAAGGTTTGGAGAAGCTTGTGGTTTACCTGTTTCGCTCCATATATAACTAATCTTTAAAATGTTACCTCGACCAGATGCACACGCTCCTCCAATCATTGCAGGAGCGTGTCTGTAAACTTCGCGACCAACTAGGCAATCAGGACAACCCAACAGATGGCCTTCTTGGACACTCCGACCAACGGCACACAGACGCAGACACAACTCCATCCACTGAAGCAACAGAGCCAGTCATTCGATTCATTCCAGTTCCTCAACCGGACGCTGCCGATTCCGGCACATTACATTCTCCAGAGTCTTCACCACATACACCAGACCACAGCGACGCGGAAAGCACGAACGACCACGCCGCTCTCTCGATATGCACGGAACCTCGAGCACTTCGAGGCCATCGTCAGAGACCAAACGAATCCACTACCACCCGCGAGGCAGCGGCTTCTGCCACTACCTCGCACACTAACGCCTGCAGTAAATAACCCCAGTACCACCCACAGGACACGCACGGACTTCTATGCCATAAACACGCTCAACCACAGCATCTCTGACACAACACAACGCATCATTACAGCCACAATCGTCTTATCTGCTCCAACTCGCCAGCCTTTCTCGCCAGGCTAATGCTGAGCGACGACAAAGGCTGGGGTACTTCCGCCGTAGCTATGCATGGCCGACTGGTGCAGTTCGTCACCAGGACAGCTAAAACTTAACATTCGTGGCCTCTACCAAGCACTCTAGTGCGCAGTTGTAATTTCGTGGCCTCTTTGGAGGCCACTCCCAAGCACTCTAGTGCTCAGTTATGATTTATGAATAAAGATACTCCTTCCTATTCCCCAGGGTCCAGGCAGGGCTTCGGCAATGTCTGGATGCTGGGAAACCACCTCTTTCTCGCTCCTGCCTTCCGCAGCACAAACCAACACCGTCACACCGGGGGTGCTTCTGCGGAACCCCGCTACCCACGTCTTTGATCCTTCCCTACCATCTCCTTATTAAAAAAACCACGGGCGTCGTTCAGAAACGAAACAAAGGAAAAAGAAAGCATAAATTAAGACACAATGTTATTCCAAAATTTGCCTGCAATTTATTGTTTAATTTATCCTAAAGGTTTCACTCTTGCAAGTTATTGTAGGTACTTGATGACTGCTAAAATAAGCTGGAAGCCAGGCTGATAATTTCTCTAAGTTCTAAACACAGAATAATGACACGTCTAAGTTTTCTGGACCGACGAAACACAATCTACTGCAGCTGCGAAAATGAGGTACGAACTATCTTGGAGTCTGAATTGGTTCAGTCAAACAAAAGGAGCGTTAAGTTCTGATCCTTTATGAACAATTTCAAAATTAGATTAGATTAAATTAGCGAATGCTTCATTGCTAGCCAATCACTATAGAACAGGAGAGGAACCTGTATACCCCTTATACTCTGGCAGACTTACACGTTATGTTGAGCTAAAGAATTAATCGATGGGCAATTATTATAGTAAAATAGCACTTATGGACGTTATGCGACATAATAAATGTTTATAATTCATTAATACACAAAATGGGCTATGAAATAAAAATAGCCATAGCAAAATCAGACATTACAAAACCACATAGAATGTTGGGGTAGTTATATACATTATAGTTATATACATTAGAAAAGGAATATCGCATTTAAAACTAGAATATACTTCCAAAAAGCAGAAAAGAATTTAGCGTACATCTAAATCATTCAAGCTGAACAATGGTTACAATAATATGAAGATTTATGGATCATGAGGAACGAATATAAGAAATCTAATAAGAAATGAGAATATAATGACGTCAAAGTTCGAAGGAACATTAACGAGCGATAAAATCAAAACAGTATTTGGAACATATAATATAAATTATGAATTGTATGAATACGGACAAGATGAAAAGATGAAACACAGATTTATATGGTATTTTAAACCAACAATGGAAGGTAAAGATGATGCCATAAAAATCTAAAGAGGTAAATATTAAGCTAACGTTTAAAAAGGGCAAACGTAAAATTGTTTAAACTACAAAGATATTAGTTTTTAATGCCATATACACAATTTATGTAAAATAGTAGCTATCTACTAGGCTGAGAAATACTTGCGATGGTTCCTCTTAAAGGAACGGTCAAGTTTCACAGAGGGTCAACAGTATTCTAATAATGTGAACTTTGAACAGATATACAAAGCAGCCAGAATTCAACAAATAAGTTTACGTTTTATTTATACAATAATTATGCTAAGGTTAGAATGTATTTAGTTATAAAAATAATGAAAAACGAGGCTATATTGTGTAATGGCAAAATCAGCTTGAGAAGCCTATGGAGTACAGGAGGCAAACGAGCAATCTAAACTGGTTTTGGTGCTCGGCTTGTAAAGGTCTCTGTCGATGCATGTTCGCGCGCACTCGTGTTCTCTTTCTGCCCGCCCTGCATCGCCGGGGGGGGGGGGGGGATCGCTCGCCGGTCAGGCCGAGTGCTCGTCTTCTGTTATGACTACGACAGTAAGAGAGTGACGTATTGTGCGTTGTTTGGCATTCGTGGCGTAAGCAGCCCACATCAAGAATAGCATATATAGTACTTCGTAGTACTCTACTGTACTGCAGTGATTAACATGTCTGCTTTTCATACTGCAAAACGGGGTTCCATTTCACCTGGTGAACAACTTGTTTGTCTCTTTGTTTTCTTTTGTAATTTAATGCCGTAAAACGTTTTCATATATAAATATATTTATAAAGAAATGTAATTTTCACACCCGCATGTAACAAATTCTCACAATGCAGAATACAATTTTAATTTTGAAGGCATAAATGAGAGAGGCTGCAGAGAACTGATGAGCCAATACAAGTACATGGTCAATACTTGCTGTTTTGTATAAGGTCTTAGCAGCGACTTAGGTTACGAGGCTGAGCATATCACAGTCAACATATACATGCATACCTGTGTTTGGCTCATAGTTACTCAGGCGCCAGATGTTTTATATTGTTTCAACATAAATGCACCCTTACGGATATTAACCTCTGTATATATTATTATTATTATTATTATTATTATTATTATTATATTCGGCTTCGTTTGACATAGAAGACGCATTGCACGCAGCACATTTTTGTAGCAGTGGTTTTCGTAAACAATAAAATTGCCACATACCGTCAGTGATAAAACTCACATGGTAAACCTAACGTACATATGTATATTATAATAACCATATGTGGTGATCTCATGTGTAATAATGCAGGAAAGTTTACCTGCATGCGGTACACGGTTAGAATATTCAGGCATTGTGTGCTAGTTAAATTCTGTACATATGAAGCAAAATTAATGTTTTCTGAAGCGTTGCGTTAACTCTAAATTAGCTTATGTGATTGAAATTTGCGTTTACGTTTCCAGTAATGACACTGCCGGCTTAAATCTTCCTGGCATATGAGGAGGAGAATACTTACGTTTCTTTCCAAATGTTTTATCGACAATCGTATGGTTATTTTCTGCCTACAAATCAGTAGTGGTGGTAGTAGTAGTAGAAGTAGTAGTAGTAGTAGTAGTAGTAGTAGTAGTAGTAGTAGTAGTAGTAGTAGTAGTAGTAGTAGTAGTAGTAGTAGTAGTAGTAGTAGTAGTAGTAGTAGAAGAAGAAGATACGAATTCTCTTTATGGCACTTATAATATTTCTGACATTATTTCCTCCCGCACTACTGCGACTGGGTTCTAAACGTACGTAGGATCACTTGGTAGCATCAAAATGTCCAATTTCAGAACCAAGATCAACAGTTATTTGAATAAAGGAAGTGATATATGGCCTGCTAAAATTATTAAATGGTCATGTGCGCAGCATACTTTCCAACGCACTTAGCTCAAAAGATCCTGCTTCATTTCGTAAGTTATGTGAGCTTTATCGGTGCAAAACTAACCTGGGAACTGTTCATAATTGTATATGAGAAGTACTGAATAAATATTGTGTTGTAAGGGCGTTCTTTTCTCTTACTTCAAATTTAGTTTGGTCATTAATAACTGACTTTCTTTTCTTGTCGACAGCAATAAACTCTCAAAGTTTTAATTTTATTTTCTGCATTTACTTTAATGATACGTATTGTAACCTCTTCGCCGAGCGTTCGTTGTCTGCGTATTTGGCTAGTCATAGTTAACACTCGTAAAATTCATCGAGTGAACTTCACTGCTGATGCCTAAAGAGGAAACTATCCATTGCGTTCGCCCGCTTGCAGGCCTCTAGAAGATATTATAATGCAATTTTTGCACTTAGGTTTACGATGAGGTTTAGCGGCTGTGAATGAAAAACTCTCTATAAACACTACCTGATACTTAAATATAACTTTATCAACATTATGGCCTTTAAACGAAAGCATCATATAGCAAATAAAGCTTTAATGGAGAATGAAATCATATAGCCAGTGTCTAATTTACGTTACATCAATTCAAGTGTTTCCTTTAATAGTGTCTCAGATACTAGCAATAAAGCTACAAAGGTTGATACAACTGATCCAACAAAATTGTCATTATGTACAAAACTAAAAAACACTGAGTTTTTATAAAATTATGGCCACTCCTATTGTTTTACATGCGCCAGAATATTGAACATTAATCAAAAGTGCTAAAACAACTCAAACATTAAAGATGAGATTATGAAGAAGTTGCTGTGATAAACTCACAGCAAAATAAGTAGTGAAAATTTTCACAACAGGTCACCAATGTTTGAAATGAATACGAGAATAGAAGAATCAAGACGAAACTCAAAATCACAAATTAGTATATCGAACAAAAAGAGACACCTGAAGGGAATTGTTTGTGATATGCCAATAGAAAGCAAAGAAGTTTCATTAGTTCCCAGATAAAATGGACAGATCAGTGGCAAAGTAATGAATGATCTAACCCATAATGATGATGACGACTTCAACCGCTTAATTGGTCTATTTTTATCTTATTTAGGTGGCAACGCATAGGAAGAACCCTTCGGACTCAGTTCCGCTTGACTGTTTTTAACCTTTCAGGCATTATATGATCTAATTTTAAGATGTATTGTACCCCTTGACTTGACTAAGTTGCTCAAGGTAAACTCACCACTTCTTGTTCCCGACCAGTTCAAGATTACTAAGAGATGGTTTGGGCTGGCGCGTGCCTGACTATAAACATCTAGTAGCCCGACACGAAAATGCAATGGCACTCGCGCTTTCTTACTGATTAACTCTTTATAAGCGTACTACCTGAGACAGATAGCTTTGCAATTGTATATCCGTGACCAAAGGATGAACTACGCATGATGTGAGTGATGGCTTACCAGCCGCTACATGTAAACACGATCACAGTGACACCAAACCGAGCGCAAAGTTATATGTCCAGTGTAGGAACATGAGAATTTCTGTACTTATAGATAAGTTAGCTTCTTCAAAAGTTTTTCATCAACTTGTCCGCAGTATATGATCCTGAAGATTAGTGTGCATTTCATGGGCATCCTGAATTTAGTCTCACAGTTTGGTATATATGTAAAAGTGTGATGAATTGAGGATACAGATTTTCTTGTGAACAATCTCCTCGTGGTCGTGGTGACCAGAAGTCCAAATTGCTGGTTGAAACCCCATGGTGTGATATCCTTTTACTTATCCCATTTGAATTCATTATTTGAAAGACAGAAAGCAACAAAACTGGTGACTATAACGAGTTAATATTTAAATTTAATATGTTACTTACTAGCCGGCCACGATATGAGTGTGTGCGGTAGGAAGAGAAACTAAACAGTTACGGCGGTAGTACACTCAGGTAAAGAAAAGATCCGCAGCTCCGAGTTGAATTTTCTAGTGAGACTGAGGCCTGCAAGAGTAATGCTGTTTTCATAGTGCAAATGTGTGTGTTCGCTATCGCCTTGCCCCTCACTCCCTTCTGATCCCTAGAACTTGATGGCGTTAGGTATGTCAAAAAAAAACAGTAGCGCCCTCCGCCAAGCACACACATACCTTGGCAGACTATACCTTTTTCACTGTAAGCTGAAAGGAGAAGTAAATTAAACTTCGTGACAAGAAAGCACCTCGTTGACTGGTGGACAAACTACAACCTTTCCCGCTTAGCATGTCGTCTCTTCCGCTACAAAAAAACAATTCGGTTCGGATCGTAAAATTTTGTGGTTATTCTCGTGCAGAGAAATTTAAAAAGCTCATTATTATAACAGTTCAATTTATGAAAATAAATGTGTTTGTTCAGATTCACCTATAACTAAATGAACCGTTACAGCAGAGGGCATGAAAGGCTATGCGCAGGCGCTTCAGTTCGTTTCCGGTTTCCGGCTGAGAATCATCTGCCACTGTGGAAAACATAAACGCGGGAAATGGAAAGAAGACAATTGTGATAAATGCCTTTAAGAAATTTTGTGAAAAGTACCCACCTTTAATCGACAATGAATATGATTAGCCTTTGTTTAGCAATAATTGAACTTCTTCGTTAGTGATGCAGAATTGTTGCTCGGATAGCTTGGGTCGCGTTTGTTTTCTGTTGTGTTTTAACCTATAGTGCTAATCGTTATTTAAGTTGTTGATTCATAAAAGGTTAAAACAAAGGTGTTATACTAATATTAGTCATTAAGTGAATGGTTTCTAAAGCCTGAAGTTAAGAAGAGTTTAATCCAGTACCTTTAAACACAGATACCGAACTGTTCAGATACAACTTTTATTTGTTTACTCTTAGTATTTTGTGTTATAAGTTTAGGATGTAAGGCAAAATATAGGAATAAGACATAGGTGCAGTGTTTAAAAGCTAATGATCCCCAAGCTGCGCAATATACTGTATTCGCATTCTGTCTGAAGCAATTTCCTCTCACTGGTCTCAGTTCCCGTCATCCTCCACGTGGTGCTGTCATGTGCTCAGCGGAGTGATACATTTAAGTTTTGTTTACTTCTCCTTTCAACTTATGGGGAAAAAGGTATAGTGTCATACCTAGATTTGAAAACAATTGAAGGAATTGTGACGAAATAAATATCGATTGATGAATTATACTGAACCTATACAGTAATATTTATACTTTCTTTTCATTTTCATTTTCTTCGAATTCTGAAAATTCAGTGCACCACGAAATAGTTAACGGCTATAGTTTACTTAAAGCTTTGATGTGTACATAACCGCAAATCAAAAAAAAATCGAAAAGGCGTAGAAATAAGTAAATAAATAAAAATGTTAGGTCCCCTATTAAACATTGAAGCCACTACTTCCAATAGATTACACATATTAAGTTTTCAAAAGCAAGGAGTCTTTGATTTGAGATACATTATAAAATTTAACTGGAGTATAACCAAGGAAGTACATGAAATTACATTTTCGCTGCTAGGAATTTCAACCAATGTGTTTCTCAAAGTGCTAATAGACAGTGCAGGGTACAAGTGACCTACAGAGGAGAGACAGCAACAGTGAGGGAGCAGTTCTCCATCGAACTACACAACTTGTCTTGCAACATTTAGTTGTTAGTACCAGCTATTGTTCTTCTCTCCTTCTGCCAACTCATCTGATACTTGCTTCCTGCTTAGGGTTTTATACTCTTGTTTTTCTTTTTTTTTTTTTCGGCGGTCAAATATGTGTTCGCTTTGTTTCTCTTGCCATTCATAGCTTCACGCTTTTTGTTTTGTTTTTGCTTGTTCAATACTGCCGCTTAACAATCTTCCTTATTTACTTTGCATGCAATACTATAGCAGTTTTTACATTCGGGTGAGCTTTGAAAGTATGACAATGAATAGAAACCTCGAAACATAACATATATGAGAAATCTTCGAAAGAATAATAGCTTTCCCAAAATCTACCGTCAACAAGGTCGCTCAGATTCAAACTAATCCTAATCTACCATACTCCGTGGGATTGTAGCCGACAGAAGTGCGGTTCCGCCGAGAAAGCTTCAAATTATAAATCCTAATCCATGGATTGAATGTACAGGAAACACTGCTTAATTCAGCTTTTATTGCTTTATACTTATGAAATAATACTTATAAAACCTCCATTGTTAATATAGAACCTTCAAAGCCAGTAAGGTTGGTAAGGATTAGGTATTATGTAAGTATTTCTATGAAAACTATGAATTTAAATAAAGTTATCCCAGAAGTTTACAGTCGCTACTATTGCACTTGGGTCCCTGAGTTATTTTAAGTTCATTAATATCGTTAATTTATTCTGAAACACTGTTTTCTGAGTTATTTTAGTAAACTAATGTCGTGTGTATAATATATATGCAAGATTCTGTGAGGTTGTTTCTGTATTTTTAGGTGAACGTTCAGCCATTCGCCTGAGTTTTCCAATAATACTTCAAGCTCGGGACAGCGACAACAATCTGTGGTACCACCCGCCATTCATAGACATATTACGCTGAAGGTAGGAATGATTTAAAGTTTTCAAACTAGATTGGACATTTACATTATGCAGACAAGTATTGTACTCAATTGTATTAGAAAATAGGTTCTATCACAGAAAAGTTGTTTGATTAAGCAGCATGTAGACAACAAGAATATTTAGAACAACTACGATCTGAAGAACACTACACTACCATGAATTTTGTCACACATAAGATTTAAAATTTTAATTACGTTTATGTTTGTATAGTATTTTGTGATAGGACCTCATTCAACAAGGTAGGATTTTCCTCTGCTTAATTTACTGTTATATTCACCAGAGATAATATGTGTCTTTCATTTTAATTAACATATATTGTTGTTTGTTCATCTCTGCTGGGCAAAGGACAGGTGGCTCTCAGTGACAGTGGCATTGTGAGTGGGAGTGGCATTGTATTAGGCATTGAGTGGGTAGAGAGTGAGCAAATAGAGAATGAGGGAGGGAGTGGTGGTCAAGTGAATCAGAGTGTGAGCCAGTTAATGAGAAAGTGAGAGGGTGAATTAGTGAGATCGTGAGTATTGATGCATGGGTATGTAGTGAATGAGGGAGTTGTGCAAGAGTATATAGTAAGGTTGAGAGTGAGTGAGTAGTAAGCAATGGTCGAATGAGTGAATGAGGAAGGAAATGGGTGGATAAGTGAAACATAGTGTGAGTCAGTGGATGAAAAAGTGAGAGAGTGAGTGAAGGAGGGAGCTAGGGAATGAGTGAGTTGTGAGAGAGTGAATAGTAGGGGAGGGGTGAGTGAGAGTAAAGAGTGAGTTGTGATTGGGCGAATGAGTGAGTGCCTGAGGGAGTGATTAGTGAAGAAGGGTGAATGAATAAGGGTGGGAATGAGTGGGTGTACAGGTGAGTGAGGTAATCAATTTGCATTAAAGTACACTGTGATCGACCTTCAACAAGCGTACATGCTCTTCAATAAACACAGAACCTCCGCAGCGTAAAATTACAGTGAGATATAGGGAAGAATATGATCAAATATAAGATCCTAAGCAGGCATTAGAGCAAACGCTGTTCACCTTATTGTATCCAGTTGCATTAATACATTTTGTATAAATAAATAGAATAACCGAGCAAAACCACTCTGAAAGCTTTCCTTAGCTCTGTTAACTATCTTCTGCTAAGATATCAGTTCTTTCTGGCCTGAGCTATCTAGCCTTAATGGTTTAGTAATCTTTTCTGCCTCCTTCTCCCTCCTCCTCAGTCACCTTTAGCTTCAAACATGTACAATGCCCTCTATTCGATGCATTATGGGATTTCATTTCGCGTTATATTTACTTACTATACATTTTCCTCACAAATGGAATAGATTTTCAGATAAATTCACTGTGCATCTAATCTAATTTATGAATACTCCTGGTAAATCTATTTAGCTCCTGTTCACGACATTAAAATAAGCTGTTAGTTTGTATGCGTTACCCAACTATTATCATTCTGTGAGTACTCTAAATCTTATGTTTGTAATAAATTTAACAATCACATTCACGTAATTTCACTCCTAAATGCTTTTTTCTCACAGAAATGTTCAGTAACGATTGGACCAACAGAATTTTAGGAAAGTATATTTTCGTATTCAACGGTGTATGCTGCTTTGGGAAAGGCTTGGATGCTTTGTTACGATTAGCAATCCTACTTTGGCAAGCAAAGGGAAAAATGAAATTTGCTTTGGCAGAAATTTGAATCCTTTGCTATGGATATCTATCCCACTGTGGATGACAAAGGAAAGTCAACCGTTGTTTTCGGAGAAACTTGGGAGAAACTCGTTTTCTACAGACCCCTGCCCCTTTTTTGGATGACAACGAGAAGAAGACTGTTGCGTTTGAACAAAGTTTAATTCTTTGCTACGGATATCTGTCCCACTGTGTATGCTAAAGGGATGAATGGCACTTACTTTGGGAAATACTTAAGTATTTTGCTACGGTTCCTTGCCCCACTGTGGATGACAACGGGAAGAATGACTGTTGCTTTGGCAGAAACTCGAATACCTTTATACGGATATCTGTCCCACTGTGCATGATAAGGGAATGAATGACTTACTTTTGGAGAAACTTGAGTCGTTTGCTATATATATATATATATATATATATATATATATATATATATATATATATTACTATGGTCGACATAGTGAAAAATTATGTTTCTTTGGCAGAAATTTGAAGCTGTTGCTACAGGCTACCGATATGTGTCCCACTACGGATGACAAAGCGGAAATGAATGTTGCTTTGGCAGAAAATTGACTCCTTTGCTACAGGCTACCGGTAATGTTCTCTATGCATGACATAAAAGCGGAAAATGACTATGCTTCGGCAGAAAAACGACTCCTCTGCTACAGTCTACGAGTATGTGTCCCACTGTGGATAAGGAAGGAGGAAATTATTCTTGCATTGGGGAAAAAACTGAATGCCTTGTTACGGTCAGCTATCCTACCATGGTATAAAAAGAAAACAATGTCTTTTGTTTCTGGAGGAACTCTAATATTTTGCTATGGATATTAATCTCATTATGGACAACAAAGAGAGAATTACTATTCTTTGGGAGAAGCTTGACTCATTTTCTATGGATAATATGCATTGCTATAGACGACAAATGGAAAAGTAATTGTTACTTCAGAATAAACTTGAATCCTTTGCTATCGTTAGCTATCCCGCTGTAGATAAAAAAGGAGGACTGCCTGTTGCTTTCGGAGAAATTTGAATCGTGTTCTACTGTTAGCCATCACGCTATTGATGACAAAGGGGAAGTTCCTGTTGCTTTGGGAGAAGCTTGACTACTTTCTACTGATATCTGCATTGCTATGGACGACAAAAGGAAAAATAACTGTCACTTTGGAAGAAACTTGAATCCTTTGCTATCGTTAGCTATCCCGCAGTAGATGACAAAGGGAGGAATGTCTGTTGCTTTCGGAGAAGCTTGAATAGTTTTCTACAGTTAGATTCATGCTATGAATCACAAAGGGAAATGTTACTGTTGCTTTGGGAGAAGCTTGACTACTTTGCTACTGTTATCTGCATTACAATGGCGGATAAAAGGAAAAATGACTGTTGCTTTGGAGAAACTTGAATCCTTTGCTATGGATACTTGTCTCGCTATGATTGGCAAAGGAAAACATCACTTAGGGAGAAACTGGAATCCTTTGCTATAGATATCTCCCTATCTATGGGTTACAAAAGGAAAACACGATTGTTGGGTACTTTGGGAGAAACTGGAATTCCCTGCTACGATTAGCTATCACGCTATGGATGATAAAGGAGAAAAATGCATACTCCCAAGAGGAACACTAGATGTAACATTAAGAAACTGATACAGAAATCGTTTGCATATTGTATTTTATCACGATGATAATACCAAATTATTTCTAGCCAAAGACAAACATCACACAGTTGCTTTGAAATAGTGGTATTTAATCATCCGGTTCCTGTATTCCGGATCATATGTCACGTAGAATTATTCATCTCAAATACAATTTCATTACAAGATACTTGTTCCTTTCCAACAAGATTTCATAAAAGGGAGTGATGATAAATCCTATTCAGCAAATGTGGTTAAGCAATCATTTTTGCGATTTAACGATTTCAGTCCTTTCTTGGGGAAAATATATTTCTCACTGTCTGATTATAAATTAGTATCCAGAAGAAGTTCTCAGCATGAAAAGTGAAACTTTGACAAAATATCAACAAAATTGTCGAGGAAAAAGAAAAGGAAAAAGTAAAAGACGAATTACAGAATACGGTGTTTTACTTTAGCGTGCACTCAGAGCTTCTTGCTTGCAGTATAGTATGCAGTATTTTATTTCAAGCATGCCCTCAGAAACCCATGTTTTCAATGTGAATAAAGCGCCTTTTTAACATGATTTAGGAGCGCTACCTTCAGTTGTATAGTCTTATTTGAAGAATACACCATAATATCACGTTTCCAATGCGAAACAAAGCAATCATTATAGCATTTATTCAAGATTTCTGGCTTCCAATACGGAATGTATTTTCATGCACTCTGGAAACTTGCCGGGGTTTCCTTCTTCTAAGCAAACACTTGGGACTTTTTGCGTCCAGTAAGCAATAAAGTATCTTATTTTAATCATGAATTCAAGCTCTCTGTCTTCCTTAATGGAATGTAGTGTATTATTTTAAGCATGCGCCCTGGATCCCTGGCTTCCAACACTGAGTGTACTTTCTTAGTTTAAGCATGCACCCTAGATCCCTTGCTTCTCGGTTGGGAAGTAGTAAGTTTATTTTAATCATATGCTAATAATGCCTGACTTCCTAAAAGAAATGCAGTTACATATATTCAGTATGTACTCCGAAACCCTCCACGAAACATCGGAATAATTTGAAATATTAATTTCCTCACAAAGTGCTTTAAACTGAATGGCTACTTTGTAACATCAACCCCTTTTTATACCTAATTTCACGAATTTTTAACATACTAATTTAACTTTTTTGATATGGATTTTGGATATCCTGGTAATGAATGACATATATGTTGTATAACAAAAAGGGTTTGAATTCTGATTCACAAAAGGCCCCTGTAAATGAGAAAAGGATAAAAGGAAAGTGACGGGCAAACTATTTGGAAGCGCAAGTGCTAGAAATAAAAGGCTAGTATAGATGTACAACAAACCAGCATTTCATAGTCTACCCAAACATATGACAGGGTGATTCACAATCTATAAATCAAATCAGAAATACTCTAGGAGATCAAAAATTTAACAAAATGTTCCTGTCATTACACCTGGTATCTCTAATTCCTCCAATCGGCAATGAAATTTCTTACTTCTGATGTTACGTATGGCCAAACTCGCTTACAATTTAGATTTTACTTTGATCCTTAAAGCGGAACTTTCAGACAATAAGGGGTTAAGACATCCAATTTATTTAAAATCAACTTCGAAATGAAACCTTATTTACCTATTATTTGTTCTCTCAGGACAAAACATAAGTTTATTCTGACGTGTTGTTGTTTTTAAAGGGAGCACTGCGCATATGTTAAGAGGGCCTTTAACTTTAATGGAAATGCATAGTTATAATACTCAAAGATTTTGTTTGCTTACATTTAAAAACATTTGCACAACTTTCAACTATTTTGTTTAAATTCAAAAGCTGATGTAGTTACGACATTGCCATTAAACATCAAAGCTTACAGTCATTTCTCATGTAAGTTTTAAATTGACGATAATATGAGCATTTGTCATATTATCCTTGGTTCTACCATTGCATCCATTTGGTGGAAATTTCTGTACCCCACGTATCCACATCCCCAGCTCCCGTTATCACGACACATTGTTATCATCTCAAGCTTCGTTCAAAAAGGGCATCATCTACTAACCAGATCACAGAATATATTCCACATTGCATCCTATTCAAACGGCGAGCTACCATCTGGTCAAAATATAAGTTTAAGAATGCCGCAGGTCATCTATTACTTCATCCATGCCTAAAAATTGTCTGATGGTGTACTATACCCCATGTGATTGATACGGCGATGTTACGTATCTGGAGATTTCCATGATGGAAATACAATTAGTATATTCAATACTGTCTTATTTTGAAGAAAAATCTAATATCGTGCAACATATTACTTTAATATAAACGTGACTTAGTAAGAAAAAGCAATACTTAATAACGACACATGTTAGAAAAATAGTTATGTCTTTAGCAGGAGACGTATAACTGAGCACGATAGAGTCGTAGTATCAGTTTGGAGCACGACTTTGTCGTAAGACACTACTTTTTCGTTGATTATAGAGTATTAAGATGACCGAGTTTTCTATGAAGCCGTCCATAAATCGAATTTTTCGCTTTCTGAAAGCTGCTTTGTAGTGAAGTTTAAATTATATTCTGAGTTTCAAAAGAAATTATGGGTTAGGTACGTCGTTAACTACACCCACCATTAAGCAATATTTAGCATTAAACAGACATTTTATTTTTATCAAATAAATTTCTTTAAACTGTGCCTGGCCACTGCCTTCATGATCGTAATAACAGGAAATCGTCACACTTCATGATTAGCGCAACAGCTAATTGATAAAGGGGTACTATAATTGCTTTAAATGGGCGAATGCAATTAAAATACTATAAAACGTATTAACATTTGAATAATAAAGGCTAGGCGGTACTGTTTAGACTGGATGAACAACACCTTATCGCTCAAACTCTTTCATATTGAGCTAAGTTTGATGTGCATTCCCCAATATATTTCCACACATCTGCCCTTTAAGAGATAAACTAGAAGATGTGGAGTTCGTGTATACTAATAATATGCAAAAGATGCCCACACGTTTAGGCGTGTAATAATGTACAAACTTACATGTCTACATATTTGTTTTTCCCAATCATGTTTTTGTACCTTTTATTATATTACCCCTTTTGATTTGAGTGTATTATTCAATATATCAACAATTATGCACAATAAAACGCTCAGCATAAGAAACAAGGAACAAATTGTTTATGTCAAAATGTAGTTTCTTCTGCTGGCCCATAACCACGCATGGAATGCATGTAATAAAATTTAATAAAGTGAGTTATTGATGCCTGTGTACATCTTCCATTTATAATATCTCAGCTGTAACGTTGGATTCCATATGGCGTAAACATACAAAATGTATACGATAAATTATGCTTTGTGCTACGTTGTAAGAAATTTTGGAGAACAGGATAAGTGTACCTTACCAATTTCCTATTTCTATATTTGTTCTGGTATTTCTTTGTATGTTTTCTCAGGCACAATTTTGTGCTATATGCTGTTTTTATATTGTTTAACATTGTGTGTATGTTTAAGTGATAAGACTTTCAGTTCGTAGCTTGTCAGCTCTAAGTTATAAAATGTATTGCCTCACCAACTTCGTATGTCCAGGCAATGCTTTGTCGCCTCAAGTTTGTATGTAGATTATATTTACCTCACCAACTTCGTATTTTCAGCCCATGCCTGTCATCTCCAGGTTAAACGTTATCTTCAACTCACCAACTTCATATGTCTAACCTGTGCCTTGCAATATCCTTTTGTACATTATTTTTACCCCACCAACTTTGCATGTCCAGTCTGAGTCTTGTAACCTCTAGGTTACAGGTTATATTTACCTCACCAACTGCATATGTCCAGCCTATGCCCTGTAACAGTTCGTGTGTCTGTTTCGGTTCTTGGCCATGATGTCACGGAGTTCTCTGCTGGCCCTTATCATGAGTGCGCACGACCCATTTATTGGCCGTTAGCTTTGAAAGAGTAAATGGCATAATTAAGGTTCTTATGTTTTAATTTTCCACGTTTATACATTAGTATATAGTTTGTAACCTATTTTTCAAAGCACGATGATTGATTCTGAGCCTTAAGTGAATACAAAAGAAAAAATGGAACAGACAAAACGTAATTTCAAAAATATAAGAGCATAAATACCCTCCATTAAAGAATGACATACGAACATGCTTTCATTCGACCCAACTTCAAGGAAAATATCCCTCTGTATAACATTTACTGGTAAACTCTTAAAACATTCATAAAGCAGAATAGGCCAAAAAAAGAACTGTGAGATATTAGCAATTAGCAATGTTGGAAATGTTCAATCCGATTTGATGCTGCAACAAAGAATTTTTAGTTTAACTATAAATACAAACGTCACTGACGATAAAACCTTCACATGTTGTCATAGGTGTCAGTAGTTCCCAGTTTCTAGCATAAAATCTGTAACTATTTACCATGAACGAGGGTTATAGGTTACTTGTATATTGGCCGGATATAATATGCAATTACATAGTAAGCACAGAAAGTGTTTGCGATGTATGGAAATACGTTTGGGAATACTCACTAGCGCCACAATGAATTACATGAAACAAAGTATAACATTATTGCGTGAGCAAAACGTAGCTAGATTAAAAAATACGGTCTTGGGTATCTACCCCGTAAAATGAGCGGAAATAGAAGGGTTCTGGTTAGAGTATCTTATTTTCCTTTCGAAATTATCGCCTATTTACTCAATATAAAAGTAAGAGCGAGAATAGAACTATTTTATTCCAGAAGACACAAATCCATTGCAAGCCACCAACTGTATCATAGAAATACTTTCTGCTTTCATATATCTGTCGGAATCAGGGAGGAATGAAGTTAGAAGTCGTAGCCATTAATGAAAAATTACTCCTCTATGTTCATATTAACAAAGCCCTTGTAAAGGGAAAGAAGAGAATTGGAAACTTCCAAAATATTCCGTCACATGAAGTTTATGGAAAATATAATCATAGCCCATGGAATATTTCGAAAGCGGCTAACGTTACGAAAAAAACTGGCGCAGATATAGGTCTGATATGAACAGCTTGTTGTCTAAAGTAGATTTTTGTGGTGTCCTGGTTAAATGTAGTTATAAAAAATTCAATCGAAATTAAGGGGAGTCGTTTGCATTTCACAGAAAATTCACGATGTAAATTTTATTGCCGTCAACCATATGATATTGTAATGACGATTAACTTCATGGGTTAGGCATTAAATATACATCAACCCAATTCCCAACCTCTGTCAGTGTGAATCAGTCACGATAGAATATCACTGAAATCCTGTTGAAACGAGATTGTCGCAGCTGATTCGAATTGTTTCTGATTTGCTAAAGAAGTGAGGGAAACTTACTTAAAGAACATAGAAGGCCGTGATGGTATACAATAAACTCAATTCAATAATGCTTAAATAAAATAACTATGTTATTTTAATTTCATTAATATTGCTTACTAACGTTTCATTCAGTAAATAGTTTAGTAAATGCTCGTGGTATTACTTATAAAAATCCTTAAAGCCGTTATCAGAAAGTCGAAAATAACTAACATATCTGGTCAAATGAAGATAATGGATTTTTTTATATAGAATACAGTACTTTCTCTACCTACTGTAAGCGGTAGAGGTACCAAAAGTAATATTTCTCGAGTTTTATTTTAATACTAATTTCAGAGTGTGAAAATCCCAGCGTACATGCTCTTAACAAATAGAAAAACATTAAGTTTTATAAGTACATAGAACTGTAGAACTGTGAACTGCAAACGCTTTGTTAGTTGTGGTGAGTAAATACAAGGGATATTAGACCAAAGCAAATAAAGCCTTTAGGTGTCGCATTAAAATTGGGGAAAATCAAGTAATTTTATATACAGGTGTTTGTTTCTTTACGCTTTCCTTCTCATTCTCATTATACGTACATATTTGTAATTATTGTTCATTGACTCCCAAGGCGTTTGTGATTGAGTTTGTTAGTAATGTTGTCTATTCTAAATAAATGAATCTCCTCCACACAAACGATATTGCATGTGCGTGTTGTAAACCTTAAGTATGCGTATTGTTTCTCTCCTTTACTTTTGTCGATAACTTTTTATGCTGCCTATGTACTATATGTCCCACCCTGCTTTATCAGAAATCCACCAGCAGCTATGCTCAAAATCGGTACAACTTGGAGAGCTTTACTGGGGAACATAAACGAAAAGTAATATATAGTCAAGCATTAAAATGTCCATTATGTGGAAATTGCAGCATAAAACTCTGACAATGTTCTAGCGTGGCATTGACCTAATAATGGTTAAATATGAAGCCCGGGACTTACAATATAGTAATCTGCTATTGGGGTATGTTATCTAAAAATGAATTTGATAACGCCTTGTGATTTACCGGGAAAAGTATGAATCATTTGGAGAATTCAGTGGTACCGGTATGTTGTTATGGTAGCTCAGTTGTGTAGAGCAACGACATGGAAAGCCGGAAATCCGTGGTTTAAACCCCGGCTATGGAATTGAGTTCAGTCTTTTTCTCCCATTCCAATTCATGGCTTGTGTTTATAACAAATGCCTTTTCTAGTGCATTTATCTGGATCGAACTCCAAAGGACACGTTGACCTGCTACGTAAGGTAAAGGGGCTGCTTAGTTAAATCTACAATAAAGTTGTGTTTGCCATATATGTACCACGATTGCTGTCATATACACTATTGTTATAAGTTTATTATGTAGGCTACAGGTCAGTGTAATAATAAAAGTCCTTAGGCTTCCCAACTTGTCCAACATCCTAGTGTTAGGAATTTTGGAGAAAGAATATATTATAATCAGAAAATCAAGCATTTTAACATTTCAGAAAACTTCTCTAAGCAAACTATGTTTCATGCTTTGGAACAATATGAAGGATAATAGCATTGTCATCACCTATCATTATACTTTAAATTCATCTCCAGGCTCCATCCGGATAGCTGCTTACAACCTTCTTTAACTCGGGGATTTCGCTTGCAACGTGGTGTTTTTTTTTAATTTATGGAAACATTAATAAATACCCACGTTTATATACAAATATTCACTTCCTATACTTCAAACAATCCCTCGCTACAATTTTATACATTTATGGCAAAAAGCTTATTATTTCTATTTGTCACTTCAATATAGAGCAGTTGCCTAGTTGTGTTCTACTGTGTTAATTTTAAAGGCTTCTTCCAAACTTGGATCATTTAATTAACTGCAGTATACTTACGTATCGATGATGACGCAACTGAGGCAGCAAGTCTTCCCCCCTGGGATAACTACTCATTCCTCTCCTTAAACGGCTTCTGCAGCATGCTCGCTTAGTGAGTTACATGAACAAAGAATTTACTTTTCTAACGATTCCCTTAAGCAGCTTATTTCTTCGAATTCCAATACATGCAACAGTGAAGTTTAATTTATCCTGGCACTGTACGTTACCACGGAACTGCCCGTAACAAACCACTAGTGTCAGATAGAATACTGAAATATAAAGGTAAAATATGAATAACTTGAGTCTTGGGCCTGTGATGAGTGGTCAAAGGTGCCGTTGGTCCCTTGGGAAATGGGTGTGAATTACACTTCATGAAATCGCTGAGGGGATGTACTGATTTGTCTTAAACCGTTAAAACACACTCACACGTACTGTCAAGTCAGACAAGGGAACAGCAGACAGAAAGATTGAGTTCACGGACTCATTAATGAAGTTCCTATGGTCAGCATTCGCCGTATTTGTTGACATGCATTTAATACGGCACACAAGTTTTAACATTTATATTTAACAGAATGTTCTTTCGCGTATTTTTGGTGCTCCAGTAGCCATCAGGATTAGTAAATATATAACTAAAGCGGTTAAAACAAATGCTACGTATATTTATTTTTCAAGTTGTGAATAAATAAACTTATGTCAGCAAACATATTGTTACATACTGGGGGAGGCGAAAAGCTTTGCAGCTAAAAGTATTACATTTTAATTACCCCAGCATGCACATTGGCAGACGTAGCTGCAGAGGTGCAAGAGGACCAGAACTTTTAACATCACATCCCAGTGCAGGCATGGGATATTTATAACAAAATACACAGAATTCACATTAACTGTGGTTTATTCAATAAGAACACGGTGCCCCTACATCGCGCACAAAAGAGAATAAAGAAAGAAACATGAAGGGAGATGCTACACACACGATCTACATTCACACTCTTCACAAAAACAACCGCACTCACTCGACTCTTAAACCAAAATGACGCTAACACAACACAAAGAAAAGTAGTAAAGCTGACCTATTCCCACTCTCCAACCTCACTAGACCCGCTAGCTCGGACTGTAGAGCGTCATGCCAAACGAACTTCAAAGCCAAAAGAATTACCCCAACAATGCTGCCGCTAATATGACGCCATAATGTGTCTGGAATGACAATAGCTACTAATTACCTAATACGCCACATTTCCCCCACTTACAACAGTGAGGCGTCCCCATCGAAGGGAAAAGAAAAGAAAAAAACCAAAGAAAATATGAACATACAAAGTTGTTGAATATAAAGGCATCACAAAAACCCCTGATGAATCCCCGCATGGATAATAATCCTGAAGTAACGATGAAGTAGTCCCACAGGAACCTCCCCCAACTCGTAAATCCTCTTCTGCACGAACACAGTTTATGATAGGAAGTGCTGTTTAGGAATTGTGCAGAAATACTGCTTTGTTTGGTAAATTTCCCCACCACTTAACCACACCAGCCGAAGAAAGATAAAAAACTTGTAGCATGCATAGTCTGTAACAATCATTCACCACGGCGAAACACATTGAGGTTGCTGGACATCTGAAGTGTCGGTCTGTGTCCAACCGGCCCTGTCGGCACAGATGAAACCAATAGTGAGTATATCCTTGTAACCTGCCGTGGTAAGGTAGTCGAAGATGGTGATGTGCTGCTGAAAGACCTGTGTGGGTGCGGCCGGGGGAACCACCATCATTCTCCGGGTGAGCAGGAGTTGCCCTCTTCTGTGTAAAATGAGCGTTTCCTGGGGCTATCGGCATACTGCAACAAGATTTGGGGAAGCATCAGGTTTCACAATAGATACAAAAGATACACAATACATATGTTACAAAAACAAAATCAGGGGACACACAAAACTAATAAAACTTAAATCTAGAGCAAGGCCTTGCAAAAAAAGAAATACATTGATTGAGCGCTCAATTATTAGATATAACTAACAACTATTAATCAGTATATTTAAAGTAGGGACACCCAGACAAAAATTTAATGACAAAAATTTTGAAGGTTTTAACATGACAATGACATTTAAGGCTCTTGATGTTTTACAATGAAAATTGAACATAGAAATGGTATGTGCCTGTGAGAATTAATACAAGTAAGTGCCAAGACTCATTTAGAAATTGGTACTAAGGATTTAAAAAATGCCATTCTAAGAAGAAAAAAATGTTAAATCAATCTACCAGCAAACTACAATATACCTACAGAACTACATACTAACTACAAGATCAAATATAGGTAGGGGAACCATCACCAAGGTATACTAAGAACCTAATCCCAAGCAACGCCCTATATGCATTTCGCAAGCGACTGGCTTGAACTCTTTATATATATATATATATATATATATATATATATATATATATATATATACATATATATAGCCTCATATATTCTGTCATGGCTAGAATGTAGACCAAGCCCCAGTCAATAGATTCTGAAAAATACATTCATAAAACAGACATAAAGTATGAAAATAGTTGTAACTGATCAAAATAAAGAGATTATTGTAGGTAAACATTGTGACACATTACGGATTACACCATCTGCAAATTTTGGAGACACATACTCACCCAGACAAAAAAGTGTAGCGAATGGACGTAGCGTTGCTGCTGGACAAAAGGATGACTCTGCGACAATTTCCCTAGCTCCAGTGGTACTAAATGGGGTGGGGTGACATAGCCAGCACAGTGATGAGAGCTGCACAGTTACCGTAATCAAGCTCAAACAGTGCATCAAGAACAATCCTACATTTCTGTGGACATATAGCAAACACAGTAAATACCCCACCTTGCTAAATGCTAAACGGCACATTAGCAAGAGGACGTAAAACAAAAAAGATCACCCTTTGATCTCATAACATTAAAATACTCCCACAAAGCTGGAAATAATCACATTAAAAATCCTGGTAAGTACATGTAAATTTATCACCCAAAACAAAATGTAGTGTCACAACAACGTACATAGAGAAATAAGCAAAAATTGGTATCTGTAAGAGAGAGTAATTACCAGTTTATAACCTATATGGTCGTACAGGATCGTAATAAAGGAAGATGCGGGAAACAAGTACTGGCTGGGTTTTGTTCCGGGGAGCGTTAGGGCGACGGAGTGCGTAGGTGACAGGTGTGATTTGCTTAGCAATTTCAAAGGGGCTAAGGTATCGATGGAAAAGTTTGGTACATTTTCCTTTTTTCCTAAAGGGAGTGAAGATTTTAACAATTTGACCCACTTGAAATTTCATATCATGATGCTTCATGTCATATCTCTGATTTTGCTTCAGTTGAGGTTAGTTTATATTGGCGATGGCGGCTTCCCTGGCATTTTCTATATGCTGTAGAGTATTGCGGACAAACAAATTATTATAAAATGACTGGAGTTGTACTTGGTGAGGTAAAGCAGGTTCTCGGCCATGAATTAGGAAAAAGGGAGAGAACTTAGTAGTTTCCTGGACGGAGAAGTTTAATGGTAAAATAACACAGGGAAAAATTGTGTCCCACTTTCTTTAGTTTGAGCCAACAATATGACTCCGCATATTAGCCAGCGTCTGATTAAAGCGCTCAGTGAAATCGTTGGTAGCTGGATGGTATGAACTTGTGAAGTGTGGCGAAACTGATAAGAGCTTGAGCAGTTCCTGCGTCACCTCACTTATGAAGACAGATCCACGGTCAGAAAGCAACATTGCTGGAGCACCATGGCGACAAATAATACGATGTAGAATAAACTTGGCCACATGGGGAAATGTAGCTGCAGGTAAGACGCCAGCTTCCACCCAGTGAGAAGCATATTCTGTGCAGACGATGACGTGGCGATTGCCAGAATTTAACCGTGGTAAGGGACCTAAAATATCAATGCTCCACCGATCACCTATGGCGGCCACAGGGATGGGTTGTAGAAGACCAGCTGGCCGTTGATTCTTGGGAGCCTTTTTAGATTGACAGCTAGCGCAAGTACGGACATAGTGTTCAATATCCTTCTTCATGCCTACCTAGTAGTAGCAAGAATTAATCTTAGAGTAGGTCTTAGAGAAACCTAAGTGGCCGGACAGAGGGTCATCATGACATGAAGACAAAATCTCGTGCTTGAGAGACTCAGGAATTAGTAACAAGTGAAGAGGCCCTGTTGGCCCAGAATTCGTCCTATAAAGGACGTGTGACTTAGGTATATAGATATATGCCTGACGCTGCAATTTTGGAGAGGCGATCGACCCAGGCTTTAAATTTTTAATGAGAGGTCGAAGAAGAGGATCAACTTTCTGCTTCTCCGCAACCACAATGGGATACAATAAACAAGTAATGAGGTTGTCGAATTCTTCGACTTTATGTTCCTCAGGCTGCCAGAGAGGGAAACGAAATAAAATGTCAGCATCATTACGCAATTTTCCAGAATTATAACAGATGGTGTAATCAAACTCTTGCAACTTAAAACTCCAGCAAGTTAGCCTTCCTGATAAATCTTTAAGGTTATTGAGATAACACAAGGTATGTTGGTCCGAAACAATGTGAACTTTGTATCTATAGACGAAACATCTGAAATGTGTCAACCCAAAAACAATGGCCAATAATTCCAAATGTGGAACACTGTAGTTTTTCTCACACTTGGAGAGTGTCCGAGCATATACGCCATGGGTCGAAGATGGCCATCCTGCCGTTGAAGGAGAATACTAGCAACCCCAAGACCATTGGCATCAGTATGGAGTTCAGTGTAAGCCCCAGGAATATAATGAGCTAACACAGGCGCTGAAGATAAAGCATTCTTTAACTGTTGAGAAGCCTGTTGTTGATCAGGCCCACAAGAAAAGTCTTAGTTTTTCTAGTGAGATGGGTTAACGGATGGACAATTTATGCATAGTCTTTAACAATTTTTCTGTAGAAATTAAATAAACTTAACATCTTACGGACATCGCAAACATTCTTGTGTGTGCGTAACCTTTGAACGACCGTAACCTTGTCCGAATCTGGAGAAAAACTGTTTTAGACACTTCAGAACCAAACAATTTAGCTTCATTAATTCCAAAAAACATTTTTCAGGCTTCAGCTTAAAATTATGTCGCTCCAGTCTCTAAAAACAGCCTATATTGTCGAGCAGCTCCTGGAAAGATTTGGCAAAAACCAAAATGCCATCAAGGTATGCCAGGGCTTCCTTGAAGTTTAAGTCAGCAGGTAATTTATCAGCAACATAACTAAAAAAGCGTGGAGCGTTAAATAACCCAAAACTAAGTCTCTCGAATTGATACTGCCCCTGTTGAGTGATAAAATTCGTGAAGTGCTCAGAACTTTCCTCTAATGGTACCTGAAAATAAGCTGACAATAAATCCAGAGAACAAAACCAAGAGGCCTCCTTAAGATAACTGAGCATGTCATCAGTGATGGATAAATGAAAAGAAGACGTGACTATTACACTATTTAACTTCCTGTAGTCAACACAAAATCTCATGGACCTATCTTTCTTTTTAACAAGTACAACAGGAAATGCCCAAGGAGACTGAGACTCAGTAATAATGCCAGCATCGTGCATTTCTTTAACCTGTTGAGCAATAAATCCTTTCTGTTTATTAGGAACACTATAGGGTCGTTGTTTGATAGGAGTGGGGCCAGTGACATGTATAGAAAATTCAGCAACATCGGTTGTCACTAATTCTTGCAATGAGGTAGAAAATACATGAGAATATTTAAGCAAAAGCTGATGAAGCTGGTCAGACTGGCTTGTAGAAGGTTTGTTATTGACATTTAAGCTGAAATTAGGAGCTTTCAATGTGGAAACATCCCTGGGAGAGATAAAATTGCTCTGTACAAATGCAACAACTTGCACAGTAGCGAGAACAGTATTAGTAATTAATGTTTGAGGTTGGGCGGAAGTGTTATGCACAGGCAGAAACAGTTCATCTTTGGATTGACAAGCAATTGATGGAATAGCAATGTGCTTTTTGTACATAATGCTTTGTGAAGGCTGTAACATATCATGAGAGAGACTCTCAGAAAACTTCATTGACACATTACAGACTGAAAAAGGTGGTATTCGGACATCACTTTTAACGAAAGCTTTAGCTGTAGATTTTAACAGGATTTGTCCATTAATGGGATTAAAGCTATGTCAGACAAAAGCAAAACACCCTTTTCTAAAAATCAACCTCACCTACTCCAATAGCAACTGTGTTATGTGCACAATCAATGACAACTTTATGTTCAGTTAAAAAAGTATAACCTAGAATGAAATCATGTGCTAAATATTTTACTACTAAAACATATTCCTGGAAAGAAAAACCATTAATATGGAAAGGCAAAACATTGTGGTAAGGAGCATCTAACAATTCGTTTCCAGCTGTGCGCAGTAGCATATCAACAGGCTCCAGTTTGGCAACGTTATGGACATAGCGGCTATGGATGATGTTAGCAGCACTGCCTGTATCCAAAAGGATGTTAATTTATTGGCCATCCAGGGACCGGCAGAATGTGGTCTAAAGGAAGAGAGGTACTGGTGACAGTAGGATGTTTCCCATCACTGCGAAGCGACACTACCCTGTGGCTGTGAGGCGTGGCGTTGCTCGTTTTTTTGACAGAGACACCTGTCGCTAACAAAATCTCGCTGTGTACCCAGTTGTGCCACACCTGAAACAAATCAGAGTTTGACCCTGATCTTGAGGTGGTGAACGTGGTTACCATTGTCCTCTCTGTGTGGAAGATGATAGCCTGTTCCTCTCAGGATGAGGTGGTGTGTGCATTGAATATAACTAGTTGGCTAACAGGTCCACTTTTGTAGCTACCTCAGTGACATCAGTACTAGGAGGGGCTGAGAGAGCACGCAAAGGTGAATGACCTGAAGCAAATGGGTTGGTAGTCCCAGCTGGTAGAGTGAGAGGTGGAGGAGCCGAAGCATGAACAGTAAACTGCGCCTGTGCAGCTGCCAAGTGCTCTCTTTGTGTCATATAGAACTGTGCTTTATCCACCCCTTAAGAGCCTGTAAAAGAACATCTACAGTAAGAGGGTTCATTTGCAGTATAATGTTTACATAATCAGGTTCCAGACCTTTTAGTAAATTTCTTATTTGCTCAGTGGGAGTCATACTTGGATTAACCTGATAACATAAAAACAGTACTCATAAACGTAGTGCAAAACAGGTTCTGTATAGCAGTATCTTTAATGTAGCAAGGCAAATACTTCACTTTTTGCAAGTCTGACCAGTTATTAGCAAAGGCTACCCTTTCAAAGTATTTAGAACATAAAAAGGATTGTCCACTGCAACATTAAAGAAAGGAAGTTCAACAGAGGGTCGAGCAACACAGTATTTAACAGTAGACACAGTACTCTAGACATCTTCCTGTACAAGTGTAATTAAATCATTATTGGTGGCCAACCAAGGCCGATGATCCAGTATTAGCAGAAGGCGTAGGAGGATGGTCATCCACAGGCATGTTTGAAGATCGTCTGTTATTTCTCTTTGGCATAGTGATACTATATAGCACAGTACTAACACAGGAATGTAGGCCAAAAGGATTAATTAGACATAGGCATGCAATTAAACAGTGGCTGTAATAAAAAGTTATTGGACATACACCATGTAAAAATACTATTGCATCAGAAACAAAAATAGGTATGAGCAAAATGCATAAATATCAATGCTGTAAGAGAGGCAGAGTTTTCATTTATAAAACAACACAGTTAAAGAAATAAATTTCCATAGAAAATGACAGAAGTTAGCAATAAGTCAAATATGTAAGTCAATGGTACACACAGGTTAGAATTAATCACTCAGTAGGAAGCAGAATAGGCTATTAATATTCACAGAAACATATATAACAGTGACAAATAATTATAGTATCATATCACAATTGAATAAAATCAAAATTGTTATATAGTGAAGCTAAAAGCAAATAAGTTAAATGAGACTAAATATGACCAAAATGAACACAATTTCAGTAGTACAATTGTACACAATGTAACAGTGTGTACTAAAATTAGTAATTTGATGCTGAAAAATTTAAACAAAAGGCAAATACATTATAATGAACCAAATCAATGTAGCAAGGTAAATGCTAAAAAAAACATTTCCTAGTATTTAGCATAAACTAGCAATGCCTGTGCTAAAATCATACAGAAATGATGCTGACAGTATCAGCAATGTAAAACAGTAAGCGCAATGACTGTAAGGAAAAGAAAATTCAATCTGAGCATTGGTTAGAAATATTAGGTTATACAACACATCTGTAATGCACTACAGTGACAAATTGGTCATAAGAAAGCAAGAGACATAACCCTTAATAATTTCACTATCACAAATTATTAACAGAGGCACAATATATAGTAGCAAGGTGGCATAACACACCTAAAAATGTCAATACTATAAGGCAAGGGACAAATGTGAGAGATTAATGTAGTTGTATCAGGCATGCAAAATATAGAAATTTCACCGAAATATCTCAGACATTGCTCACATACAGAATATATTTATCAAATTGTAGGTCACTAACCCTCTGTCGCGGGCGTTTGAAGCGGAACTATGAAATGCTAAACTTAACCTAAAAAATAAAAATTAAATCAGGCAAGACTGAAAAATGACTATGGTTATTAGAACACAAAACACTTAGTACCGTACACAGAAAACAGCTACGAGTATTGTCCTCAGACCTATATAAAAATTAAAAATGGAGTCTTTGTGATAATATTCAGTAAGACCAAATGTCTTAAATACAGTTGAAATATACAAACACACGCAGCAAACAACGTGCCAAAAGGGAATGAAAAAAGAGAGGAGAGAGAGAGGGAGGAAGAGAAAACATTGAGAGAAGGAGACAGGAAGAGAAAGTGGTAATGCAGAGACAGAAAACATTTATATAGCCATCACATGAAAAAAATAGGAAAGCTACAAAAAGTTGAAAATCTTCAGGGCCGAAATGGAGACAAAGAAATAAGATGTTGCTACGCCAAAGAAAGAACCAACACGCCAACCTCTGGAGTAATTTTGAATTTCCAATGTAACGACTTCGTTACAGAGCTTAAATGTGCTGCCTAAATGTGGTACGCAACCTCTTAGAAATCGTATCACATCGCTGCAAGCCTACATAAAAAACACACAGCACAAATCCAGACACAAAAAGAGACCCCTCACACGCTAACATATCACAAAACTTACCTCAAATTACAACTGCAAACCACCAGTGGTTAGGCACAAAAGAATACATAACACTCACACGCCACAAGCATACGAGGTTCTTTTACGTGCCGTAAATCTACGACACGGGACTACCGGCTTTACTTCCAAAGGAAGCCATTCTAAGGATTCTTATGCCCGTAAAAACTCATCGCCCTCTGCCAGGTTTGAACCCCCGATCTCGGGAACTGGAAACTGGTAATCACTTCACCACGGAGGACGACATACAGAGACAAAGTAGCACCAGTTTAGCAGACCTGCTTAACCAAATATTCTTTATCGTATCTATGATTCTTGCTTATTCAGACGAAACATATATGTACAAAGTTCTCAGAGCAAGAATAGCTCCGAATATATACAGATGGTTCCTTGATCAATAAAAACCGCCGCTGCAGGAGAATATTGTAAACATTTTGCACAGTACCTAACATTAGATGAAATGTCCAACCACTGTGATGGAGAATTAACAGCTCTAAAATCAGCATTACAGAACATTTTATATAATACAAAATAATACAAAAAATAGTCATCTTATTTGACTCAAAATCAGCCATAGATGGGATAGTAAATTACAATAATAAAACAACAAGGAATATTAAAGAAATAAGAAGCCTAATTAAAGCAGTTAAAACTAGAAATCATGTCACTCTACAATGGATCCCAGCTCATGTCGGACTTTTGGACAAAGAACATGCGGATCAATTAGAAAAGAAAGGTGCAATACAACAAATAAAACCCGTAGGACAAATAGAAATAAATAAACAATTAAATAACGTTAAACAACGTTTTAAAAAGACAGCAGAGCCTTGATGAAGAAGATAAATTAAAAGATAAAGATTATAAGAATATTAAAGATAGAGTTGATATAAAAAATGCCAAGGAAAACTGCAGTGGCCTTATTTAGAATGGCAACCGGAACACCTCTACAAGATACAATGCCTACCTACACCCAGGTGCACTCTCTGTGAAGATGTCATCCTGAACAAACAGCATCTCGCCAGATAAAAGTGATAACTTACAGACTTTATATTGGGAAGCCAGATGGAAAATTATGCAGATCAGTGCCATTGGTGCCCAGTGTCATTGGTGAATAAAAACAACAACAGTTCTCAGAGCAAATTGAGATTAATGCATACGTTACTTCATGCAGCAACGAGGGAAAAATACCCGTGAGTGACGCGTAACAAAGGAATTGGGCGTTCCTTATTGCATAGAGTCATAGAGAGATGTTCAAAAGTCCAACGATAACACAAAATTACGGTTCAGCGAAAAACTTAAAAACGTGCTTTTATCTATTGAATGCGACGTATCTCTAAATTCGGGGGTATATGAAATCGCCTGTGATTACAGAAAATCGTATATTACATAGAGAGGAAGACTTGTGGTCACCAAGATGAACGAAACACACAAGAAGTTTTAAACTTGAGCTCCGGAAAATTCAGCCCTGCGGAACATACTGTAATCAATACAGCCCACCATGTTGATTTCGGCGAAATAAAAATATTGCCCATTTGAGACAACTGCCCCCACAAAATGATTCATTACAGAAATGGAAACCAAAACAAACACTTCTGAACAATAGTAGAGGACTCAACTCCAGCTGACATTTTCCATTATGTCATTAACTTTACTGTTGGTTCCTCCTAGCCAATAGCTTTACAAAAGGATTGCACCTAAGTATGAATATGATATTAGTTATAAGTAACTGCATTTCCTCTCACAGCCCAAATCCAAATTTTACAGACCAAGTTTTCTTAAATCCTGCACCCTCATTAATGCTGGTTTCATATGAAACATATCAAATACCACATATCCAATATAGTTACAGCTATTTGCTCCTCTGGTGGTGTCTTCTTCAATTGAAACACAGGACTCTGCCACTATCGTTGAAGAAATTATACGGGTAAAGTCAGGCCATTGCTGAACCGAAGGTACGTTCAGGTTTGCAGATGAAGGAAATTTTAAGTAATGAGTTGTTTCCATGGTAAAACGTGTGTTCATTAATATTTATCAGTATCTACGTCAGTGATGTTTCTATTGGTTCCATTCTTGAACACATTCTCTTGTTTTCATTTTAAGGATACCCATGTGTGAAATATAAAAATCCACAATTTAGAGTCGATTCACTTGAAATCTTAATACAGCAATTAGTACTTAGTATACAATATGTAAACCAAATTTCGTGCATATTTGTTAATTAGTTTCGGAGATACTGAATTTTGTACTACTTTTTCACTCTTTTGAACAATTGCTCCACACGATGCAATTATTTTTTGAAAAAAATAATATTTTGTAGTTAAACTCTTTACTAGTATACAAATAAATCATAGATATGAATTTGTAATTACCTTACCAGTTTGGGAGAAAATAAATCTTTATATGAGAATTTTAAGTGATAAGTTGTTTCCATTCTACAAAACGTGTGTTCATTAGTCTTTAGCAGTGTATAGATAAGTGATGATTCTATTGGCTCCATTCTTGAATACACACTTGTTTTCATTAAGCAAGCTACTACACAAACTACAAGGTGCGCTATGCTAGTTCTCATTGCCAGTCAATAATGTATTGTATATAAACATGTAATTCAAATCCTTTACTCTTTTTTAACTATTCTAAAATTAATCAAGCCTGATAATGCTTGGTAAAATAAGAAATCAAATTTTATTTTCAGCACACAAGCGTCAGTATTTCAAGATTTTTGGCTTGTGTATATACTCCTATGGCGGGCATCCTGACAGAAACGATAGGCACCATTACGTACGGAAATGTTTACTCTGATGATATACCTCATGAAAATGTAAGTATGCTCATTACTTAGTGCTTAAATTGAAAAAAGAAAACTAGATTTTTAAGGAAGCTTACAGGTTGAGGTAACTGCGTAACCAAAATTGACCTTCTGTGCTCTGGTATTTATATAGAACCGTGTTCCAGATCTCCTTATACCCAATGGTAATAATGTATCAGTTAATCCCGTTGCCCTTCTATTCACCAGGATGTATACAGCACTGTGATCCAGATCCCTTTACTTCCACTGGTAATAATATATGAGCTGCTCTAGTTGCCCTGCTATTCACTGGGATTTATAAAGTACTGTACTCCAGATCTCCTTATATCCACTGGTAATAATGTAATAGTTGTTCCACCCCACCTTCTATTTACTAGGATGTATGAAGCACTATGCTCCAGATCTCCTTAAATCCACTAGAAATATTGAATCAGTTGCTCCAGTTGCCCTTCTATTCACTACTATTTATGGAACACTGTGCTGCAGAGCTTCTTATTTCCACTGGTAGCAATTTATGAGTTGCTCCAGTTGCCCTTCTACTCACTAGGATTTGTGAAGCATGTGCTCCAGATCTCCTTACATCTACTAATAATAATGTAATAGTTGCTCCACCTAAGTTCCTTTCATTAGGATGTATGAAGCACTGTGCTCCAGATCTTCTTATAGCCACTGGCAACAATGCATAACTGATGAGAGAACGTAGGCTTTCACGGCCGGAGTCATTATAGCTGGAAGCTATTTCCGGGCTATTTCCCGTGTTCATCTGGAGACGCATGTGCCAGACGTCTCGTCTACAAGATTACAGTGCCATTCCCCTTGTCCGCTGAGCAGATAATGATGTCTCGTTGTTGTTCAAACTCTTTAGGGTGGCCCTTTCTTGGAAAGTTAAATTTTTGACGGAAACTTAGCATGTTGGAAATCCTAGAGGATTCTCGGCGAATTCATTAGTGACAGGCCTCGTATTCCTGATTCAGTATTGGAAATGATGTCATCAACTGGAAGAGTCTATGTTACCACTGCGTAATTACCTCCTTTAGGGTCTTAAACCTGCAAGACTACGAAAAAAAAATCTCAGATCTTCTAAATCCGGACTCATACCGCAAGATTCAGCGTGATTCCACAGCTCGTATTTTACGTAAAACTAACCTTCTTATCAAGAATTCTTCCTTGACAACAGAAAATAAACGTCGCATCACCGATCGGAATCTCAGCCTCCTAAACTATACGACTTATCCAAGATCAACGAACCAGAAGTACCTCTGAGGCCCATTATCAGCTGAATTGGATCTCCTACTTACTTCCATAGCCAAACATTTAACCTGCTTGTTACAACCTCACGTCGGTTCAACGGACTCCTTCATTAAAGATTCTACTCATCTCACCTTACAGCCTAACGACCTTCTTGTCGGATTCTACGTCGTCTCACTCTTCACCATGGTTCCAATACAAGAGGCAGTCACACAGCTGAAACACATCTTGCAACGACATAATTGCACTCTTTCAACATGTTCTCACAACGACATACTTTCAGTGGAACTATACGTTCTATGAACAAATAGACGGTGTGGCCATGGGAAGCGCTCTGAGTCCAGTGGTTGCCAACTTTTTCATGGAATCCTTTGAGTCTACAGCCCTAGACACACCTCCACTTAAACCTACAGTCTGGTTCCGCTACGTGGATAACACCTTCGTTATATGGCCCCTCGGAAAGGAAGACCTTTAGGACTTCCTCCTACACTTCAACAACATCAATCGCCGCATCCCGTTTACCATGGAGGAAGAAAAGAATTGAAGTTTTGGTCAGCACTTGGGCACACTTTCTACCGCAAGCCCACTCACACAGACCGTTATCTGAACAAAGACTCAAACCATCATCCCAGGCATAATCGGGTCATGAACAAAACTCTCGTAAATCCGGTTTCTCGCATTTGTGAACCACAATTGTTGCAACAAGAACTTTGTCACCTGGAACGAGCATTATTATCGAATGGTTATTCAATCCGAGAAGTAAAAAGGCCTTGCCGCCCCGCCAGACTTCATCCTGCCGCTCAGAAGACAGATCAACCGAAAAACAAGGGCACAGTCTTTGTGCCATACTTCAAGAATGTCATTGACCGCATTGAGCACATACTGCAACGACATAATGTCAAGAATATTTTCAAGCCTACCAAACAATTAAATAGTTCACTACGCTCAGCTTAAGATTCTCGGGAACCTTTGTCATCAGCCGGTGTATACCGTATTCTGTATTCTTGTGGATTGGTTTACATTCGAACCCAACAGCGCAATGTCAACACCAGACTTATCGAACACAAAAGAAGCTGCCGCTTGTGCCGAACAGAAAAGTCCGCAGTCGCCAAACGTGTCATTGAAGCGGAGGGCGATCACATCATTAAGATCCAGAACACCAACATTCTTTCATTTATGACACATTACCATGACCGACTATAGCGTGAAACCATCGAAATATATAAGCATCCTAGCAATTTGAATACGAAAGAAGAGGCTCTAAAGCTCAGCAATACCTGGCATTAAGTCATTCAAGGCAAGAAACGTCATATAACACGAGAAAACAAAGCGAGCCAATCAGAAGGTAGGAACACCTTTGAGGCAGCTGGGCCCCTCCCACCAGCCGACCGGCACCAGGACCAATCAGCGGAGAGCTCCCTTAGTACAAATATACCAGCACGAACAGCCGGCATGTCAACAACGCGCTCTCTCTCGGGCTCACGCATTCTCGACCGAGTAGTCGACTTGTGTGGTTACACTTGCTGGCTGCTTTCACGGAGGTCTGTCCCTTATTTGACATCTCTTTGCCACCGTCAGTGCTGATTGGCTGCGCTCGTTTTGGATCATCTCATCACCGAGCTCCTGTACTATTGGCTGGCTAAGTGGGTGTGCCTTTTGGTCTCCTGCTGGGGATTCCATATTAGCTTTTTTAAGCTGTGCTTATTTTTTGGGCTGTGTGCCCGTTATTTCGGTACAGGTATGTTTTGATGCCCTTTTTGGACGTGCCTTTTTGACGCCTGCGCTCCTCACTCGCGGTGGCCCTCTTTGGGCTTCCCGGTGCCTCTCCTGCGCTTCCAGCAGCTGTTTTCGCTGAGTTGTGGTACCTTTAGTGCCCTTCCTACCTGATGGACGGCTCTATTACCCTTGCTTCTGTCCGGGAGCCTACTGCTTCAGCTTCTGTGACTGACGCTGCTTTTGTCGCTGCTGCTGATGCTGCTGCCCATGCTTCTGAGGCAATGCGTTGGCCTCGACTGCTCCATCTGGATCCTCTGACATGCTTTATTTGAAGCCTATTCCCACTTCTCATACCTTGGCTCTCAATAAAGAGATCCTTGGTTGGAAAGTGAGAAACGTTATTACCAGACTCTCCTGCAGGATGCTGCCCAGGAGAAGAGAAGTCGTTACATGTGGCTGGCCCTAGAAGGTGTTTTGCGCGAATTAAGCGCCAAGCGCCGTGCTTTACCTTCTGCCTCTACGGGTTGGGCTTCTCAACGCCCCAAGCGCTCCTTCCAGCGCTGCGACAGGATGAGGAGGGCCGTGCTCAATAGCTAAGAAGGTTAACAAAGTGCTTCATCCTTCACATGCTGTTCCTATTCAGAACCACTTTGATGTCCTCTCTGATTCTGATGATGACGGTCCTCTGGTGAGGACGCTCCTTCTGCACCGGCTCCTTCTGTTCCCTCCGGACCTCCTCGACCACGTCGTACAGACCCATCTGTTTCCTCTAGTGCTTCTTCCCGTCGCCCTGTGGAGACCACTTCTGCTACTTCTGCTTCAACGGCTCCTCCTTCTGCACCTGGAGTTGCTGAGCCTCGTCCTCCTCGCATTATTTTGCCGGAGGTTAACCGCTTGAAGGACATTTTACACCTTCTTTGTGGAATCTGTGGTGCTGATGGCTTCACTCACCAGGATACTCCTGATAGTCGGAAGATTCTTCTTAAGAAGCTGGTGAATTTCCATCCTGTTCTGGTCGCCTTTCGAGAGACGAAGTTGATATTCTACACGTTCCAGCCTAAGAATGAGCAACCGCTCCGCTATGTTGTGAAGGGTCTCTCTTCTGTCATGGGCCTTGTTGACGTCCTGGAAGCTGTTCAACATCAAGGATATTCGGCTCTTCAGTGCTAACAATTGGAGCCTCGGGGACAGTTGCTACCTATGTTTCTGATCACGTTAGAAAGAAATGAAACAGGTAAGGATTTTCCAAATGAGTTCGTATTGAGTCTTATCGTAGCCAGAATCATATCACTCAATGCTTCAACTATCAGAAGATCGGCCACACTTTTCGGATGTGCACCCTTCCTACCCGATGTGTATTGTGTAGCGGCCTTCATATACTTTAGGACTGCCCCATAAGGGGCTTGATTCTTTTACTCCATTTGCACTAACTGTGGCTCTTCTCACACGGCTAGCAATCGCGGTTGCCAAACCTTTCAGCATGAGCGTGATCATCAGCATCTCGCTGAGCTCAGTAAACAATTGGCTGCAGCCAAACGTGGTTCTTCTTGCCCTTCAACTGTTTCTTCTTCTATTGTTCGGCCGGGTCTTTCTTATTCCCAAGCTCTTGGCCGGCGTGGACCTGTTCCTACCGGCCCTACGCCTTCTGGTGATCCTCCGTCCGGGTCGGACTCTGCGTTTAGTTCAGATTTGAAAGAAATTTTGTCATTCTTCACTGCTTTTGACTTCCATGATTTGTTTGCTCGTCTTAGTATATGTGTTGCTAAGTTTAAGTCTTGTTCTACTGTGTTTCAGAAGTTTCAAGTTATTCTTGAGTGTATTGAATCCTTCTTTTAGGCCATGACCCAGCGACCCTTGCCCCTCCCGAATGGGATTTGTGGTCTGCTGTGGAATGCCAATGGTCTCTGTTCTCACCATTATGAGTTTCATAATTGTTTACGACGCAATCGTATTGAATTGCCTGTGTGGCGGAAAACAAGCTTAAGCCTGCTATCCCCCTTTCTTTTCCTGACTACCAAGTTTTTCGTTCTGATCACCCAAGGTGCTCCTCCTGGTGGTGGGAGGGCTATTTTTCTGCGTCGTCATATTTCTTTTACCCTCCCTCCTCTCCTTCACCTTGAATGTCTAGAGTGCACGATGGTTCGCTTCTCTGTGAATCGTCAACTTGTTTCTGTGGTTGCTGTTTATCGCCCTCCGGTTACCTCCCCGGATGCGATGCGTGTGATCTTTGGTGCCTCTTTGATCTCTCTCCCGGTCGGACCCTCTTGACTGGGGATTTTGACGCCAAAAATCCGGCTTAGAACTATCGCTCCGCCAACTTTGCGGGCACTTGGCTCCTGCATTTTCTTCTTTCTCGTCCTGATCTATGAGTATCTGCTCCTCAAGACTGTATCTATAGGCCCTCAATGGTCGGCCGTCATCCCGCTGTTCTTGACATTTTCCTCTCTCGTTCCGTTACCTTTTCTCATGCATTTACGCCTACCCACGGTTTGGATGCTGATCACTTTTCCGTTCACTTTCTTCTTTCTGGCCACCTCACCTCCCTGCCAGACCGGTCGCGGCTTCTTCGCACCTCTGATTGGCCTTTGTTCCCGTCGACTCCTCATCGCCTCATTGACCATTCTCTCTGCTGCTCCTCGATTGCCGCAATTGATTCCGCCGTTGCCGCCTTCACGGCCTCTTTTAATACGGCTGTCTTCAGGTCTTTGACATCTGTTCCTCAGTCCTTACCGCACCCGCTCTTTCAAGACGTCGAGTACTTTATTGCCCGTCGTAGTCGGTTGATGCGCCTTTGGCGTCAATCCCACTTGCCTTTCTATCGCCGTCTTGTTAATCGGCTTCGATATGCTATTCAGGATACTTTGCTGCTGAGTCAGCAATGCGCCTAACAGGAACGCATGCTCCGAACTTCGCACCAGGCTCTACGCGGTTTTCGCTCCTCTTCTTGTGGTTCTCTTCATGCCGCGGCTCTCCATTCACCGGCCGGGCCTATAGCCACTTCTGAAGGAAAAGCCGAGCTTTTTGCTTCTTCTTCGGAAAGTCGCTTCACCAATAAACCCACCGTGCAGCCCCGTCATGCTGGTTTGGCCGATGACTGGTTGCATTCCTGGCTCCAACAGCCCACGGCTCCCTTGGATCTCCGCTTTTCCTTCTGTTAGGTCTCTCGGGCGATTGCCCGTCTTCACCCCAGGAAGGCTGCTGGTCGTGATGCCGTCTCTCAAGTCACTCTCAAATATCTTCCTAGCGGCGCCTTGGTTTTCCTTACCCTTATTTTTAATGCTTATCCTTCTTATCATTATTATGTTGACTAAGCCGGGTCGCAATCTTCGTGACGCCTCCAATTACCGTCCTATTAGTCTATTGTCTCATCTTGGTAAGCTTTTCGAACACCTTCTTCTTTCTCACATCCATTCTGTTATTTCCTTTGCTGCTCCTCTTCCCAACTTTCAGTTTGGTTTTCGTCCCCACCATTCCACCGATCTTCAGTTGTTAAAATTTGTGGACGATGTCAGTAATGCCTACAACGATGATTGCAGTACCCTTGCTTTGTTCCTTAATATTGAGGCTGCGTTTCATCACTGTTGGCATCAATTTTTCATCAGGTCCCAGACTCCGTCCGGTTTTGTGCCTCATCTACAGCTTTCTGCCAGATCGTTCTTTCTTTGTACACACGAGACCCCCCCACATCTCCATAGTGTCACGTGGAGATGATACGCTCTTTACCACCAGTGTCGGAATCTGCGTTATCGCCAGCTGGCTCTCCAACGCTTCGTTTCCGGATTCCTTGATTGGCTTGCAATGTGGAAGATTGGCGTTAATGCCGCCAAATGCCATTTTCTGCCGTTTTCCAAGAAGCATAATCTTCTTATGCTTTCTCTCCAGGTGGTTGAGCAAGCTCTACCCTGTCGTCGGCAGACTCGTTATTTAGGTGTGACTCTTGATCACACCCTTTCCTGGCACCCTCAGATCACCAGTATTCGTGCCCAGGGTAGGCCCACCTTCATCTTTGTCAGCGGGTTTTCCGCAGCTGGAATCTTCATCTTCGCTCCAAGCTCATTTTGTACACCGCCTTTATCCGCTCCTTTTTACTCTATGCTGTATGGCTTGGGCCGGCATTCCCCTCAGTAGCTAGTTGGCTCTTCAATGCATCCAAAACCTAGTTTCCGTCGGATGCTCCGGGTCCCGCTGATCACCACGAATCAGGCCATTCGAACCGAGTTGTAGATGCCCACCTTGGAGGGAGTCGTGTACTTCCGCGGCCGCCGCTTGTGGGCAACTATTCGTCGTCATTACAACCTCATGATCAGGGATATAGGATGGCCGAGTCTCGCCACCGGAAACACTGCCGCGGTCGAAAGTTTTAGCACTTCATTCGCTTTCCCGCAGCAGTAATTGTTCTGTTGTCGACACTGTGCGTTGTGAGTGATTCTGTGTGTTTAGTTTCTTTGTGATGTGACTTTTCCAGCTCATTTTATCGCCTATTTGCGGGAAATTCCATTTTTATTCGGCTGGATGCTAACTTGTTTCCTTCTAATCTTATACCCATTATAAAGTGTGGTTCTTGTGGGTCTGTTTCACTTAGGGTATTGGCTGACCTTGTATGGGCTGCCATTTATTATTGTCTCACTGTATTGTTTTTTATAACCAGATATAAATTTTACCTGTAGGGATGCGTTGATTGCAACAGGCCACAGGGCTATATTTCTTAATAAATGGCATTACTGGCATTACCAGCATTTCAGACGCAGCGCAACTTTCTCCTAGAATACTTCGACAGCGCCACTGAAGATGTCTACTGTAGTTGTAAATGAAACATCCGGAACATTATTTCCAGTAGACCACGGCAAAACAGCCCAGAAATAACTTCCAGTTATAATGCATCAGTTGCTTCACCTCACCTTCTATTCACTAGAATTTATGAGGCACTGTGCTCCAGATATCCTTATATCCACCGGTAACAATGTATCAGTTGCTCCAACTCACATTCTATTAACTAGGATGTATGAAGCACTACGCTCCAGATCTCCTTATATCCACTGGTAATAATGTAATAGTTGCTCCTGTTTCCCTTCTATTAATTAGGATTTATGGAGCACTGTGCTGCAGATCTCCTTATAGCCACTGGTTAAATGTATCGGTTGCTGCACCTCCCCTTCTATTCACTAGGATTTATGAAGCACTGTGCTCCAGATCTCCTTATATCTACTGCTAATGATGTAATAGTTGCTCCACCTCATTTTCTATTCATTAGAATTTATGATGCACTGTATTCCAGATCTTCTTATATCTACTGCTAATACTGTAATAGTTGCTAATGTTGACTTGCTATTCACTAGGATTTAGGAAGCCCGTTCTCCATATCTCCTTATAGCCACTGGTAATATTGTATCAGTTGCTCCACCTGACCTTCTGTCCACTAGGATTTGTGAAGCACGTTGCTCTAGATCTCCTTATATCCACTGGTAATAATGCATCCGTTTGCTCCAGGTACCCTTCTATTCACTAGGATTTATGAAGCTCTGTGCTCCTTATCTCCTTATATCCACTGGTAATAATCTTATAATTGCTCCAGTTGCCCTTCTATTCACTAGGATTTATGAAGAACTGCGCTCCAGATCTCTTTATAGCAACTGGTAACGATGTATATTTGCTCCAATTGACCTTCTATTTACTAGTATTTATGAAGCACTGTGCTCCAGATCTCCTTATATCCACTGGTAATGTTATAGTTGCCCTTCTATTCACTAGGATTTAAGAAGAACTGCGCTCCAGTTCTCCTTATAGCAACTGGTAACAATGTATATGTTGATCCAATTGACCTATTTACTAGAATTTATGAAGCACTGTGCTCCAGATCTCCTTATATTAATTGGTAGTAATGTACCAGCTATTCCAAGTACTCTTTTATTCACTAGACTTTAAGCAGTATTGTGTTCCAGATGTCTTTCTTTATATCCATTGGTAATAATGTATCGCTGTATTCCAGGTGTCCTTGTATACACTGGTAATAATGCATCGCTGTATTCCAGGTCACCTATATCCATTGGTAATAATGTACGGCTGTGATCCAGGTCTCCTTATATCCACTGGTAATAATGCATCGCTGTATTTTAGGTCTCTTCATATTTACTGGTAATAAAGTATCACTGTGCTCCAGATATCCTATCTAGTTGGTATTAGGCATTCATTATATTCAATATCTCCTTCTGTCCACTAGTACTTATGAAATACTATGCACTAAATCTTTCTCCATTGGCATTTGTGATGCATAGTGCTCAACATCTCTTCCCATTCACTAGTATTTATGTAATACTGCTCCGAACTTTTCCTCTGTTGTTATTTATGCAGTACGGTCTCCTAGATCAGCTTTCAGTCACTGGCAATTATGTAGCACTGTGCTCCATACCTTTCATTCACTACTATTTGTGCAGCACTATATCTCAGATCTCCTTACATTCATTGGCATGTATGTAGCATTGGGTTACATAGACTTCCATCTTCCAGAGCTCCCTCCATTCATTGGTACTTAGGGTTTATGAATAGCTAAATTGATTAGTTTGCCGCTTAATGCTTACTTATTCATAAAATATAATTATACCTCTGTCTGAATCCCCTGCGATATTAATCTTCCGGAATAAGAATGTTCCAGTGTACAAAATGACATTGCAGTAATAAACACAAGTTAACTTTAAATTATTGCTAACATAATGATAACGCTTCCTTTCTATGCAATGAGACACTACGAAACAGATTAAAAGGTAGAGTCAAGTAAACTCAGAAGTTAACATTCAAATAAAGAACTGAATTAACTTTTACCAAGAAACTTTTACTTCTTTTGATATCTGAGCTTTTAATAGTGTAAGTGTAGTGTGCATTACTTTACATTCTTCTCGACAATGACTATTATTAATTACTCATTAACTGCATTAACGGAATTTACCAATGATAGTAACCTTTTTACACAAAATAATTTGTTGCATTATGAAAGCCCATGTCACCGTGAAAATGAAAAGTAAAATCTTCAATCTTTGCTCCTTTGAAAAGATGAAGCAAGAGGGTAGTGAAACGCTTTGGACGGAATGTGGACATTTATAGTGCGGAAACTTAAAAGATCAGAGATAACAGGGAAACGACTAGAAACATTCGAAAAGTAATAATGGAAAAGAGTGGAACATATGAAATGGTGAGACAAATAGCAATGAGGCTCCATCAATAAGAGTGGAAGGAGAAATAGCTATATTAAAGATGATCAGGAAGAGTAAAAGTAATTGAGACATTGAATAAGTAGAAACTGCTTGCTAAGAGATGCACTGGAAGGAATGCAGAGTGGTAAAACATTTTAGAGAAGATAAAATATGCTAGATAATAGACAACATTAAGATACAATACTTCATATGTGGAGAAGAAAGAAAATCAGAAACGCTAGAGGAGTGCAAGGGGCTGATTATGCAGTCAAGAACCTAACTTTGGGCGAACAACTGATTGTACATAAGCACCTGACCAGTCAGAAGACAAAACTAACGTGTGGAAATTTTAACTTATGGAAATTGTGCTATTTGGTATTAAAGTTCATTTCAGCAAAACTTTATTCTGCGCACAATTTAAACACATTGCATCGTCTTCGCACTGGTGTTGCACCACAAAGTACATCACAAAATTGTTCATTATAAAGAGGGTAGGACTTTGACAGGGAGTATCTCCCAACATTGAATGAGTGTCTGCCAGCATCCAGAACATTATGTTGGACTAGCAACTCAATGCTTTCACAACACGTTTCGCATAATCAGCGAGCGTGTGCTGCTGATATGGCCATTTTACCATTGCTCATTCTATGCTGAATGGCTCCACGCTAGTGCGCGTCTTTGAGTTAATGCGCCTGTAATATTTTTGTTTATACCTTTGCCGATAACCCTGCTAGAACTGCTGAATATTAGCATGCCTCGTAATGGGTTTCTGTAAATTTCAGAGCGAGACAAAGGAGCAGTCCATCACGGTAGTATAACCCTTGTCTACATTCAGCAGAAGATACAGACCTATCGGTAGATGTAAACGACACGGAAATATTTGTACATTATGTATAAAGCTGGTGTTTTATTGTGAAAGTAGTGAGATTCTAAATGTATTCTTATCCAAAAATAACATAAAAAACCGGGTCATAAAAATAAATATGGATCACAATATATAGCTTAATAGGTGTAGCTCAGAGCGCACAGCTGTCTCTACGAGTGAAGAAACCAAAGCGAACTGCAGTTGCTGACCATGAAAGCAGAAGCTATCCGAACTGTCACTAGCAGCGACGGCACAAAACTCTGACGTCCAATATATCGGTTATTAGTAGTGATGACACTGATTCCGCGCGACTGATGTATCGGGGTTACTATTAACAACACAGATTCCGCCTGACCAGTATATCAGCCTTTACCATTGAACACGTGGATTTCAAGCGACTGTATACATATTCTGGTAATGAGAAGGGTAAGGGTTATTAATAGCATTTCGTAGATAAAGCTGGTTATTTTCCTTTAGGGTAATAGCTAGTGACTTAGTCCTGTAGTCTGTATAGGACACCTAGGATAACATGTAAATTACTATGTCTAGAGTAGATATGTCTCTTACCTGCAGCTGTATGAATCGGTTGGGATTGATCTGATCTCACACGGCATACAAGCAATATCGGGACAGCTGCCGAACATTGGTCGATAAACACTTCATTTTCGCAGCTGGGACACTAAACAAAAACTCATTATGTGCAGTCACCTATAGCACATGTTGCATTTGCAATGAAATTAACGTCTAACCTATTTTCAAAAGCAATTAATATGCCTTCAAGCGCATAAATTAAATCCAGAACTCGTTGCTATTGGCCGGGTGCAGAAAAACGATTACACTTACGCAAGAGACGCAAAATCTGGAGGCATGTCAAATACATGTGTTTCATAGCACAATCTTTAAAGATATTGACACAACGAATGATCACAAGTTTCCAGAATATTAATTATTACATTTTTATGGTTATGAAGCAAGGGTAATAATAGCTTCTTTGGACTAGAATACGCCTACGATGAAACAAAAAAACAACAATAATAATTGTGCTGGCTAGGTATTACAATAAAATGTGCAAGTTTCGTCCATATAACAAATGCTGGAGCGTTTATTACATTTTTCATTTTCTTTCTTTCTTTCTTTCTTTCTTTCTTTCCTTCTGACTATCGGAATTTCGTTGCAGTGACGCGTTGCTAACTGTTCTCCTATGTGTTCTGCTGCGCTGATTCTTTTTTTAAGTTCCCCCTTTAACTACAATGGTCTTATCGGCAGCCTTTCTTTGGAACATATTACTGTCTATAGCAATGGTATTAACTCGCATTCTGTTACACGTTGGGTTTTATTCATTAGATCACACACACATTTACACTCCCATTCATACTTCTAGACTCTAAATAGGATAGGAAATAATCTTGGCTACGGAAAAGTTTTCACCCCCCAGGCGGTATTGAACTCGGAACCTCTCGCACAGCAGGCAAGTGCTCTACTGACTGAGCTACGAGGCCAGCCTGCGCTGAAGTTGTTAAGGCACAAGTGGAATCCGTTCGTATACTGAGAAAAAAATTCTACTGATTAAATGCATACAGCCTTACTGTTGACGCTATCCTTTATTGTCGTCCAAGGCGCTTTCTGAAACATACTTGTATCAATTTTCCGTTTGGTGGTGGTTAACAAAGTGTTTTTAGATAGTTATGGGTGGAAGCTACACGCACTTTGCCCTATTGTTGTCTGGATCGAAGCCACAAGCAACAACCAGGGATGCTTCGCATGCCGCGCTAGAACATGCGACATATTCTAACAAAGCATAGATATTATCTTAACTCAAAACGTGAAGTTTCATGACACCTTGTGTATTAAAATGTATTAAATTTTCATTTTCCAGTACCAATGAGGACGGAAGATGGAACACTTTTGGTTAGAGAAGTCACTTTTACTGGCTACTCTATTAAGTTCGCTATTTCCTGTCGACGGTGGTGAGTCATCTAGAGTACAGAAGGTAGGTATTTTCTTCCAATTATAAACTTAGCTTAGTTTACAGCCTTTTTCATAACATGACGGCCTCACTCCATACCCTTGACTAGAGCCTTCCCCCTTCCACTGGGCGATAACCATTAGCAAACAGCAAGCGACCCTCATTAGGAGGGTGAGAAGCAACGTAGCCAAATATTGTATAATTTCTGCATTTCCTTCAACTTAGTCAGCAGTCAGTCTAGTTTTGTGTTTGATGTTGTAAGTTTGCAAACCGGTGAGCTAGTGCACAACATTTCGTTCCTTTTCCGACCCTGAATATCATCTGAACCTTAATCTGATGATGTGAATCAAGATCAGCAACCTTCTTCACCAAACACTCCCATGAAAAATAAAAATGGCTCCGTCATTGGAAGAGGTGCTGGCCAGATTACGTAAACAAACGTTTTCATATGTACAATCAGGAATCGCGCTGTACAGTTTAAGAATCACTTAACACTTGGCACTGTGAGGTTTGCTTTAAACCACAAACATTGTAAAACCAACCCTTAAAGCCCTGCCGACTTGGGCAGGAGTAGGAGGCGAGGCTGCCATGTTTTGAAAAATACTGTACATAATTTGCTAAGATTTCACACTTCTACTTCATGGCTCGGATGTAAAAATTAATTACTTATGAACCTGGTTGCATATGAGTCTAGAAATTCCAATTTATAGTACACATTTGTTAAAGATACGTGATATATCTATTTGTTTTGTTTCGAACATATTTTCATTTATTTCAATTGATGTGTTCTAGATTTAAATCTTAAGTTAAACAGCGTATAAAATTTTGACATTTGAGTAGACCATTCTTTAAAATATCATTGGCCACTTAGAATTTAGAAAGATATAAAATTCGCATTACTAATTTGAGCCAGGATTAATTTTGTGGGGGAAGGATTGAACTGGTCTGAAATGTTCTGGTAGGTCAAAATTCCAGGCACTATTTTACGTTACAGCAGCGACAAAAATTTGGCCCGCAGTTTTGAAGCTGCAAGAGCGCACTGTGGACTGCTACCTTAGTAGCTGTTCACTGTAAAGTAAGCACATTGCAGCGGCGGATGTTAACCTTTCTTTACTAAAATAATAAACATACACATTACATGTTTGCTTCTCAGTGAGTTTGTTTCATGCGTTTCATCTTTTACGCTCAAATTTAAAAACGTTTCACTTATGGATACATTAATTATCTTTGTAATACTAATGTATATATAATTATATCCTGTAATAACATTATCAAACTGTAACACCTATGTTTCAATGAAACATATTTCTCTAAATAATTCACCAAAAATACGGTGAATGCATGAGTAACAAAAAGAAATATTCTCTAGAACCCAGAAAAATGTAATCCACATAAACACACCAACACACATACACACATTCAATAAAGAGTATTGCTTAATTGTAATCCCAGCGAAAATTCCATTCTGTATTTGAATTGTAGGATTAAAACTATTTAGTATGTAACTCATTGCTTTGAAAACATATTTTGCAACCAAATTTACAATTATACTGGTTTGAAATTTCTTTTTGGATATTTATATATTTTATTTCCAATGACATTATCTATCCTATGACAAACTCTGACTACCTACTACTAATCCTAATTTAACCCCATTGCGCTACGGTCCATGCAGGGCCTTGGCCTGCCAACCCAACTGCCGGCCTCACGCTCACGTACGCACGGCAGAGATGGCCGAACATCCAACCGATACAGCGAGGAGATGTGGCCAGCAACACGCATCGCTCAGCCGGAATGTTGGCTCTCGAAGCCGGGATAGCTGTTTATCGCAGCTCCTCACTTTCCTCACGATGCTGAGCGGGTACCGGCCTATACCCGGGGCTTAAAATCCGCACCCCTAAGGGTGGAATCAAACCCGGACGCATTCCTTGACTGGGAACCAAAGCACTGCGCCACGGCGCAGGACACCAATCCTAATTGTAAACCTTAAATTGAAATCTGTTAGTTCCTTGCTGAAGCGTGACTTAGTCTGCTTGTAGATTGAAAACAACTGCTCGTACACATGTGCGGAACCAAACATTGATAAGAGTCCAGCTGCAAGTTTATGAAGTCTTGGAAAACCTAACTCAGGAAAATTTCGATAAAACTGCATTAAGCTTCTCCTATTACATTACTTCAAACGCATTTCTTCATTACATAAAAGATAAATTATCTCTGGTTAAAAATGGGAAGGTACGTCATCCGCAACATTGAATGGAGTCGAAAACTTTTGGGGCTCACATTCGACATCAGTAAATGCAAGAATTTTTCAACGTCAGCAAATCCGGAGTTAAATTCCTGGAGTAGGTAATGATCATAGAATAGTCATTTATTTTTCGAAATCACCACTTTTCACAGAATTTTCCTATGGAGAAGTGGTGATCCCATAACCGCAATTTTGCCCTGAATTCTATAACGTAATTATGAATTTCTGTGATTAGTTAATTTTTCCTTTTTAGCTCCTGTTTAATTGATTGAGATGCTCACTTAAATAAATTAGAAATCAGCTCATCATTTGATTTAAGGACATATCAATTTCTTCGAGCAACTCAAAAAATCTATTCGATAGTCTTCCTCTGCTCAGCCAACGGACCTCTTAGTAACGTATGTCGCAATATTCAGCTTAAAAATCCTCCAGAAACCGTTTAAACTGCCTACCTTTCAACAAATAAATATATATTCCCCATTCCGGGTTCTCTTCACCGCAGTACTAGCTTCTTCACCCAGACTCAAGTTCCAACTGCACTTCCCATCACTCACGTTTAACCTTCTAAACATAAAGTTGCACGTGCACTTCCCGTGCAGCGCTGATCCAACCGTCCTTCCCCGCACTCATAGAATAACTGGTTTAAGCTGTCCGCTCAATCGTTCCATAGCGTTTAGCAAGTGCGCCCTTACAGAATATGTGTGAGGTGCGTTACAAGCAAGAAACGTGCATTGCGTCTCATGGTGCAGTGTGCTCTGTTAAAGCGCTTCTGGAATAATAATGAGCGCTAAGTTTATAAAATTTGCAGAATGGATACAGTGAGATGCAAAAGTATCTATAAATTACCTATATCAATTTCGTTGTTACTTTCATAAGCTTGGAATTCCTAGCCCAATTTTAGAATGCTTTACTGTGCAAGTTTGCATGTATGAAAGTTTGGTATGTGTGGTCTGCAGCACGTCAACATGCTGCAAGGATACAGTTTCACTCCTTCACAAGTGCAAGGTTGCTTTTATGCCACGGGTCCCTTTCCTGAAGCTTATGGGCTTCCAGGAAAAAAATCTGAAGCAGCCACCCGTTCATATTTCGACATATATGGGAGTGACGTTATGCGGCAATGAGAGCCTCCAGGTAATAAAATATCGTGGCGCACAAAATGGCATACACAAAGGCACTCTAGCATTTGCAAGACCCAAAGAGAAATTAACTTCTAAGGCCCCTTTTATCCACGAGGTTAGAGAAAGATGAGGAGATGTAGCTGGATTCTATTTCTAATATTTGTAACGTAACAAGACAATGTTATAATGCAGCACAGCTTATTAGGTATCAAAATGGGTAAAATAACAAACAATTTAACAATTAAAAAGCTTACAAAAAATGCTTTTATGCTTTTTGAGGCACTGGTGGTATCAATGGAAAGAGGAAAAATCCAATTTTACTGCAATTTCCCTTTCAATGGAGAAGGTGGAAAGTAACGAAGGTTTCTCCTCATACATTGTTGGCTTGAGGTAACATTTTATTAGTTTTAACTTCTAAAATGATCTTTCGGCACATGAAACTAACAGCGGTGTAGTGAAAACACTGTTCAAGGCCACGAAGATGTTCGGCCACACGTTAGCTAAACCACATCCAATCATGCTTTCCAATATGTCAAAAGCTCTTGCGACTGCTACGTTGGGCTTTACAATACCCATGAAGTCCTAAATAACGGGAATCGTGTATAATTAGGAAGAAGCTGGAGTTAAGAACTATTACAGCAAATGTGTTAACAATTTATTACAGAAAAGATTTGCATTCGTTAACAATTCCATTCAAATTTATATCAGCTTGCTTTACATTTAAAGATTTTACAATTCCAAGTAATGCGATTGAAAATACAATAATCATAAAATGCTGTTTCACCTTATTACGACATTTAATTTTCTTGGCAAAGTTGTGAATACTTCTTTAAATAGCCAAGTAATATAAATGCAATTAACAAATGAATGAATATGTAAATGCTTCTCCCGCAAATATTAATTTTGAAACAACAAGAGTAGAAGTTAAATTTTGAAGCTTACCAAACAAATGTAAATAATTTAGAAAGGCCGAGACGTTACCCTTGGTGAATTATGCCAAAATCTTGCCGTCACGAACAGAGCACTAAGCTCTGACAACCTATCCGCTCGACTCTTGTGCGTCAACCTAGCCGGGAGTTGGTGATCTTGGTCATAAGCACGATAGCGCTGCAATCAGTGGAGTGAGACGAACCAGCCAATCGTAGCTCTGGACGACCATGATGTCGTGTCACCATAAGTTATGTCGTCCTCCGTGGACTAGTGGTACCGTGCTAGCCTCTAGTTCCCGAGGTCGCGGGTTCAAACCCGGCGGAGGGCGATGGGTTTTTCCGGGCGTAAAAATCCTTAGCATGGCTTCCTTCGGAAGGAAAGTAAAGCCGGTGGTCCCATGTCGTAGATTTACGGCACGTAAAAGAACCTCAAGCCTGATAAGAGGCCTCTGAGCAAAATTACCGGTCTTTCACGCCCAATATAGAATGGGACGCTAAGAACCATAGTAGTTAAAGAGCGTCCATAAATAAAAACTCAATTTCATTTACCATAAGTTACGCCATCAATGACATCTTACTTGAAAATTCATCCTGTTACTGAGCTGATCACATGGATGAATTACGCCGTTTTTCTAGAAGAATTTCGTGGGTTAGTTACATGTACCACGACGGGAAAAGAGAGGGACGGCACAATAACTCCTCCCAGACCAAAAACAAGTGAAGCTGACCTCTGCAATCTTCGAACGGGAACTCTGACGGGCAGGGAAGCCATGTAAATAAGCCAAGAGAAATACATGGCCAAGCGACGTAGGTAAGAAAAGTATAGCACAGGAGAAACATTAATGCAGAAACAGCAAAATGAAGAATAATCTACGAGGTAAAAAGCCGAACGAGGAAAAAAATAAAGGTGGTTGCTGAACACAAAACCAAGTGCCACTAATCCAAATAAGAAACTTATAAAAATTAAAATGCTCAAGAAATAACAATTAAAAAAGGGAAATGCAATTTACAATTTGCATGGGCAATAAATATAACTGTAAAAGCCAAGCTAAGGAAGCAAGAATAACATATTAAAAGCATAAAAAATGTATACGTTGCAAAATTAATGCTTAAAAACTAAAACCGCAAGCTGAATAATAGCAAACGACAAATAAATTACTGACTAAACCAACTAAAATCCCTAATAACAAAATACCGCTACCAACGAATAAAGCTAGAGGGCCCACTGAAACTATTAGCAAATAACAAACTAAAGTTGCAACCAAGTTATATCCTCCCAAGATATAAAAGGAAAAAGATGCAATACACACACATTACACCTCGAGGGGAGGAGAAAAGAACGACGTAGCGCTACTCCACCATGTAGCGCTACACCCAGACTTACATGTGAGGAAACGAAGAAATAAAAATAGGGAAAATGTGAAGAAAGGTGCTACACATCTGCGAGGAATCGAGCGCAAACTAATGGGCGACGCTTTAAGTTGAGAAACATGCGCAGTAGTAACACGCCCTCTGACGCAATCCCGTATACGAAACGAAACTGGATTGACTGCACTGAGAATTATAAAGGGACCGATATATTGAAGGGTCAATTTACTGGCAAAGCCTGTAGAGGCTCGGCTCAAAGGATGAGAATGCAAAAGAACAAGATCGCTAACTTGGAAAAGCGGAGGTATTCGCCCCTGATTTTAGCGAGAAGCGCCTCGCTGGTGATCCTTACGCAAGGAAGAAAGACAAAAATCACACTGTTTACAGACTTAGTCATCCGTGGGATCTTCAGGAAGTTGGTCAGTTAATTGTTATTGATTTGTCAATGAACACATTGGTAAGTAACGAAACTTTAACTGGAAAGGCTGTTGACGATGGACCTCATGCACAGCCGTATTCAAGGCAACTTGGAACTCGCCGACCAAAGAATCACACTACAAATGAGAGTCAGAATGAAAAGCAATGAGCAAATTGCGCGAATTCCTATTAACCCCCTCAGTCAGCAACGGACGCGGATAGTAACGTGAGGTATGTACGAATTTGATTCCACGTTCAAAATTAATGTCCGAAAAGCATAAGCACGAAAATAAGAAGCATTATCTGAAACCACAGTCCGCAGCACACAAAACGACACAAAAACGTTTGTATAATCCGACATAGCCACCAGTGCGGAAGCAGCGAGAACGGGAGCCAACCAGGTGAACTTTTAAAGGCATTGACAGCCATAAATAAGTTTACGTTTAGTGGAACGCGGCAACGGTTCGATAAAATTAATAAACAAACGCTCCATAAGCGCCGTTGCTAATTTAGATTGTAAAAATCCTAACCGAGTGGTTTGGGGCAGTTTATGGCGCTCACAAATGTCGCAAGAATTCACAAAAGAGGTGATATCCATATACATGCCTCGCCAAACAAAACACTGCTGGACTTTCATCTTAGTATTGTAAACACCTGAATGTGCGACATAAGGTGAAGTGTGAAAATTTGTAAAACTACCGAAACTAGCAGCTGCTGTAAAAACATTTGGAAAGACGCGAACGGGACAAATATGCATGTAGGGATCATTTCTAAAGGTATCACCTGGGACCGTAACACTTGAATTATATTGGTTCCAAATCAGACCTAAAATTGGATCTTGCTTCTGGTGATCAGCAATACAGGCAAAAACTGCCGGAAAATCTCGCGAAAAGGCCAATACTGCAGAAATGGAATGCGACATAATGTCGAAGACATAATACCAGGCTCTGAAAACATGCTCGATAAGGCGTCTGCAACTACATTATGTGAACAACTGATGTTATGGACTTGAGATTTAAATACACTAAGTTTAAGAGCCCACGGCGCAAGCTTACCAGATTTCCGTGCATGGGATTAAACCCACGTGATAGCCTGATTATCACATTCCAAAAGAAAAGAGCGATGTTCCAAATACTGACGAAAGTTATCACAGACAGTAAGCCTAACTAAAGCTTCTAATTCGTAAACAGAAAGTCGGCCCTCGGCGGCCGTAAGACGATAAACATAATAAATCGGTCATCGCGAGCCTCAGGACCCTGTAACAGGACTGCCGCTATAAAAAAAGTGAGTCGTCCGTTTGAACGACAAAAGTTGGTCGAAATCAGGCATGCCTAATACCGGCGGGCTCATAATTGCATGTCTAAGCTGCAGAAAGATCCGTTTATAATCATCTGTCCAGCAAACTTTTACGCCTTTACGACGCAAAGCTTCAAATGGTTCAGCAATCTGAGCAACGCTGGGTATAAATTTAGAAAAGGGGTGGTCATACCGAGGAACGATGCAAGGCGTTTCAAATTAATAGGCACTGGATACTAATAAATAGCTAACGTCCGTGCCGGATCAATCGAAATGCCATCAGGAGAAATGATGTGACCCGAAAAGGAAATTTGTGACACGACGAATTTAACCTTGGAAGGGGAAACTGTTAAACCCGTTTTTGCAAGACGCGTGAAAATCAAATGTTGCATATGTGAACGGAAAGCAGGCGAATAAATAACTAGATCATTCAAATAGTGGAAAACTGAATTAAATTTGTAGTCATGCAAAACTGAATCCAAAAGACGTGATAACGTTTACGCGCCAGTAGAAATTCCAAAAGGAACGCATGTAAATTGAAATAAATTTCAAAGAGTGGAAAATCAGGTTACTTGACGAGAAGATGGCGCCAGCGGATTCTGATAGCATACATGATTAATATCCAAAGTTGTAAAGACCTTAGCCTTGGAAAATAACGCGCTGAAGAGTGGATATCTGGGAGAGGCGTTGAGTCTATAGTTATATGCTTATTAAGGTTACAATAATGGACAACAACTAGAGCAACTAAACCAAAAAACAAGCAGTATAATACGAGTTCATGGAAGGCTCCATAACACCTTGCCATAACAAGATATCAATCTTACTATGCAATATTTCCAATTTTTCTGGCGTCAACCAATAAGGTGTGAACAAACCGGTGTAGAATCTAATAATTGAATGTAATATTGAAAAAATAACCCTACCCAGAGTATCCTTGAAAACATCAGGAATGTTTTTTAAAAAGTCCTTTTGAGTAGAGTGCGTTAAATACAATAAATCTACGGAAGGCAATTCAGTAGTCAGAAACGACGATAAATTACAAGGACGTTGTGCACCAAAATAAAAGGAACACTTTTGATTAGGTCGAAAAGAAAACGAAACCGTAAGGTGTCCTAAATCCAAGCACAACCAAGTGCGTAGCAAAAACAAAGAACCCAATGTGACATCACTAACCGAATTATCCACCAGATACAAAAGAAGCAGCCACGATAAGTTCCCCACCTTGACGTATACACGTACAATTCCTAATATAGGTAACTCTGTACCCGAAACTGTGACCGCGTGAAGATGCACTGTAAATAATTTGAATTTTTAAACCTTTGCAAATTTACTCCAAAAGGCTGCATTACGTATGTTTACAAATACGCCCGAGTCGAGCAAGGCATACGTTAAAGTATGTAAACGGTTAACTTGTAAAAACGGAAAAGTCAAAAACTGTAGCCCATATACACGTGGTAAACGAGGGCCAGAAAATCCGTCGCTAAGCATGACGGCGTAACGTGCGTACTGCGTAAGTGCCTACGTCAAAGGAAACCAAAATTAAAGAATGCCCAAGTTTTGTATAATACGAACAAAATGAGGCCCGACGTGAAATTGAAGGTGCGGATGCAGCACATTAAACGGGTAAAGAATATTGTGTACGATTTACATGTGTTCCATCTGATTAAGTAACACTTTGTGTGTCGGCAAAGAAATGTGAGGTTCGAACTGAATCTGTTGTACCATAGCTATAACATTATCTAAAGCGGAATAAGAATTCGGTGGTAGAACAAATACACATAACAAACGTGTTTTAGAATTCAGACCCGAAACGATAATATCACCGACTTGATGTCCAGAATCGCCCGTACGAAAACTTCGAACGTACAATTTAACGCTTTCTGAAAAGGAAAGCAAATCCTCATGTGACTGTTGAAGTACATAGTAAAATTTGGAGAGATATTGAGTACCAACACGAAGTGGGAAGAGAAAGTCCAAAACCACAATACGAAAAGCTGTCAAGTCAAAATAATTTATTAACACATTATGCACCAAAACCTCAGTTTTACCCTCGACAGTTGTAAGTAATAAAGTGAGAAGGACCGCAATCGGAAATAAAGAAATTTCACACAAACCTTGCAACCGCAAAGAAAAATTCCGAAATACAATAGCTTGATCGGCATTATTAACTACATGATGAGAATCTAATAATAACTAATAGAATCTAACAACAACTGTGCCGGATGTGATATTTTCAAAGCCTTGAACAGAAGGGTTCGTCGTTCCCCTTCTGACACGATAAAATTTGGTAAAGCAGAATTAAATAACGGGGTGTCGCCGCCCATTTCTACAGCCTTCACCTCCAAACCCGCAGAAAACGGTTCTATTACAGAATGTAATAGCTCTGTATATTGACGCAGCAAATCCTGAACCTTGATCTTTCCTTCAAAAGAAATGAGGATAAAAGCAAATATTGTAAACCTTCCACACAATGTTCAATACGCGCCTTAATACGACGTAATATAGCTGGCGAAAACACTCCAGTTTGTTCAGAAATGTAATTACAAAGCTCCTCATATTGAAAAAAACAACTTTGCAGAAAAGCCATAACTGCTTTTTAGTAAAATGTTTTATTCCGGTCGCGCCTGCATATGATTTTTCAAAAGCTGTAAAGGTACAGGAAATTATCCGAAGCGTTAAATGTCAACCCTCGTAATTTAGGTGAGAAACAACTTTTCCTTGCGTAATAGTTCCAAAGCTGGCAATGCAATTATAGAAACTACGTGAAGGAACACGCAAAGAAAGGCAAACGTTCCCCGTGGAAATAGTAATTGTGAAAGTCAAAAAGAACGAAAACTTTTCGAAACAAGGAAGCTTCAAATGCTTGGTTACAATTATAACATGGAGCAAAATTGAAAAGAGAATAAGACGATAACAGACCTGGAATTATATAACGCAAAAACTCACTCCTGACATCGCAACTCCTGAAAACCGCAAATTACGTAATCTGGTGCCGATTGTTACGTTGGGCTTTACAATACTCATGAGGCCCTAAGTAATGTGAATTTTATAATTACGAAGGAGCTCGGATTTAAAAAGTATCACAGAAAATATGTTAAGAATTTATTATAGAAAGGCTTGGCATTCGTTAACAATTCCATTCAAATTTAAATCAGCTTACTTTACATTTAAACATGTTTACAATTCCAAATGATACGATTGAAAACACAATAATCGTAAACTGCTTTTTCACATTTTTATGACATTTAATTTTCTTTGCAAAGTTGTGAATGCCTCTTTAAATAGCCAAGTAATATAAATGCAATTAACAAATGAATGAATATATAAATGCTTCGCCCGCAAATACTAATTTTGAAACAAGAGTAGAAGTTAAATTTTGAAGCTTACCAAACAAATGTAAATAATATAGAAAGGCCAAGACGTTACCCTTGGTAAATTATGCCCAAATCTTGCCGTCACGAACAGAGCACTAAGCTCTGAAAACCTATCCGCTCGACCCTTGTGCGTCAACCTGGCCGGGAGTTGGTGATCTTGGTCATAAGTTCGATAGCGCTTTAATCAGGGGCGTGAGACGAACCAGCCAATCGTAGCTCTGGGCGACCATGATGTCGTGCCACCATAAGTTACGTCATCAATGACGACATCTTTCTCGAAAATTCATGCTGTTACTAAGCTGATCACGTGGATGACGCCATCTTTTTAGAAGAAGTTTGCCGTTTGTGGATTGGTTACATGTGCCACAACGAAAATCGAGGGAGGGACATCATACGACTTCTGGTAGAGTTCTTGAGCACATCCTCACTTCTTGATAAAGTATTTCAGCACATGACACACCGCCAGAACAAGGAATAAGTGCTCATTGAAGATGGTGGAGGTATTGGAGTATTTCATCATCAGACTTTCCCTTCCAAGATTTAAGTTTATAACGGATATCGAAGTTCTTTTTATTCATTTTTCAACGCTGAAAATCTTGTTAAGGAAGTTTCGCTGACTATTTCAATCACAACATAGAAGTAACCTGCCTCTAATCATCTTCTACGCTGATGAAACTCATTTCATCAGATATTTATAGTCAAAGAAGATATCTTCTTCCTGATGTGAATTTGCTTAGACTCCTTCGGAAACTAAAGACAATCAGCTATTTTATTTGCCGTTATCTATGCAGATATGAGTCCACCTTTTCTATACCTGGATCTTGTCTTGTCTTAGCTTGTTCGATACAGATACCTGTCATTGCTCCGGAGGTACCTTCAGCTTTGGGTTGTTTTGCTACCCGTGTCGTTTTAAAGCCAATTCATTATGCCTGCACCCTTTACCAAGGAATACAGTCTCACAACATATATGGCCTCACAGGAGCATATAATGTGCTGGGCTTTTCAGTTTCTTCTGTTCACAATTTGCAATCTAAATTACTCTTAAACACTACGATCGTGTTTAGATGCTTTTTCACTGGAGCTGATGCTTTTTCATCATCGCAAGAGTCGAAATCGCAAACTGTAAGTGACGTATCTTATCATTCTCCGTGAGTTTGTGCACCACTGTGGTTCTGTATGGGAATAATTACAAGTCAGAATAAAGTCCTATCTGAACATAATGACATGAGATGCCCAACTGGGTAGAATCTTGCCTAGTGGGTCTGCGAAGATTTTGTGTTAAAGCCACTCTCACCGCCTCGATATATACAGAGTACCTATTGCGGAGGGACGAGATTGCTTTTTCTCTCTAAAATACTACTGTTACTTTCAATCTGTGTGGTTGGTCTATACACTATCTGTGTATGTGTGTCCACCTGTCTGCAAAGAGACCACCTCATACGAAATTGATCACGTAAACGTTGCTGAGTCTCAGCTACATTCTTCGTTTCTGCGTAAAATAACACCGTTTTTTCACTTAATGTCCTAGCGTCAGCCATGTGTAGAAGTTAAATATTTTTGAAGTAACAGGAAAAGGGAAAGTTGAATATCTTTGGATATTATATGTTTGTTGGTTGATTTCTATAATAATAACATTATGTAAACGGTTAAATTTCATATTAGCTTATTTATTTATATAGCTTTAACCACTAGCATTTCTTTCTCATCCACAACATCAGTGCCGAAACACCGGTAATACCTGATTACACACTCTGAAGGATACCTACGGTTTGGAATTCTGAAAACACTACATCTGATTATTCACGATGTAGCCATACGCCAGATAAGTGGGAATTTGTTTTCAAGTAACTGCTTATGTTTTCACACCTATTTTCACTTCTGACGCACGCCATAATATATGGAATCTGTTTTTATTTATATGATTGAACATTTGCATTCAGTATTAAGCAGTGAGAATTAGTATTTTGCTTGGAAGTTGCTGTTTAATATTATTGAAATAGAGTCATCACATACTGTTGAATTCGCGCCATCCTACGGCTTCTCTCCATATTAAGACTCACATCATTTGACGACTTGATAGGTAACAAATCCTATCGGCATTACCGATCCAATCATGACTAGCGAAATGCCAGTTTTGCTACTAATCTTGAAGCGAAATGCTATAAGGAAAGGGTAAACGCGACCCGTTTCATTAATACAATTGACACTTTTGAACATACAACTCCACTCGAAGAGTACCAACATTTACAAGGACGTCTATAAGAGACGTTAAATAAACTTATCATATTAGACGACTACATTCAAGATCTTCTGAGTGATGAAGACTTCAACGCCAACATAGCTAAATGCAAGAAGTATGTAGACAGTGCCAAACGAGCCATAGAGTTAGGGCTACTGAGATTGGCAGCTTCGGCTTCTGATATTAGTATCAGCCAACCTATAACAGCACCAATTTCTACTGATTTAGCCCATTCTGTCAAACTACCTACAATTAAATTACGAACCTTTTTCTGGCGACAGTTAAACATGGCCATGATTCTGAGAGCAGTTTAACCACCTGTTGACCTAAATCCCGCGGTATTGCCGATTAGTAATCACGCGTTTTTGAGGGGTTACCTAGAAGGCGAGGCTAGCGGTTTGATGAACGGAATTACTATCACAGCTGAAACCTACTCTAACACCAAAAGAACTCTTCAGTTGAAGTGCGGTGATAAAAATCGTATCATTCAGTCACACCTGGACTACCTTGAGAACCTGAACCAATCAGACACGCAATAGCTGAATCATTAAACGAGGCCTATATAGAATGCAACCGGAGAATACAAGCTCTTCGAGTCCTAGGTGAGGATGTCAGCAGCTGTGGACGTATCCTGGCATCTAACATCCTTCGGAAATTTTCCGAAGACATTTGCCAACGTTGGATAACATTCTCGCGGAGGGAACGTATTTCAGATGGAAACATCACCACTCATGAGGTTTATAAACGATGAGGTAGAAGCAGCCCTCGTAACACAGAAAATACAAGGCGAAAACACATCTCATAAAACACTTCTCCCGACGACTACTGCACTTCACGTACACGCAAAGCATGTAAAGTTTTCTATAAAAAAACGTGCTTTAGATCCCTTCTGTACAGTTTGTGACGCTAGAGGACACTGGGACCAGGACTGCAAAACCGTGGTCGACGTTACATATAAGGTTTAAAAACTGAAACAATCATCAAGATGCTTCCTGTGTCTCAATCGCGGCCATTCATCCAATGCATGTAGAAAATGAGGAAGGATCTTATACCCACATTGCATGAAACCACACTACTACTCGATCTATCCTTCTGCCAAACGTGCGCAGACAACTGTTAATCAGATTATTTCGCATTCACCAGACTTCACTCACCTGCAAACAGCACGCGTGTGGCTCCTAGGGCCAACTGGATTGAGCAAGTTAGCCCTCTGTGTGCTGAACGGAGATAACCAATCTAGTTTCATTTGTGCATCTCTTATTCGAGAGCTAAAATTAGGCACAGTTGCAGAAAATGGTTTAACAATCACACCATTCAAATCACACGGTTCTTTTACAGAGAAACGTCGCTTATTAAGTTTCCAACTCCAAAATTTTGGAATAAAACGTGTCTCCATCACCGCTCTGGAGAGTTGAAACAGCTATTTGATGCATCCGGCTATCTCTCATGATGTTACTCTTGAATGCACTTACAAGGTGTCGCTAGCAGATCTAAGAGGAGATTCGCCAGACCTACCCATTGATGTACTGATTGGGGTCATTTCTGTAAATTGATCAAATACGCCCCATCTGTTTGTGTCTCTCTTACTCTTATACTGCTGCCTTCCATTCTGGATTGACATTTATAGCCAGAGCAGCGAAGTCACTGTCAACAAAACCAGCGTTAATAGAGTAGATTTGCAGAACAAATCTGCGTGCTTGACAGCAAGGTTTGTCATTTCTGGAACCTCGAAACCATTGGTATCAAATAACTGAGGCACATTAACAGGTATGAACAAACATTCAAGCCTTATTCAGCAGTTTCATGGCTCATTCCGCATAAAGGACGAAGAACAGTAGTGTCGCTTCCGAAGAAAGGCATTTCACTCACCGACGGCAATCGTTCAAATGCAAAATGTCAACTCAAAGCTTTAAGTAGAACTTTTCAGAAGAATACACGGTATCGGAGTATGTATGAACGTAATATGATGAACTACCTTCTTCAGGGTCACGTAAAAGTAGCCAATACTGACACCGGTAGCGAACCTTCATTCTATCTGCCACATCATGCCGTAAAGAAAAAGAAACAAGCATTAGAAAAAAGAAGAATGGTGTTTAATGCATCGTCCCACAGCTACAGATCTCCCTCACTGAAAGATTTTTGGAAATGGGACACAACCTCCCGCCACAGTTATTGTCCGTGTTGTTAAGATTTATTCGATTGCATAAATACGAACTTCTAGGTGACATAAGTCATGTATTTGTACAATTGACGCTGGATCCTACCGATAGAAAGTTAACTGACATCTGTGGTATTCAGTAGCAGCAGATGTTGAAAGCAAACTTCACTTCGCTGATGAAATTATCACATACCGATTTACAATATTACCATTTGGACTTCCATGTAGCCCATTTCCTTTGTCTGCAATGATTTGGAAACTAGCAACAATGTAAACTCACAGTTTTTACAATGCTTCTTCACTTGTAGACATGGTAAGTCATCCACTTACATGGATGACTTCGCACTGTTAGTTGACAACGAGATAAAAATTCAATCAATTCTTACAGAATTCACCGTTTTAATGAGCATTATCAAGCTGCCTATCTAAAAATGGGCCACGAATTCTGTTGTACTGCGAGACGCCTGGAAGAACTTAGGACTGAGCCAACATGTGAAGTCACAAGTTTCGGAAATTGAGTGGGATACTGAGTTAGATCAATTTTCTGCATCTCCTGATAGTATTTTAAATTCTCTCAGAGGGAAACCAACAACTAAACAACGTCTACTCCAGATTACTTCCAGATTTTACAACCCACTCGGCTTGTACTCACCAACCACAATACTTGGAAAGCTGCAGTTCCAAGACACCTGGTGTGGAGGCATTGGTTGGAATGAAACACTGACAGCTGATATCAGCGCACAACTATCACTATGGTGCACTAATTTGCGTCACATATTGAGAATTGGAGGTTGACCCGGGTGGGGGGTATGTGGAGATGTGAAATATCTTTGAAGTAGCAGGAAAAGAGGAAGTTGAATATTTTAGATATAATATGTTTGCATTGTTGACTTATTATGATAAAAACATGGTGTAAAATGTGGAATTCCGTGTTAGCGTATTTATTTATACAGCTTTCACCACTAGTAATTCCTTCTCAACCGCAACAAGCCGGTCCTTTTCTGCCAGTTTAGTAAACGAAGTGGTGACGCTACGCATGCGCGATATTGACAGGTGCTGCCTTCTGTTGAACTAAGAAGCACTAAGGCTACTCGACACAAAATTTAAATGATCTCCACCAACAAATAAAATATTTATTATACATTGTCAGTGCATGTCATTCCGTGGGCAACCTTTACCTTTTCACTCTGTCGCGAAGAATTTCCCTTTGAAAGGAGCATAATCTTCGCGCTGTAATCTGCATACATGCTTGTTTTCTGCATGTTACAAGATGAATAGCGTGAATAGCAGAAGGCCTATTAGGTTGGCGTCTGTAATTTATGTCCTTTAAATAACTTTTCGTAGAGCTTCTAAACTTTTAGAGATTTGCAGAACATTTTATCTTTATGGTATTTACTTTGGCTTTAAGTGTGTAGTTTTAAAATTAAATGCTTTCCCATTTACTCCCATAATTACAGAAACAATAGTAGTCGCTTCTATAATTCTGCAATGACTGATGAAGTTATTAGCGTGAGATGGGAATGGTCAGAGGCGTTTCCTATTCCTTCCCTTTCACACTAAGGTCACTGTAAGGTCTGAATACAGCAGTCTCAGAACTATTAAAATTAGACGTATATAAACTTAAGCATTAAAATTAACTTAAACCTGCAGCTACTGGGAAAATAGTTTAACTATAAAATGAAGTATTTTCTGCATCTCCATTATTCATTTAAAAGATCCTTCTTAGTGCTTTAATCGCAGGAGTTAATGTGCTTTCCAAGATGTTTTAAGTGGCCAGTAGGTCTCTCTTAATAAGGTATTGTTATGGCTGTTAAGTGGCATGCTTGTAACACAGGCCGATATATCTTTCTGCGCTTCAGAGAGCGAATCTTAAATAAAAAGGTCGTGTAATCACAGAAAATGTCTTTGGAACATCCAGTGCTTATCAGCTAGTTATGGAGGTATTAAATTAAGAACATCGTCCGCGAGGACTGGGAAAATAATAACAAATATGGTATATCATAAAAATGATTAAGAACAGTTCTGGGTAGATTTATGCAGACTTATGGAATGTTTTACATTTTTGTGCTTCCAAAAATTACCAACCCTTTAATCTTTTTAGGATAAAAATGATGCACTGAAGATCATTCACGACGTAGTGACGAAAAATATGGGAGCCCTTTGTGTGACTGAGCCATACCGTTCATTGAGAGTACAGCTGTCAACAGGCCACTACGAGGGGGCTCGCCAAAAGGCTGATATGGCCGCTATGTTGCTTCAAGATCTTGGTGTGAGTAATCACAATGGTAAGCCATCAATAATTTCATCCCGTTCATTTAGAGTGCTAACATATTGCCATTTTCAGCAGGTTCGTTGAGGGTGATTAACCACGACGGCATGATGTCACCGCTTTCCGCAAGTTTATTGAGAAAGACTTGTAAGGTATTCCGATTTTCACCAGAATAATTTAGAGTAAGTGGTAATATATCCCTAGTTTTAGCATGTTGTTTGAGAGTAACGACAAGATAAGGTATCTACATGTGCAACACATTCGTTCAGAGTGAATGCTAAAATGTCACCATTTTCGGCAGGCTCATTGAGAGTAAACATGCACAAGGAGATGAAACCTTTCAATACGTTCATTTAGAACAAATAATCTGGGGTGTTCTAGTAGCACATGTGTCAGCTCGGAATGCCTCCACTAACAATTTGGTGATTATAGTCTCCTAGCAGCACCTGTACTACCGTTAGAGGCTTCCATCAGAAATTTTGTGAAACTAATATTCTAGCAGCATATGTTCCAGGTCTAATGCCTCCACCAGCAACTTGATGACATTAATCTCCTCGCAGCAGCATGTGCACTACCGTTTGATGCTTCAATCAGAAATTTAGGACACTAGTATCGTAGCAGTACATATACTAGCTGTGATACCTCCACCAGCAACTTGCTCACACTAGTATCCTAGCAGCAGTAACTTCTTGACATTGGTATCCTAGCTGCATATGTGCTATTTCTATATAACTCCACTAGGAATATGAGGAAGTTAGTGTCCTGATGTCAAATGGCATATCACTAATCCACTATCACTATCCACTGTCACTATCACTAAGTCCACTAATGTCTTAAAATGGTTGTAACTGTACTTAAATATCCTCACTAGTAACCTTTAGACATCAATGTCGCTGAAGCACATGTGGTAGCACTACTGTCTCCATCAGCAACTTGGTGACATTAGTATTCAGCAGTACTTGTGCTAGTGTTACATGTATTCAGTGTACTTGCAGCATGTGTGCTAACACTATATACTTCCACTAACATTATTTAATGTTTGTAACTGAATTTGAATATGTCCACTACTATCCTGTAATGTTTGAAACCTTAATGTGTTTACAGGACTGCTAGATGCCCTGGCACGCAGCCTGTTAATATCCGACCGTCATGTACTAGCAGCACGTGTGCTGGCACTAGATTCATCCACTAGCAACCTGGTGACATCAGTTTCCTGGCAGCGCCAAGTGCTTTCGATGCCTTTGCCTGCAAATCCAGAGCACATTCCTCTTCTGGAGCTCGGTGGACCATATCACGTACAAGAATTAGGACTGAGCGTGGGATCGCGACCTGATGTTAAATACCCATGGTACGAGAACGCAGATACCAGTCCGGGTTTATGGTCACCAAAGTTTATGCCCAGTCCCACGAACATCTCCTACAGAGGATGGTGGACATTTCCCTATTTTTCTTGCACAGTTCGCCGATGGCTGCTATCGTACAGTATTTCTATTCCACCTCCAGTAAAACATGGGTGAGTTACAATTAGAAATTTTCAGTACCTCGTAAGCGCTTATTATTATTATTATTAACATGCTGATTAAAATGCTAATCCAAGGTTTTACGAATCTGCCAGGTGTACTTTTGGCAACAGCGTACAAGCGCCTTCTCTGTGTACTATTATCGTCGTCACCATCAGCATCATCATCATGAATTTTGTTATTTCTTATTGCCAAGTTTATGTATTTCGCACTAGAAACTGCCGATATGCAACATAAACATTTTAGTTCGTCATAGCACATAGCTTTAAGGATATTCGCCTTCACAACTTGCAATCTGAGGCGATATTCGATACCTATTTGATATAAAAAAAGATAGATGCTAATGGGCTTCATATGTTAAGTGGCACGTTTTTTTTTTTTTTTTTAACCTTCCTTGTTTAGATGGGAGTAGCGTCAGTAAGGCCCTCTGAACATTGCCTATCCTATCAGAAAAGGAAGGGGTATTTTCTTTCTTTTTTTCCGCTCGTATAGCCCCTTTAACTTCCTTGGTCATATCGGGGGCTTTGGCATGAGGAACAAATAGTGGTGTTATTGCTCGCTGAATTGTAGGTTTTTTTTTTAATGTTGGCTTTGTCAGATTTTACAATTAAATACACTCACAATCACACATTTGCATTTCCAGACTCTGTGGCGGACGGAAATGATTCTGGTTAATAAAAAATACCCCCTTCTGCCGGGAATCGAACCTAGGTACTGTGAGTTCAGAAGGGGCCTTGTTAAGATTATAAACAGCCGAACTTGGGAGATATTGGGTGCGCCGATAACCCTCCCAAATATCGTTGTTGATGGTCTTGCTAATGAGTAATGCAAACAGGGGAATATTATACCAGACAGGGTTCAGAATCAGGTTTCCTTTGGAGAGACTTTGTGCCTTTATTTATAGAGTAGAAACCATATTCTGTGTGAAGGAAAGATCAAATGGCAAAATGAATATAAGATGAAATTTATATCATATGAGTATTTAAATTTTACTGATTAAGTTGGGGTACAATTTGTTGTTTTGGTACATAAAAGTATGTTTAAAGAATTCAATTGCTATCCGTGTTGTTTATGGTTGGGTTCTTACCTACTTTTTATTAGCATTTTAAAATCGATGCATCGGAATCTGTTTAATGAAGAAGTCCAAGGTTTCCACAAAATTTGGAAGAGCCAACGTTGATAATAAACATCTTCTTTCTCCTAATCGACATCTGCCTGTTTATCTGAGTGCAGTTATTTTTAAAAATAGTGATCTCTAAAAACACAATTACTTTATATAAATGACACACTTTACTCATGGACCCGTCTTCCTCAAACCTTTCAATTTATTCGCGATGCATTGCAGATAATGTTTACCTACGTTGATCAAGATGCACTTCGTAACATTGCTCTAAGAATTAATATACAGGAAAAATGTCAAATATTTATTTAAGATATTTTTAAAGGCATGCATCTCATTTGGATATGTACATGCATAAAATCTGTGCATATCGGGAGAAAATTCCATTGTGGTTTTTTGCTTGGTTCAAGAGTGAATCGGTCATTAAATACTCTTAGCAAATTTAAAATTGTCGAGATATGTTATTATTTTATCTCCCTTAAAATGCTACAACTTTATCTTTCAGAAATAAGACAAAATTTCTCCACGCATTTATCCAGGCCTGGATTAGCAACTTTGTACTGCTATTTTTTCACAATGCCGGACTTTTAAAAATGGCTGAAAATAATTTTCGTTGTAATGTTTACATTAATAGCCAGCTTAAACCATTTCGCTTTAACACTCAGTTATTTCGTTTATGCACAAAAATAAGCAATCAATCAAAAGAGATCACTATTCATCCTTTATATATTTATACCATAGGGTTTTAAGTATTTAAGCTTTAGTTATTCGTATATCTTTGTATTTATCAAATGCTCCTTCAAACTTTGCACCTTTGTATTTACACTCCCACTGGCATAACGTTTGGGAGTTTTGCTGTGGTTTCTATACTGCTGTAGACGTCCATCTGAATATTTTAAGCACTGCTATGAACATGAGAATACATGGGTGTGAATGATTTAAATGTCTCGCAAGTTTAAAATTAAACGTTTTTCACGCATTTGTTGTGTGAAACAACCAAAAACAATTGGATGTCAAAATTTCATATAGTTTCTTCATCGATGTAATTGTTCACCAAGTAATTACTATATGTGACAACTACAGCATTCTTTTGTGGCGTGATTGACATCAAATCCTCTGCGAAATCGCCTCCAACTTCGTGACACAAGATACTAAGCCCGAGCGTCCATCTAAACCACCGTCCAATTTCCTAGTGATTATTCCACTACTCGTTTGACAATCCAATAAATTGTACCATTCTTTAGCGAGCCTGAGTTAGATGCAATATTTGTCCTGAGAAAATGTACTATTCACTTTGATTAATTGATGAGTGAAATTATTACTATGTTGTTAAAGGCAATCTTCCTAAATATCCATGCAGTTATAAAATCCAAGAGCAGCAAATAAATACCCCAAATATGCTGGAGAGAGCGTCACATAAGCCTAACTGCATTGTGAACGACGGCTTCGAAGTATGGCGCTATTTCCTAACTAATTTCCCATATTCCAGGCACTTCACAGAAAGTTATAAATATTTCTATAATGTGCCTTTTCTTTTATCCTTGAGGAGAAGAATACACGAGCAGTACATAATTACCGTTTTCAGCAGCATGGGTCATAAATAGTTGATAGTAATATTCGTTGCAATGTTTGAGTGTTCGTCCATTTAACCTGGGTCCCTTTTTACATATAGTCTTGGTGGAAAACATCACAATAAACTTTTCTTTATCAGTTTGAACTAGCATATTTTCTCCCCAACGAGGTTTAAGGTCCATTGCAGCTTGAGCATCAGAGGTTACATGACAGATTCGCCCCATGACATTTTCGCTCTGGTAGAATTTAGTGACATTTAAGCTCGGGTGCTATTAACACTAACGTTCCCGAAAGTGGTGAACTGTATACCACCCCTCGACAACCGCACTTCATCTGGCCAGTACCTTGTTGTGGCGTTCACTGCCGCCTAATGAGTAATTTTAATGGTCATCGCTCATTCTCCTTGTTTCCCTGGAAAAGGCTTTTAAGTCGGCCAAGGGTCTCTTTAAAATATTCATGAAATAACTAAAACGAATTATTTATTTTACTTTCTCTGCACCTAGAAGAGGGAAAATATTGTATTCTACCCAAAAATTGGATACCGAGTTTCAACGGAAATACCTATACGTTTTAAGGTACCCTGAGTCAAAAAAATAGTTAGAAACAGATGTGTGTGTTTGTGTGCGACCAGCATAACTCAAAAATGAAAAGTCGGATGAATACCAAAGTTTATATAAAGCCCTGCACAAACTACTGTTTACATGAAAGAATTTTTGTTAATTTTAATTTTCTCCAAAACTGCCCTAACGATTTTGATTAAAATGACAATTGGTTGTGACAATAGCATCGCAAATTATATATATATATATATAATATGAATTTTCTGGGAATGCACTGTGAGCTCCGTTTTATACTAAATTAGTATTATAAAATGGAAGCCATAAGAGTTAGGAAGAGATGTGTTTCAGAAAAAAAAATGGAGCTCATTAAAATACACAACCTTCCTTAAATAACTTTTCTCCTAGCTTCAGGCCATTTCGATATATTTCATTCTATATATTTATATTTTGCCAAGATTAAGTGACTTTGATAAAAATAGCTCAAAATTCGTCCTTGTGTTTTTTAAGGTATTAATCTCGCGACAAGGTTCAGAACAGCACCGCCGTTAAATAACCACACATTTTTTATTTATTATTATTAGTATTATTATTATATAATAAACGCTTTTAATTCCCACTCTCTGTTTCCGTGTTTGAATTCTGCTTAGGCTTATCGGTAGATCCACTGGCTCTTTTGTCATTCATTATCTGATATTACATGTCCTATAAAAATGCATTGAAAATTAATAATAATAGTAATATAATGCAGTAATCTGCAACAGTAATGGAAATAATAACAAATATATGTAATAATATTAATAGTAACTGTAATAATAATGATGATAATAATAAATGGACTGCTGATAATAAACAAAACAAAGGGAAAATAGATTAACATATTAAAGCATAAGACTAATCCCTATTCATATCATAGTTATGCTGTTGATTATAGCAAGCAGAACTGACAACCATCTAAGTATACAATAATACAAATGATTGCTACACATTAGCTAAGCTTTACACATAAAAATATACATACGAACGTTAATGCATATCTATGTAATTTCTAAATTATGAGTTGAATTGAAGAGTAATAAAGAACAAAATGTGCCCCAAAAATTATGCTTCAATCCTGGGTTTTCTCAAATATTCATTAATAAGATAATTTGCATCCATCTACTCGGTGCCTATTTCAGCCCTTCTCTCAGAAAGAATTAGGATAGTATTTTATAATGCTTACATAATTTAAACGGGTCCATATTCATGGTTCACACCGAGTTCATGGATAATAAGATTATAAAAAACACAAAAAAAGCAATATTTCAGTAATTAAATTTTTATTCCAGGCAGATGTGTTCTACACAACTCCGCATTTTATCAAAAGTGATTACTGCTAGAAAAGTTCTTTTTCTTTTACTTTATGTTTACATTAATCTAGATTTTCTCATGGAGGGGGAAGAGGGGAAAATACATTTAGTTAAACTGAGGCTACCTGAAACCCCTTTTCGTCCAAACTAATTAAGCAAGAATGATTTGCCGTGGAAATGTCACGGTGCGTAAGTGTCCCGCACCAAAAAGAACTTTCAGGAAATGCCGTATATTTCTTCCTTGCCAAAAGCAATACTGCATTTTATTCTGTTGATATCACTAGTTAACACACTATCAGCGAAATTTTCTGTAACTTTTAGTATTTCCTCCCTGGCCAACTTAGAAGGAAGTTCGCTGATTTTTACTGCTACCATTTGAAATAAATTACACGGTTGAACCAAAATTGATTTTTAAAAACTTTTCTTGTAAATTCAGCCTATTTGTTATATTCCTGGGTGTTCTGAATCCAAGAATAATTCCCGCTTTTCCCTATCATTCACAGTTGTTTTGCAATCTCCGGTTAAATACCTAGTGAAAGTATTGACGCAAAATTGTTCTGCTGTAATTATTAGTAGATATGTGTGTTAAACGACTATAATTGTCTCATACTAATGTATTCTCCTTCTCATCCCAGTAAACTTCGTATGTTACATTATTTCCTCTTATGAGATGACACTGGGTCTTCTTGATGCAGTGAGGAAAAATAGTCACCCATCATAGACACTTTCCAACGACCCTGATACTTTCTCTCATTACACAAATGTCCTGATGGAAACGTACACCCTGTTCACCACTGACTCTCCCAGATTTTCAGGGACGAAGTATAAATGTGATTTAAGAAAGTGAACATTCAAGGTCATCAGACAACCCAATTCTTTAAGCTTTGAAGCATGTTTTGGGCAAAGTTCTTGTAGTCGGCAACCATTGTATTCCCCCAAAATTTGGAAAAGACATGTCTGAATGAAATCCACGCCTCCTTTTTAATCATACGCCATTGCTCGTAACAACAAACTCGTTGCCATACACCAATTTGCGGTTGTCAGTACAACAAAAATATCTCCTTTCTGACAATTGACGAAATGATTCACAATATTTGAAACATCTTCCAGTTTTAGGGACTGCTTTCACAAATTGTTTCATCATACATATTTTAATATTGGATGAAGGGAGCAGTACTTTTTCACGATCCACAAGCCTTAATCGCAAAATATTTTAGTTCCAGGAACGAGACTTAGGCCACTTGTCTCTGACCCAGTGTTGCTCTCGGTCTCTGCTGTCCTCCTCACACAGAAAACTTGGATACTTCGAAAATCCTTCCCGTTGGCCAAGTACCATGCGTATAAGTCCCTACCGATGATCCACTTACAATCTCAATATTTTACTTCTGAAAGAATCAGTTGTATATTCTCATGAGTTTCTTTTAAGTGCACTGAATGACCAATTGGCACTGATGAATATCTGCCACCATTTTGTAAAAGAACAGTTTTCAAGCTTCTTTTATAGGAATCATTAAAGAGCGTTCAAGCTTTTTTTTCATACTCTATTACACTCGAAAGTAGGATCTGCTTTACTTGATTCCCCTGGATTACCATTACTTGACATGTTTGTGAGAACTACAATATCTTGTACTGACTCTGGGGGTTGAGGTATCAGAAAACCTGAAAACCATGAGGAATCGCGGGGATTCTAGATGGAAGGTTAGGTATAAAGCCCATGGCGTTACGGCTAATGCAGAGCCTTGGCCTGTCAACCAGACTGCCGTCCTCACGCCCACATACGCACTACAGAGGTGGGCGACCATCCAACCGATACGGGGAGACGTGTCCAGCATCACTCATCCCCTAGCCGGAATGTTGGCTCTCGAGGCCGGGGTCACTGCCTATCGTAGTTCCTCACTTTCCTCACGATGCTGAGTGAGCATCGGTCTTACAACCGGGATATAAAGTCACACCACCACGGGTGGGATCAAACCCCGGGAGCAATCCGTGGCTGGAAAACAGAGCACCAGGCTTTAGCCCACCGCACTATGGCGCATTACAGGTTTGGGTATACAATGTTTTTTTGTTTTTTTAAATATTACCACTAACATCAGTGCAAGAAAACTAACAATTGCCAATAATATTGATTTGTTTGTTCTCTACACACCACTAGAATGTCAAATCTGAAACTCTTTTTCATTCTTTTTAACCATTTGCTTAAGTCTTCTATGCACACATAACATACTTTATGGGATGCTCAACATTTATCTTGGTTGCCCAGTTGAATGCCAAAGTGTGCAAAGTACACCTTTTTGGCTAAGTGTGTTATGCTTCGTTGATGTTACGTATCACATATTCACCACGAATATAACAGAATGTACATGGAGAACTTACACACCCACAAGTTGCCATACTGCACACCACAAAATCGCTATGAGGCTTTTTGAAGCTCTGGAACACTGGAATTAACACTATCATTCAACCGATTATTAATTTATTTCATTGACGTACAAGGTACAGTTTCCTGCAACAAAAAAGTAAACAATAGTACTTAAGTGATCACTATTAGCATCCAGTGTGGCGCGAAGCACATTTTACGTTAAATATAACATTTTCAACAAACGGTACGTGCTAAACACATTTAGCACACAAAAATACATAATGGAGGACTGAAATTATTTAAAAAGATTTTTTATCGCTGTCCTGTGTTATCCAACAATATTCACGCTAAGTCATGGTCACAAGATCCACAAAACAAAAAGTTGTTTTTCGCCTTTGTAGATTATGTACTACACAAATCATATTGAAAGTGGAGTGCACGGAAATATTCCAATGCTTTTGGTTTACTATGGTGTTTTTCTTTATTTAACGTTGGTAGAATTTCCTTATCTTCTGTGTTCTATACCAGCCCTGGTTAAGGCAATCCCTTATTAGTTTGTATTTAATTCTGACACCTATACATTAACCTATGAAAAAAGATCAGGCATAGGTGAGCGGAGAAAGGGGAGGAGTACACAAACATTTGACCGGAGTGGATAGAGGTATACTTTGCAACGACGGTCCATACCAACCCCTGGATAAGTCCGTCTCGTATTGGTTTGTTGTCAAAATTGTTGCACTCAAACGTTAACCTATGAACACAGATCCGTTTCAGGCTTGGAAGCGAAGCAACAAGCGGCGTAAGACAAACATTAAGTGGAGTGCTAGAGTCAGGTAACGGATGGGGACTGGGCTTGGCAGAGATGGTTTAGTATTTCCTTACCAACATAAATCACTGCGCATTACATCGACACTTCCATACACTCGACTGTACATCTCCATTTTTGGAAGCGTTACGTTATGTCGCATTTACGAAATTTATAATCTCTGATTGTACATGGACTACATAATAAATATGAGCTTAGTTAGTAGCATCTTGAATCTGAAAATTTCACTACTGATAGACTTCCTGGTCTCCTTCTGCTGGTTGAACAACTCTCTTTTCCTCCATCCCTACCAACATCCCATTTCTCCGAAACTTATTAGTCACCATTAAGCCTCAGTCAAACCATCTCTAACCCTCCAGTAAATTTTTGATTAGGTTGCACAGTGATCAATACAAAACCTGCGAAAATTTCTGTTACAAAAGACCTTATAAATGCATTCAAGCAACCCTATAACTAACATTATAATATACCGAATGAGATGGCTCCGCTGCAAAGCGTTAGGCTTCCATTCGGGAGGTCCCAGGTTCAATTACCGTAGGACCGTTCACTCTGACTTCGGGTTCTATCATGCTTTCGCTGGTTGGTAGGCGAATGTTGAGGTTGGCTTACATAATGTCGCGAATTTTCCTATACCATATTTTGTCATTTCATTTCCTTACTATGTTTCAGGGTCAAATGATTAGGCAAGTGCGCGGCGGTCGAGGCATGTGGGGGTGGAGTTTGCTTTGCGGCACTAACTGCCCTGGCACTCAGTGTGTTACGGACCCCAGAGAGAGATCTCCTTGGGGAGAGGTAGGTCTACGTGGTCCCGCCGGTGTCAGAATGTAATATCTCGGTACATTAGTGACTCCGCCTGCCGCCCCGGATCTGCTCACCCTTTTGTCTTTGCTTCACCCCTTCCTCTCGGAGGTTTCCACAAGTACAATAGGCCTCCATGTGTACTTAAGTGTCGAAATTCTGAAAACCATTGCTTTATCATATGTAGTCAGGCCTTACTAAGGAGAAATAGTTTGCCTTGCTCGATCCTTAAAAATACACTTCCGTTTGTGAAAATTTTAACACCAAGAAGGAAACGCATGAATTCAATGAATTTAATACCACAGGTTAGGTATATGACAAGTTATAAATGATAAACATTTCAAATCTATACATGACCTTTGAGCCCTAATATTCAGTATTTGATGTGGCCTCCATGCGCTGCAATTAGATCTGTTATACGCCGTGGCATTGAATCAAAAGGGTTCTGAATAAGTTCCTGAGGGATTTCCCTCCACGCAGTTTGTATTCGAGCACACAAATCTGTGACACTGGAAGACCGTGACGCACCAAGTGCCGACCAACCATATCCCAGACAAGTTCAATGGCCGACATGTCAGGCGAACGTGCGGACCAGGGAAGCAGTGGTACCCGTCGCTCCTCGAAGCAGGCTTGTACATTCCTCGCAATATGTGGCTGGGCATTGTTCTGTTGAAATGCGGCCTGTGGAGATTACTGAGGTAGGGGGAGTACCTCAGGCTCTACAACCACCGTTAGGTACCGGTTGCTGTTCAAAGTGCCCTCAATTTGTAGGAGGCGAGATCGGTTGTTGTAACCAATGGCGCCCCAAACCATCACACCTGGTATTTGTCCGCTATGCCGCTCAACAAAGCAGCCCCCCAGGTTGCGCTCACTACGGTACCGCCGGACACGTATGCGGCCATCACTGTAGGACACGTTGAAGCGGGACTCGCCCGAAAAGACTACATTTTGCCTATCAGCACCCCAGTGACGGCATTAACGTGCCCACTGCAGTCGGAGGAGCTTGTGGTTTCTTGCCAATGGAAGCCAACGTAATGGCATGCATTCAACCAGTTCAACCTGCAGCAGACGGCGACGAACCGTTGATGCAGACAAGTTCACACCTGTTGCAGTGCTCCAGCGTCGAGCCAACACTGTGGATGAAGCTGTACGGTCCGTTATGGCCATGCGGACAAGATGACAGTCATCCCGGGCTGTGGTTATGTTCCGTGGTCCAGTACCCGCTCTTCACTGCGTACGACCTTCATCTATCCATTGCTTCCACACACGTATCACTGTTGTAGCAGCATGCCCTGTATGAGCCGAAAGGTTACGGTATGACAAACCCGCTTCCCGGAGACAGATTATTCTGCCCCGTTCGAACTCCCATGACGATATGGCTCCCTTTGACGTCGACGAGGAATACTGACACTCTCTTCATTGTTTCCACCTTGTTTGACAGCTCTGCATTGACTACACTGATCTTGTCAGACTGACACGAGAGGGCCCTGCTCGGCTACGTGTACCCCATCTCTCTGCAAACCTAATCACTTATTGCTTGCGGGCTCTTCTACACTTCCACCAAGTTTGGAGTTATTCGGGAAATCCCTTTTTGGTGTTGCAATTTTCACAAACGGCAGTGTAATTGTATCTCACACTTGAGGTGATAGTATACGTTAGCAAATCCCAGAGTCACATCGGCGGCGTTGGTGTGTCCAAATTTTTCTGCAGGGATTCTTCTGTGCGTATCTAAATCTACTCCAACATTAAACAGATTGTGCTGAATTTTTTCACATTCTTTCCCTTAAACACAATAAAGTCGTAGAATATTGAGTATTCAAACACAGTAAGTTTGTGTAATGCGAATACTATATTTCCTTAGTGGTCACCGGAACAAATGTATCTGAATTGCTAGCTTCAGTTACAAACTATAAAATAAAAAACCGTTTTCACCTATTAATATAGTATTCTAAAAACTGTTAAATTATATGTGTAACATGAAATTTTGAGACAGGCTATCTTATAAGATGTCCTCTTTTACCGCTTGCTCTCTATCGCACCATTCTCTTACATCCTGAGTCTGCCAACATTAACACTATTATGTACCAGCGTCACATACAATAACTTCTAACAAAGGAACCGGAAGTACAGTTAATTCCTTTCCCTAAGAAGCAAGCATTTCTTATGTGCATCTTAATATGCGTTAGCACAAAAGTGAGGAATCCCACAAACCTCTCCCGTGTGCTGTGTGTAATGGAATACCATAACGATATCCGAGAAATGACTGCTTTTTGTTCCTGCCTGCACATGCGGCCATTTTTTTATAATTACTATGTTTTTACTGCTTTTCGTTAACGCTTATTACCGCAATTACACAACACACAGACACACACAAACACCCATGCCCATGGCGGGACTCGGCCATACACTCTAGCGACCACGGCTACGAGAGGGCCGGCCCCTTCGGTGCTAATGGAGGACACCAGTAAAGCCAAACATATGGTTATTGATTTTCTTGCGGACTATTTTATCTCGTGATACTGTAATTTTAACTGTGTTAAAATATTTAATTAGCTTCATAATGCTTATATCAGCAAACTCCTTATAAAATATAATTGTTAGGGATGGTGATTTTACGCAAATGCGATATAGCGCGAAATGCTAAAAAGGGCTTGTGCTCCGGCATTTTGATTTTTCAACACCTGTAAACCAATTTGTTGTGTGTTTTAAAAGTGCGACAAAATGCGAAACTGGCCAAAATGTGAACATTTTGAACCAATAAAATGCTATTTTTTAAAACCAAACTGTTCTTTTTACTTTCTTTTGGAAACTGTGGGAAGTTTATGGCGCACGTATCACCATTCTGGAAGGCAGAATGTTAGTATGAAAAAGAGAGCAATTTCCTTTATACGCTGAAAGTATCACAATTAATAAGCTTTGATTATTCCATTATGCCATTTAAAATAAATTAACTCCGTTTAAAATATTAATTTTTGGACGTTGGGGAAACAATTCCAATGACGATGTAATTATTTTTAAGTACAGTGTCAGGCTAAATTTGTGACTTGGATCTCAGCCACAGTAACTTGAATGCCTTATTGGTGGGCTCTTTCTACCCTTTTGCACATAAGTTGTGGAATGAGTTGCAAGTTTAGGTACGGTACTAAAATGTGTGCTGGAGGATGGTTATCCATATATATGTTACAGATCATGGATTCCTTTTCAAATGAAAATGTAAAAAGCAAAATAAAAAAGTGTTTACTGGAGTGTATGGTTAAGTGCTACAAAACCTTATGCAGTTACATGGAGGAAGATAATTCGACAAGAGATTGCTAAGCTTTTTAATTCTGACACAGCTGACCGAGTATGGTCGATAGATTTGAAAAATTTAAGTGTGAAATTTTTGGGTTGTTAAAATGAATGGCTTTGTTAAGGGATTTGAATACACTGTTACAAATTATGCTAATTTCAGTTAAGCTCGAATATCCAAAATTTGTCTAAGCATAGGTGCTGAAATATACTTCACTATTCACAATGCAATTATACGTCACAGGAGAACACTAAGGACAGAACAAAATGTTGAAGTATGTTTTATGATTTCATTCAACAGTGCTACTGATTCATGAACTTGCATGACTTAAGTTAATTTTATATATTTTCTTTTCATTATTCTGATGTATTCAGTATAAGTTCATGGTTTTTCTGTGTTATACTTTAGCCTGTATCAATTGGCCCTATTTTTTGTGTTGCTTTAAATTATTTTAGTTCAGAATAAATTGAAAGTTTAAGTTATATATTTTTATCACACTATCAGTCATTTACAATGTGATTTTAATTTCCCATTAATGTTATTTAAAAAAATATAATTTGTATGCCACAATTAACTCAAGTTGTATGCTTTTTCTTAAAAATTTCATAAAATTCGGAATGAAAAATTCATAAACGCTACAAAATGCTAAATATACAAATCAAAATGCGAAATTGCTGATTTAAAAGTGCAAAAAATCACCACCCATAGTACTTGTTGTCCCCTTCGAAATCCACGATCAATTTCTTAATGCCTTTAGATCTTATTTTTCCCCTTAATATTTATTTTTGACCAGTAAACATTGGGCATTTCCACCATGTTCTTACTTGAAGCAAAGGTACATAACGTTCGCTAAACATACTGTAGGTTCGCTTTCCCTTACTTAGGGTACCCACTCTGTGAACCCTTTGCTTCAAACTGTCATATGAGATACACTACCAGCTTGACTGTCTCTGTCGTTTCTACCGGTAAAGCCCTCAACTCTAGCCGGGGGCTAAAGCTCGCCCTAGCACCATTGTTTTGGTATGCCTGAATATCGTTAGGATTTAGGAGTAGTCAGACGGAGGGCCCCCAGTAACTGGAGCACAGCACAGCACGTAGCCCACAGTGGGCCCTTTGTGCTTCCAACGTGATTCCCTGCAAGGAAGAGATGCGAAGGGCGACCAGATACGACGATGATGTGCACTAGTAAGGACATTTGCTGCTGCGAAGGGTCCTTAACGATTCCAACAATGATACCAATCCCGACGCCAGCTAGCCCTGTCTCAACCATCCGCAACCAGGAAGGAAGTCCCGCCAAGCGCCAGGGAGAAATCCTTCCATCGTGCTGCCGCAACACGCCAACCTCCGTCGCCTAGTCCTGCAATCCTGAAATAGATGAGGCGAAACTGATGAATTGAAATGGTGGGGACAGGAAATCCGTGGTAGAAGGGGAACCACCCCAGCGTTCGTCTAACGACCCGGGAAAACTCGAAAAACCTCATGGTTAGAGTGGCCGACCCGACGGTAATCGAACCCGGGTCCTCCCGAAAGCGAGCCTCACACGTTATCGCGAGAGCATCTCGCTCGGTACATATTATGGTGTACTCTACCATGTGCTGCATGCGATAGTCTACCACATAAATAGTTCTCTGCTGCATAGTTTATGCCATGGACTATTGCATGTTATGTTCCTCTGCGACGTGTTGCATGCCATGTCCTTTTGCTTAACTGATAGCGACAGAATCAAAGTTATTTGTAAAATCTGAAATATATCCCATACATTTTGCGTTTAAATGCTCTTATTTGTTAGCTTAGAATATTTAGAAAGCATTTCCTTCTCTATTCTAAATTAGGTCCTTGTTTCCTGAAACGATTTTTTATTTTCTTTATCGCTAACATTAGAATTGGGAATTGAGAGGACTTCATTGTCCTGACACATAAAACAATTATGGATACTCGGATGTGATTCGCGTACCGTTCTTACTATTTTGCAAGCGGTCACAAGTTAATTCATCAGAAGAAATGACATAGGATTCTTTAGGATGGCGAAATGTAAAAGAAGGTTACGTGCTACACATTTCCTCACAAAATAGCTTATCCACCATATCTATCTTTAGCCTATTCAGCCTATTCAATTGTTTTCAGTCAATCCTGCATGGAATTCTCTACGAAAAGGGAATGATACTTATGTATTATTAGTTGCGCTATTGTTTCAGCTCTAAATCGTAATTTGCATGCTAGCAAAGCCAAAAGTATTATAAAAATTTGTATTGTAGTATTGCTTAAATTTGTTATATAATCGAATATGTTAAATATATGTTAAAACCAATAATTTGTATATAGCAGATGTTATTTTAAATTTAAAACCACAACCGTAAACGTCCAGATACACTTGTGGTTCGTGGGTACTGTCCGTTTCAGCAAATGCCGGGTTGTATTAGACACTCTATACCTAACCCATAGAATTTCTGTGCCACATAAATTTAATTTCGTCTTTGAGGGCACAATTATTTCTCATAGTAGGTACTTCCAAACCCACAATCATTTGCTGTTTTTTATTCACAAAATACAGTTATCACTGATATTAGTACTTATGGTTTCTAAGTGTAGTTTTAGCAGCTTGAAGTCATTTTAAAAAGAAAGCAGGAATGAACAAATATGAACTTAAAGTTCTAACCGATAGCACAACAAGCTAGTTGCTTGAGCCGCAACCGTCTTACCTTGAAGCACGCTAGCAGGTATCAAAATCTGCGCTCTTATACTGGCTAGGGACATAGTGTTCGTCTCTAGCAATTCACTATTTTAGCTTAAAGCTTACTTAACAGCCTGTATTTGTTCCCAAACAAATTAACACACAGGTTGAAGTCAGTAGAATAAATTACAACCATTCTCTATTAATGAAATCTGTGAAATGTAATCTCTTAATACTGAATGTAGTTAAGCTTATCACATATTCTGTTTTGATTAGACCACTTGATACCTTGCTGACGTCTCCTATGAATTTTATTAAGATACGGTCTCTGTCTATGTGCATGTGATAACACCCGAAGAAATGTTAAAGACATTGGTAACATTGTATCAAATATTTTCGGTATAGTAAATAGAGAATAAAACAAGAGGATAAACGTATTTAATTAATAAAGATTCTGCTTTAAGCAACTCAATGTCTGTGATGTTGATCTTTTAAAACACGGACCATAGCCATGCAATGCAGTAAGAGAAACAAAACCTGCTTCAAAACATAAAAAATGGTAACTTTTACTTTAGCAACATTGAGCTACAGAAACCTGTATCACACTTACGAAGTGTTTTGTGTTCATTCAGCGCCTGTGTTGAAGAAAATCGGATACTTTGGGATGGGGAGGTAAATAATGTGCCTTTCCTTCGTGAACTTCTGTTTCCTCTGAGACTGCATGCCGACAGCGTTACTAGTTTTAAGATGCAGTAGTGTCCCTCTCAACATGTGTAATCAATAAGCGTCTGACTGAAGGAAAATATACATCTTTAAAATAAACACACTGCATGTGAAGGTAATGAACTTCAAAGTGAACGTATGCATTGCATTTGCACAGCTTCCTTATACTGGAAAATTGTGTAATTATGGAAATACAGTTGCAGTTGCTCAATATTATTGTAATTGAAGCCACTATCCCTGTGCATACGGTGCCTCTAAACATTAATATTTTGTCAGTTAGTGCATAAGTTTACTTCCTATGGCGGGCCCATTTCATTTCTCACATCTACGTGATACAGGGCAGAGCACTCCAGCATCCAAAATGCTCGAGATGGAAAATTACAAAACCTTTGTTTCAAGATCGATACTAATGAGTGACAGTGTCTTTGTTGGTCTCTTTGCTCCCCAGTCATTCAGTCTCTCTTCTTTCGAGTTATCCAAGAAGGGTCCTGTGATCAATATCAAATGTTTCTCTCTCTTTTGAACAAAAGTAATGCAAATACTTCTATTTTGCACCAAAGAAGTTGTTATTTTCGCCTTAACTATTATTTCTTTCTCGTTCTCTAGAGAACACGTGCTATGTTTTGCAAGCCATTTAGAAATCATGTTTCATTTTCTATAGGGAGTTCCATAAACACCACAATATATAATCTGACATACAGGTAAATAAGTATTTATTAAAACCTTACAGACGTTTTGTTTTAGCATGAATTCTGTTTAACAATGAAACACTACATTATGCAAATATCCTCCGTCACTCTGCTGGATTATTCTCCATCTTTCAATAAAATGACCAATGACCTCACACAGTTATAATCTTGCAAACGATACGTCGAATCTCCTCCTTGGGTAAGGAATTGTTCTTGAATGTTGAGTAAGCGCACGGATTAAAACCATCCTCAGACAGAATAGTCATCTGGTCTGACATTACAAGAATTTGGCGACCATTTCTAGTCTTTATGTGAGATAAGATGGAAGGAATTTTTATCTTACAATAAATCCGTTATTTGTGTGCAGTGTGGCTAGCTGCACATCCTGCTGGATCCACATATGCAGCATATCCGCATAGCTTCCAAATGAAGCCACAAAGTGCCATTATTAACGGTTTGCCACTCACTATTATTGCATTTCCTTTCCCATCTCGAATTTATTAATTAGTCTCTGGAGTGTTGACAAATTAAGCACATTCCATTGATCGAAAACTAAAATGAAGTCTTCGAGTTCTCTACATAATAACGCAGTGGTTCTTTGTGTAATGCTGCATAACATTAGGCATTGTGTTTTCGCAATGTTAGGACCCAGAACATATGTTGTTTCCGCAATAACAATGCCCCATGACAATTAACCCCAACAAAAAGCAATTAGGAATATTATTAACTTCAGAAGTCTACATCGCGTCATAGTACAAATTCTGTAATCTTAATAAAACATATTGTGACTCAGTAGCTATGGCGCAAGGTATCGGGAGGTCGGCGCTGGGCTGTCGGAGATAAAATAAAAGATAACTGGCGCTCACCAGCGCAAACATCTGAAGCGCTATCAGAAGATTATCAGAATTTTCTGGGCATTTATTTCTCCTCTCCAGAACGTGTGTCCAGATAGTTCTGGAATGTTCGTGGAAGATTCCATTGGTTATATAAATGAGCGTTCTCGCGAGTTAGGGCCGGTTTCACCAACAGATGCTAAATTTTAACACAGCGTTAAACTGATTTAACACTGAAGTTAACGCAAATTCTGTTTCATCAAACAATGTTAACATTAACAATGTGTTAAAGTCCGTGTTAAGTTAACATCCCCATACCCCTGTGTTAAGGCGTTTAACAAATGTCAGAAATTGGAAAATGGCTGCCGCAAGCAAGCTGTTGATGCGAGTTTGCTACAATTGGCGTTTTTGAATGTCATTCCTAATAGAAGAGCAGTCTACGTCATAATAAATTTGAAACCCTACAAAAAGAGGAATTCTTAAAGCAATATAGACTGTCCAAGGGGTCATGAGCATGGCTTTATGGGAAATACGAGAGGTTAGAATACTACCAACAGAAGCATGCCTGTTTCTCCTATGCTAAATTAGGTACTTAAATTTTATGCTACTAACATTTGTCATTTACTTGTGATAATGTTGGAATTTCCAAAGCTACCGTTTGTGGTTTATCCGGAAGGTTTCCAAAGCAATTCGTTCAAGAAGCAAACCAGTATTTTTTTCCAATGAAATTACTCGTGGATTTTTTCCCAGGCTGCAATCTTATCCTTTAATGTAAGAACGTGGGCTTTTTAGCACTTGACACTACGTCTATACTTATTAACCAGGTGTTAATTAACGCCTTTTAAACGGTGAAACATTTATTTCAGTTGACATTGTGATTCTAACCTCAAAAAACCGGGAACATCACATGGCCATTGCTATGAATGTAAATAGTTGTCGGTTACTAACACAGAGAGCGCGGCGATACGTAGACAAAAGTGTATCGGGGTACGTTCAGAAGCAGTGTAGTTCGGCCACCGCCATCTCGAAAGCTAGCGTTCGCAATTGTCTTTAACGTTAACAAAATGTTAGCTAACAATTTGCAGTAAAAGCTTGATGAAACGCAAAAGTTTTAACCTTATGTTAAACTTTGAACAGCTTGTTAACAAACAAGATGTTAGAGTATTTTTAAAATCGGTTGGTGAAACCGGCCCTTAGTCTGTCAGTGAGATAGTGAGCGAGTTGACGAGTGCGTTTCTGGTGCGACGAAAAGTGCTGTTCTCCTAGCGAGTTTGTGATGATGCCGTGACGTGCAGTGGCTAATGCTACTGCAGTAGAGATAGCAGACGTCTTGAGTTCGACTCCCCAGTGAGTGAAGTGAACCTTTCGGAGAAAAGGCTGCGTTCTGCGTACTTTATTACGCCGCTACGTCTAGAAGAAAGTGAAATGACAGAGGAAATTGAACCAGTTCACATCCATGAAGTGACAGTGTGAACTAAGTAAAGTCTCAGTGACAGTGAGAACTAGTGAAGTGAGAATTAAAATTGGACAAAAACACAATTTTATTAGAAAATTTCGTTCTCGGAATCCTTATATGAGAATCACAAGGCTTACAAGCTGTAACATTAAAAATAAAGAAAACAATAAATGATTTTAAAACTGTTTAAACATTTAAGAACTGCTTAACATTAGGGGGCATTCCAAACATTGTGGACAGCAGCGAACTTAGTTAACACTTATGCTGGTAAACAGTGAAAAACATTCATGGATTATAAGAATGCACCACTATAATAATGTGTACACCTTAAATTATAAATAAAATATAAGGAATAATAAAATAATATAAAATGATAATATTTAATATTTAATGAGGATATTTCACATAGCAAACGAATGTAGATACTAATAGGCCCATGTGTTATCCCTAAGTGTAATTTCTCCATAATAAACATGGCAACCCCAGATGAAACAAAAGTATTGTTTTAGACACTGTAGTCAGTGTCATTCATAATCATGAATGTTTGGCATTGATATCGGTGTGGTTTAGATATCCTTTTCACAACATCTCTGAAAGTATACTCCATTTAAAGGTTTTGATTGAACTGCCAGTTGGTAAGATTTCATACATAGTGCATAACTCAGATGTCACCCCTTCCAGGATGAAGCTCTACTCCTCTGACCGCTAGTTTTGGGTATACTACCACAACCTAAAGAGAAAGCAAACAGCTGAATTTAACAATATTCATCATTTAAACCCGCTGTCTCATTTCTTTGTAATTATAACATACCGATTACAATATTATCATCATAACCGATCATCATTGTTCTGGTATGTGAGCCATTGACCTGGCCTTCACAAGCCGGAATTATTGCAGCCAAGACAATGATTGGTTTTATTTTTTCAGTTATATTGCCACAACTACTCTCGCGTTAAGCATTGAGGTTAATGTTTCATCACTTTCTCAACCAACTCATTGTCTTCAACATATGTTGCAATTAATAGAATCCTTATGTTCAGTGGAAGACTGCAGTAGCAAGGATAAAGAAGAATTTACTAACCAGTTTTTATATTCACCAAACATCCACAACTACTGATATTCCATTTTCCGCAGGGAAAATTAACTAAACTAACCACCTCTCTGTGAGGCTCCAGTGGAAGCAAATCAGACGTGAAGGAAAATTATTTTCACTTACCACTGACCGATGACTATTGTGAAAAATTAATGATACACATTCCACAATTTGTCCGTTCGTAACATTGCCATTGTAAGCCTAAGTACAAGTAAAATTCCTGGATCCCATAGTGACAGCATACAATATACATTTCAAAACATTATTCTGCGCATACTAGTACAAAGAGTTTTAGCAATTATAAAGTAATTTAAAACAGGATTTCAAAATTTCAAGCAGCTTTCAATGAAATGCAACTTAGGTTCCAACGAAAAACACAAAATATCAATGCAGAAAAATAAATTGTTCATACTGAAATAATACAAAGCAGGACTAAAAAAGTTGTGTTTTGCGAGAATCCCCCATAAATGTTTTGATGGCATTATCATTCTCAACCTCATTACTTCTGTCAAAAAAGACTTCAATGGCACCAGTAACTCTGCTCAAACATGATTTTCTCTAGAGAGAAACACAAAAGAATCTATAGTATGCAATTGCGAACCGAGTGGAACGGCTCAGGCGGTAACGTCTGTGGCCTGTATTCAGGAGGTCGGTAGTTCGATTCCCGTGACCGAACTTTTGACCCATATATTTTCGGGGCTTTCCCGGGGGTGCTAGGCGCATTCTGGAAAGGTTCATTGCAGCCCCCAAATTTCCAGTCCCTTCAATTCACCTACATTCTCATTTCACTTCACATTTCATCTGTTTGGTGTATTTCAGGATTGACGGGAGTCTCGGTGTTACATGGCAAGAGAAAAGAATGCTCTTTAACTCTTCTTCCTGGGAATGGGGGCGGTCTCCGAATCCCAGGTACCCAGAGGATGTGTAAGCCCACAGGGGGAGGGGAGTCGGTGGCACCAGCTGCCGTCCGGGGAGTTTAAATCTATAAAAGGTAGGGACACTGCCCTCTGCCATGTCGTTCATCCTGGTCCCACCGCTCTCTGCCTCATCTTACCTCACTCCTCCATCCCGAGGGCGCCCCGTCAGGGTCTTAGGCACAAAATATCTTGTAGGTCAAGGTGCTGAGATCCCCCGTGCCTAGTCCTACTCCTACACCTACATGCACTTGGGAACTACTTCAATAACTGCTCACCACCACCTCCATTGCCATCGCCACTACATCATTGTAACCACCATTGGCATTATCATCATCACCACCCCGGCCACTTTGGTCATCACCATCGCAACCATTGTCATCTCCAGTGTCTACACAGTCACCGTCATCGTCGTAACCACAATACCATCGTCACCGTAATCACCGCCGCCCTCTCACCACCATTAACACCACCACAACTATCGTCATCATTATTATCATCGCTACCGTAGTCATCACCAACCTCGCTAACATAGTCACCATCATAATCACCAACATCGTCGTCACCCCATTAGCATCATTACTAACGGTCATTACCACATCAATTTAAAAAACACGCAAAATACCACCATTATCACGGACATCACCAGTATAATACAATCATTTCAGCCGTCATAGTCGTCACCACTACAATCACCATCCCACCATCACCACCCCATTATCATTACCAACGCCAGCGCATCCATCAGCACAGCCAACACCATAACCACCATTACCATCGTTACTACCACTACCAACTTCATTACCATACTCACCAACTTCATTACCATCGTTAGCATTACCACCACCGCCACCACCACTACCATCGGCAACATCATCACCATTACCATCACCACCGCCACCACCATCACCATAATTACCATCGTCACTACCACAACTACTATCATTACCATAGTTACCATCATCATCGCACCATGAACACCACCAGCGCCACCACCATTACCATCGACACTAGTAGGTACAGAAGGAAAGGTCGAGCACAGGGTGAAATGGTGATACCAGGAAGAGTTAGGGAAAACTAGGTGAAATGCTAGTCTAGACAACGCAGAGGAACAGAAATTTTGTGACATGTGGGAGAGATAGGGAAATCGAGGATAGGGAAATTCTAGGCTAGACGGGGTTGAGGGAAAGGAAGAATGGTGATACAAGGGAGAGATAGGGAATACCCTAATCTCGCAAAGAACATCCTAACCTGTCATATCCAACACTAACCTAACCCAATCCAACCGATTCTAACAAACCTAACATAACTCAGAGAAACCAATCTTATGGTCTAAATGGAGAGCCTCCAATCATCTTAAACGGGTCCAAAAACAGCTAAACGGTTCCTAAAGTCAACAACTTTGGGGTACTTTATAGACATCTCGGGATACTTTGATGGTATTATGAACACTTTTATGGGGCGTTAACAGCACTGGCACACGTATTTCGAGTATTTTTTTCAGTTCTTACGAGCGCTTTTACAGACATTGCAGACACTGAAATAGCCAATTCGGAAGCACTTTAGGAGGATTACAGTCTCTGTAAACGGTTTTTTTTCAGTTATTTTACTACATTTCAGAAGTGTTTGAAGATATTGTACCCACTTTTACAGACCTTCTAAACACTGGAGCAGGTATTTTAGAGCATATTAGGAATGCCTTGAACACATTTTGCCCTGTTTACGTACATTTTGGACACTGAGGCGAGGTATTATGAGGCATTTTAGAGCATTTCGAAGGCTTTTTAGCCACTGGCGCAGCTATTTTTGGGGACTGACATAACCTTTTCGTACTTTTTGGAGTACGGGCGGTGCTATTTTATGCATTGCAAGACGTTTCAAAGGGGCTTTACACAATAGGACACATGTTTTCAGGAAAATGGTACCGGATTTTAGGACATTTCGAGACATTTTGAAGTTATTTTATGCTACTTAAGGTACCTTTCATACAGTTTTCCATGCATTTCCAACATTCGAAGATATTTTAGACACTAGCGAGGGTATTGCCTGGTATTTTAGATAATTTCGAGAATATTTTAGCCATCGGTACAGCTATTTTGATGTATAAGCTTTTAGTATATCTTGGAACACTGATAGGAACATTTAGAGGTACTTAGATGATTTTTAACCACTGGAGCAGGTATTTTCAGGCTATTGGTTTGGCTTTCAGAACATTTCGAGACATTTAGGAGGTATTTTATGCTTTTTTGAAGTACTCTCATACAACTTTCCAGTCACGTAGAAGGTACTTTAGGCACTGGAGTAGATATTTTCGGTAGGAGAGGTACTTTTAGAATGTGTGGGGGTCATTGTAAGGTATTTTGAAGCACTTTACGCCCATTTTACACACTTTGAATGCAGGAATGGGTATTTTGAGCTCTGGTAGAAGTATATGGGCCGCTATCATAAGGTTTGCACCCTGTTCTAAATATTTCAAACGCTTTAAAACATTTGACAATAATTTAATAACAATTTCACACGTTTTATAGTAGCTTGATCCTGTTTTAATGTTCATTTTCTATGTTTTACAAGAATGTTATGGGATTTTTTGTTGAGATTTCCACTCTTTTTATTGTAATTACGGAATGCTTCACTCATTTTAGGATACTTTATTAGCACCCAGTGTACAGTTACAGTACTTTTAGATACTTTTAAAGTCCTTTTCTATGTTGCTTATAAAGTTATGAATGACGAGCTGCTGGCGTGTGAAGAAGAGGGGAAGGGATAAACTGTGTATGGATTACAGTCTTTCTGCAGCACATTCAACTATACTGACCTAACATGGCCTAGACAACCTTCTCATTGTCTATTCTATTCTGCCATCGTCTAACCTAAACTTACACCGAATCCTAACCTAACCTATCCCACCCTTACCCGTTCTGGATCATCCTCTCATTACCTATTCGATCTTGCCATCGTCCAACATAATCAAAACGTAACCAAATGTAACCAAATCGTAACAAAACGTAACCACAAAGCTTAGCAAAATGTAACCGCAAAACGTAACAAAATGTGACCAACCCGTTGCTAAGACAACTTAAGCTAACCCGTCCTTTATAACTTAAGAAATCAATATGCCAGCCTAACCCAAACTATCCCACACTATCCTCTCATCACTTAATCTATCCAGTAATCGACTAACCTATTCTGAAGCAATTCCAACCTAATGCCAAACAATTTAACTTAAACTAAAAATTCCTTATCGTCTATGCTGATTTCGTCTAACTTAACCTAGCAGCAAACATCCTAACCTAGCCTAATCAGGACTTTCTAGCACAAATCAAAACTAACCTTCATTTCTTTTAGTGAAACCCTAATGATTTATTCATGCATTATTATTTGACGGTCTTAATCGGAACATATTACGTCAACGTAGTTATATTTTGTTTGTTGTTAGCGTCTCTCTTGTTTTATCTGAATTTGAGGACGGCACTAGAAGTTACTCCTAGTGGCAGAGTTACTGCCTTCCACTTCCATTATTCTCATTCTTCATTCTTCATCACGTTTTTGCAGGTTATGTGAGTGATAATTAAAAAAACATCCATTTTAATGTAGCTTTATTTTAGTTTGTCGTTAACGTCTCTCTTCTTGAATTTTGGCTTGAGACCAGCACCAGACGTTACTATTAAAGGCAGAGTTACCGCCGTGCACTTCCATTACTCTTATTCTTCATTCTTCATCATGTTTGTGCAAGTTATGTCAGTGATAGTTGAAGAAACATCCATTTTCTATAAGCAGGCTCACGGAGAAAACCAACGTATTAGGGCATGCATCACATTTTCTTATGCATGGCCCACAATAGTGTAATGACCATAAGCGTGTGTAGATATTCCATCTTCTGCAATCACTCCTTTCTCGTCATGAGATGATAGAGCGATTTTATTTGTTTCAATTGCGGAAACAATATGGTAAGAGTGAATTAAATTCATCCCAGTTCTTATGATTTCATTGCCTTTAGACAATCCACATATCTGTTGAATGTAATATAGTGGTTAATGGCGCTGCGTTTAATACCCCTGATCTTTTTAATTACAAATCCATTAATAACCACTAGAGTAGGTATGTTAGAGCATATTGAGAATGCATTGAAGACATTTTAGCCCTTTTACGAACATTTTAGACACTGGAACGAGGATTTGCCAGGCATTTTAGAGCATTTCGAAGTCTTTTTAACCACTGGCGCAGCTATTATTGGGGATTGATATAAGCCTTTAGTGTGTTTTTGGAGCACGGGCGGTGCTATTTCATGCACTGCAAGATGTTTCAAAGGGGCTTTAGGCAATGGGACACGTGTTTTCAGGATATTGGTACCGCGTTTTAGGATATTTCGAGATATTTTAAACCTATTTTATGCCATGTTAAACTATTTTGATACAGTTTACCTTGTTTTTAAGGAATTTTAGACACTGCAGCGTGTATTTCCTAGATTTTAGAGTATTTCGAGAATATTTTAGCTACTGGTGCAGAGGTTTTCAGGTATAAGCTTTTAGCATATTTTGGAACATTGGTAGGAATATTTAGAGGTACCTTGATGGGAATTTAGCCACTGGAGCAGGTATTTTCAAGATACTGGTATGGCTTTTAGAACATTTCTATAAATTTAAAATGTATTCTATGTTGTTTTAAGGTGCTGCTATAAAGCTCTCCAGTCATTTCGAAAGTACTTTAGGGACTGGAGCGGGAGGAGGGGCAGTTTTAGAATATCTGGGAAGGGGGCATTTTGAAGGGATTTTGAAGCACTTTTAGCTCATTTTACACACCTTCAATGTAAGAATGGGTATTTCGGACTCTGGTAGAGGTATTTGAAGCGCTACCAAAGAGTTTTGGACTCATTTTTTTTTAACATTTTGAGCGCTTTGAAACCATTCTGCTATATTTAGCAAGAATTTTACACGTTTAGCAATAGTTTGATCCTGTTTTAATGTACATTTCCTATGTCTTACAAGAATTTGATAGTATTTTTGTTGACATTTTCACCCTTTTTAGTGTATTTACGGTATTTTTTCCACTCATTTTCGGATAAATTATAAGCATTCCTTTTACTGTTACAGAAACTTTTATATACTTTTGAAGTCCTTTTCTATGTTGCCTATAAACTATGAATGACGAGCTGCTAGGTTGTGAGGAGGAGGACGAGGAGGAGTGATAAATTGTGTATGCTTTACAGTCTTTCTGAAGCATAATAAACTATCCTAACCTAACATCGCCTAGTAGACAAAATTCTCATCATCTGTTCTATTCCGCCAATGTCTAACCTAACCTCACACCGAATATCCTAACGTAACCTATCCCAGCCTTACCCGCTCTGGATCATCCTCTCATTATCTATTCTATCCTGCCATCATCTAACCTGACCAAAACGTAACCAAACGTAACGAAAACGTAACCACAAATGTAACGCAACTTAACCAAACAGAACCACCAAATGAAATTACAAAAGGTAACCAAACGGGTCAACCCATTGCTAAGCCAACCTAAACCAACCCATCCTTCATAACTTAGGCAATCAGTACGAGCCTAACCTAACCTATCCCAGACTATCCTCTCATTATGTATTCTATCCGGTGATCGTCTAACCTATTCTGAATCCATTCTAACCTGATACCAAGCTTTTTAACCTAAAGTAGCATTCCTTATTAGTATGCTGTAATCGTCTACCCTAATCTAACCAAATCAGAGCTATACATTACTAACCAAACTTAACGTCTATTGCTTTAGTGAAATTGCAGCGATTTATTCATGTTTTATTATTTAAGGGCCTTAATTGGAATCTTTACCTCAATGTAGCTTCATTTCAGTTTGTTATTAGAGTCTCTCTTCTTTTATCTGAGATTGAAACCCGGGCTAGAAGTTCCTCCTAGTGGCACAGTTATCGCCTTCCACTTTCATTATTCTTATTTTTCATTCTTCATCACGTTTATGCGGGTTTTATGAGTGGTAGTTGGGTACACATACATTTTCTGTAAGCAGGCTCACGGAGAAAACCAACATGTTAAGGATTGCATAATATTTTCTTATGCATGGCCCACAAAAATGTAAGGGCCATAAGCGTATGTAGATATTCCAACATCTGCAATCACTCTTTTCTCGTCATGAGATGTTGAAACAATATGATGGTGAGATTGATTTAAATTCTTCCGGGTTGTTATTATTTCATTGCCTTTAAGACAATCCACTTAACTATTGACTGTAATATAAAGGTTAATGACGCTCCATTTAATACCCCTTATCTTTTAATTACCCTTACATTAATATCGAGTGCATACATTTTAGGTCTAACACCTACAAAGCCTTGAATGATGTTCCCATTGGTTTAATCCTTGAAACTTCCGAACAATTTATTGTTTTGTGCTGAATAGCATATATGGTCTGTCGGGTAATCAGAGTTATCTAGGTGCCCGTGCATGTGTAGTTTATCCTGGGATACCTCTGTTGTAATCACACGATGGGTGAAGGAATCAGTGTCGATATACAAGAGTTTCAGGTTCTCAGCACCATAATACGGAAGTCACATAATTCTGATACGAGTACAAGAGGGTTTCTTAAATGTCTAGCACACTTATGCCTTTGTATATTGGTTTGTTAAACACAATCTGCCGTAAAGCTACATGTACGCAGTTACGTTATCTTCATATATAGTTCTATCAATAAATGTAGATTTTGCTATAAGCTTTCCCAACCTTTTACGATCTGTCACAAAAACCATATATCCATCCGATTCCGGCTATTCTCCATTGTTTGCCCAAACAGCGTTGTTGAACAGCCTGTAGGGATCATTCTCAAAATCGTTTCTATCACCTTGCCGTAGCTTGTTATTCAATTCGACGTAAGGTTTTAAACTTCGCGATTGTCGAAATCGTTGTGTACGACGAATTTTCATCAGCTGTACTCCATGAGAGAGAGCCTGTTTTCAAGGTTCTATAGTGGCCAACATACTTTCTTCGAGTTCCAAGGTAAGCAATTTGCTTCTTTGTAGAAGAATCCTTTGGCTTCAGACACTGGAATGGCTTCAGGAATTGTAAATTATTATGCAGGTCATGGAGCTTAGCAGGATATTCGATACCCACTTCTAAGATATATCCGTGAGGGTCATATTTCAAATAGTTTAGGTCAATATCTTCAGCGCAAACAAACTCAAATCCGCCATACGAAAGCGCACGGAACATTGGCCAACGATATTGATTATTAGCGTCCTCGTATGTGATAAATTGAAAGGCCTTCAGAGGAGCAAACTTTTCCATATAGGTGTTATTTGCCACTGCATTTCGGTGGGAAACTTGGCATAAACGTCACCTTATACCAGATTCCACCATGAGAAGCTGATCGTAATCCTGTAGCAATTCCAGTTCGATTTCAGTATATAGAAGCATGGCGTCCCAGGTAAGTTCAGCAGATGCGAAATAATCAGTAGGATCAACTTTTTGTGTATTCAGGGTGTCTTCTCTGAATGTTTCAAAGACATCAGGCAACAGAAGAATATCTGAAGTTAAGTACAGGTCCCTGTATTCGACAAAAGTTCTTATGCGAAACTGCTCCCACATATTTTTAGCATAATCGTAGTCATCAAAGCTAATTTCTTCTTCATTTAATTTTGCTGTAGAATGCTTCCCCCGGAGGCAATTTTTTCTCATTCAAGACATCCCATGAAGTGAAGTAATCATATGGAAGTACACCCTTTACGGGTATAATGTGTTCAAATGCCTCTGAAATGTAGCAAAATAACAAAGATACCTTTCCCAGAGACTGAAATGTTCGTAAAAGTTCTTCCGAAATGACTATTTCGGTGTCTGCAATGCCTGTAAAAGCACTCGAAAGAACTGAAAAAGTGCTCAAAATACTTGTGTCAGTGCTCTAATCGCTCCATAAAAGTGATAAAATACCATCAAAGTATCCCAAGAAGTGTATAAAAGTACCCCAAAGTTACTGATTTAAGAAGCCGTGTAGCTGTTTTGGATCCGTTTAAGATAATTAGAGGCTCTCCATTTAGACCATAAGATTGGTTCTTCTGAGTTATGTTAGCTTTGTTAGAATGGGTTGGGTTAGGTTAGGTTACGTTATTGTTGGATATCTCATGTTAGGATGTTCTGTGCGAGATTAGAGCATGCGATGGTAGGATAGAATAAATGATGAGAGAATGTTTAAGGTTAGATTAGGTTAGACGATGAGAGGATACGTTGGGTTAGCTTTGCTAGAAATGTTGGTATCAGGTTAGGTTAGATATAATGGTCATTGAAGGTTCGTGCGTTATACATACATCGGGCATACGTCGTACAGCAGATACATTGAACAAAATACCCAATAACAAATGCATAACCGTACCTCTCAATCTCCAATGAACCCTAAATTATTCTCAGAACCACCCCGAATACCTTCAACATGTATCCTTATTCGCACCTCTCCTCGTATTCCCCATCACCTCATGTATCACCATTTTTCTCTACCTCACTCCTGTCTAGTCTAGCATTTCACCTTGTTTTCCCTATCTCTCCGATGTATCACCAATTTACAATGTGCTCGATCTATCCTTCCATACCTATTGACACCATCACCATCATTATCATTATCATCACCGCCAACACCATCATTACCACCGCCACCACCATTAACACCGACACCACCGCCATCATTAACATCGTCACTATCACGACTACTATCATTACCGTAGGTACCACCACCATCGTTACCATGACCATCTTCATCGCTACTATGCATATCATTACATAGTTATCACCACTCGTTGCCATGACCACCACCGCCATTACCATTGACATCATCACCATCATTACCACCGTAAGCATTACCATCGACACCATCACCACCATTACCATCACCACCGCCAGCATCATTAATATCGACACCAAAATCATTACAATCGCCACTACCACGACCTGTCATTACCCTATTCACCACCACCATTACCATAGTTACGGCGGCCATCATTACCGCCCTTATCATGACAATCACCACCGTCACCACCATTAACATCGACAACACCACGATCTTACCATTTCACTACCACGACTACTGTCATTATCATATTCACCACAACCAACATTACCACCATCATCGCCACCACCTTTATCATCGCCACCATCATCATTACCATCGTCACTACCACGACTACTGTCATTAACATATTCACCACCACCATCACCGCCACCATCAATATCAACACCAACTCCATCATTACCATCGTCACTACCACGACTAGTGTCATTGCTATATTCACCACCACCATCATCAGCGCCACCACCGTTATCATCGACACCACCACCAATATTACCACTGTCACTACCATTGCTACTGGCATTACCATGTTCACCACAACCATTACCAGTTACCACCACCATCATTACCACTGTTATCATGACCATCACAACCGCCACCACCTTTAACATCGACACCATCACCATTACCATCGGCAGTGCCCTGACTACTCTCTTTACCTTCGTCAGTACCATGACTACATTCATTACCGTATTCACCACCACCATTGTCATCGACACCAGCAACATCATCACTAAAATCACCTCCACCACCACCATGACTTCACTGTTTAGGCCTTCTAACCTATTCCTGTTTCTAGATGAATGGATGTGATGGGGCTTAAGGGCGCTAAACAGCTAAGGTCATCAGCGCCCTAATCCTGTTTCTACTGATGCTTTCACTGGTTTCATTTACCCACTACAGGTCTTAATTGTTCTAGCTTGTATCTTTGAGGTGATAAGCTGATTCTCTTTCAAAACAAACTTATTTTGCCTTTCATCTAATCAAATTACTTTTCTTTTAATGTCTTGCCTTTTACTGTCCCTCTTATAACTCTTATTTGTGTTGATTCACTACATTTAAAAAAATGTTATATAACACACATTCTTAAGGTCATATTAAGTTCCCAAGTAGGAAATGTTTGCTATTCTAATAGTATTGTTCAAATTTCTCTTTATATTTCCGGAGCTGTAGTTCAATTCACTCTCAAAAACTGCATATAAACGGCTGGTGGGTTTGAAGTACTGACCACCATAATCCCAATGTGTCAATATGGCTGGGTACAGAGACATCAACAGACGTGTAACGGGCCCTGTCTTAATTTTGGCAGCATGCACTGCATATGTTATCCACAGCTTTTCCTTTGTAGTATGAGTATCTTTTTCTGCTCACAGGCCCACGAAGCCAACCGGACTACCAGTCACGCGCTCACGTATGCATGGTGGTGGGCGATTATCCAATCGATAAGGGAGGTGATGTGGTCAGCATCATGCATCCCCCGGCCGGAAAGTTGGCTCATAAGACCAGGAGTTGCCTATCGCAATCCTTAGTTTCCTCACACGACACTGAAGGGACACCGGTCCCATACCCGGGACTTAAAATCTGAACCTTCATGGGTGGAATCGAACCCGGTTATTTTCCGTAGCCTGGAACCAGAGCTCCACGACCCACAGCGAAGGGCAGTATGAATATTAGGATCATAAATGATTGCAATTACCTCTTGTTTTGCGTAATTGTTTTACAAAGTTTAACTGCCTTGTATGAATAAAATGTTGCTCTCTGCGGCATGTGTTCATTCTTGACTAACATTACTTCATTATCTGATAATAAGGGGTTTCTAACTTTCCAATGCTAATTCTGGAAGGCCCTCTATTTTAGCTCTACATACTACTACAATAATGTAAATAAATGAATTAAGTAAAACGAGGGATGGATTTCTGCAAGTGTTGGTTCTTATTAGTTGACATACCAGCGTTTTTACGCAGCCTGTAAGTGACTAACCTAAACCGTTGAAGTATTCATTTTAATTTCAGTTATTTTTCACAACTATTATTGTGTCTCGTAAAAGATGGAAAAGCATAATATGCAAATAATGCCTGTCATTGTAATTGGCACCAGAAATGTTTGTCTAAAAGGCTAAATGGAGAGAAAATGCAACGAAATTTGAACGTAGTATAGGTGTATGTGTAGGAAATGAAAGGATATAACAAGAGGTGCTAGAAATGACCTCCCTCAACTTTTAAACACAATTCAACACGACGTTGCAAGTTCGTGAATATGGCTGCCAGAAGCTCGGGATTCACTGCCTAGATTTCATGGCGGATTTTCAGCCGTAACTTGTCGAGGGTGCATGGTTTGTTCCTGAGTACCTTTTGTTTAAGGTTACCTTACAGGAAAATGTCGTGTGGAGTCAAATCCTGTGACCTGGGAGGGAACCTTAAGAGATTACTCAATCAGGAAGAAATTATTTCATCTCAGCCACTCGACAAGTGTGTCATCTTGTATATTATTGCAACTAGCCTTGTATCAGTTCTTGACCCTCTAAGGTTCACAAATTCTCGAAACGGTTCCCTGTAAGCTTTACTTGTTACAATAGAATCTAAAAATACGCCCGATTATGTGGGCGTGTCCCGTCATGTCGATTCAACACTGTTCCACTGTTTTCCAGCTTAAAGTTCTGTATGCGGTGTTTGGCGGTCTTTATTGCCCACCAAACCGTTTCAGAAACTTTGAGACCGAGAGGTCCAAAAGGAACCGGTAATCCAATATTGCTTCACAAGAGACGCTCTTCAATAGAAAGCGATTCATCGTCACAAGAACGAAACACAACTCAGTGTTTACGGAGTACAGAGCTATCACGTCACTTTCCTTATATAATGGATTATCTTCTATACAAATATGATCCCACTCGGTAAAATGTTTACGCAAAGACATGGCAATTTCTGCGGCCTCTTTCGAGTGGGACAGCCTGCATTTCTCATTAGTGAAGTTACCTTCAATGAGCGTAATTGAGCCTTGGCCCTACAGCTAATTGCCAATCTTAGGTATAAACACCGAACCTCGTGTACAATACTTCCCCTCTAATATAGCAAATGTATTCACTATGGAAACCCGGTATTCCAGGCCTAGGGAACTTGCTCTCCTAAGAGCGCAAACAAAACCACTTATGTAGTACTCACCCCACAATTCCTGCTTAGCTGTATACTCCTGGTGATGCCGACCGGGCAGTAAAATCAGTTTTAGTTGGAATGGGTTTACGTCACAATACTCATCCTTCACGAGTTTCCAAGGCCTGCGCTATTCCCTTAGCTACCCTATAAAGATGAGCTGAGTGGAATCCTCTGTGGTTCACAGTCCTCTTAAGTTTTACAGTCTATTGCCGACCTTAGGCATTATCACCACTACACAAAGGTTGATATTTCTGCGGTCTGCAATATGATAACACGTGGTCAGTATGTTGATCTATTATTCCATTAGTTATACACTTTCCTCATAAAGATGTGGAGTCTAGTCGTCCCTCTTATTCCTTCTTGGGTTCAAAGAGCAACATAATTGCGTTACGTGCGTTTTGGGGTCAAAATTAAGTGGCAGATTGCTAGTGGTAAACAACATACTGCTGTTAATTTTCAGTTGGATGCGTTCTGGCGGAATCTTTATAACAAAATGTTTATGTTTTAAATATTACTTTACATTTGATAAAGTCACTTTAGTTACTTTGGTCCATGGAATGCTCAGAAATAACATCTTATAATTAGGCATGAAAGAAAATCTAATTATGGATAGCAGAGTAAGATCTAGCTACAAGATGTGTCATTTATCCTATAATGTAGCATTATTCTAAGGTGTTAAAAATCCAATGCTTCTTGAGCCATATTTTGGCAAAACCATATCTGAGATTTAAAAGATAAACCTGCGTCGTTTCCTGCTAAGAAGCACGATTAAGCAGCAAGAAAAGGAGAAACATATGAGTTTTTTCTATATTAGCTAAAAACAATTCCAGTAACGTTTGTCTATCAGGGAAATTAAAAGGACGATGACTGATGACACCTAAAAGCTCGTTATTTGTGTACCAGAAATAATCACATGCATCAGAGATATTCAAATGCTGTCAGGTAGAATTCTGAGTCACTGATTTGTCGTAAAGATAGTATTTGTAATCCCTAGCAGAATAGTTATTTTTTCTTTCTTAAGGCAGTATTACGTTCACTGAAGTGGGTTGGGTTTAATTTTATGTACATTTATGTCAACCATTGGCTACTATGTGATAGTGTATTGTACTTACGACGGGGATTTTTTTTCAGAATTAAGGGTTTTGTGAGCCTCGATGTTGATGTTTCCAATTTGGAAGTGAATCAGTGTGACAGCTTCTCTGGTCCTGGGACACCTAATCAGATTGAAGCCTTCAGAGGAACTCACAAATGCCATAATGATACCACACAGGTGAGCAAGTTATTAATTAATTTCGTAAGCAGGCAAGAAACTTCAGAAAACGCGTTAATTTTCTTTCTTGTTTACGCAAGACTCCAGAAAATAGAGCTAAAATTAAGATCCTAAGGCTAGGTTGTAACTAACCCTAAGAATACTATTCTGTCATTAGTTAAGGAATCTATAACACTACCCTGTTGCTGTATATGCGACATATGACGGTATGTTAGCCTTCATTCTATAGACATGAACAAGAGTAAACAATGAAGGAAGCGAACTTTAAATCAACAGTTTCTTTTTACGGTTCGTGACCTGTACCTGTAATAAAAACAAAATATTTGCAGATTATGAAAATCTGTTTGAGGAAATGTAAGCGACATTACTGTGGTAGAGCAATAGAATATTTTAAGTTAATTACAAAGTACAATTTTAATGTTATAAATAATACAAACTGTTTACCACAAAACTTGGAAGGTATATTTTGAGGAAACTTCCCTTACTTTTACGCTACAACAAAATTCTGTTACACAAGCACTATTTAAAATTAACAAATGTTAAACACTGCATCAAAGTAATGTAGGTATTTTAACAGAGCTTAAAATTCTTTATAACAACTCAGGTTTACAGAGACAGTGCATGAAGTAATAATGAACAAGTGCTGAATGAGCCCGTGTCCAAAGAGCTGATGGTTACCCAACATTTGCCACAACAGAACAAGGTAAAACAGACAAAATAACCCTAACTGATTTCAATCTAGGCTAGAAGTCTTGCCGCCCTTGAATTGCTAGGTAGACACGCTACCGATTACACTATGGAAGTGAACAGAAAGATAGTAACTAAATCACTTTGGTAACGTAGTGATAGCGATCTTACCTCTCTTGCTGTGGGTCATGATTTGAAACCCGGTTAGGTGAGATAACTTGACTGAGATTAATCTCCACAGAGCATTCTTGACAGAATTACTGATGACTGACATGTGGTTACAGTAGAAAATTCCACTACCGAATATTAAGGATGGTCTCGGTACGTACAGTAATGAGAAACTTCATAAGCTATCTAGATCAGTCTTTACAGACAATACTTCCACACCGGGTTTGCGATCTATCTGCATTTATGTAAATACGTGTCTATTTTGTAAGATTGTGGTGAACGGGCTTTTTATAGTATTATGATAAATTAGATTAAATGAACCTGCACTTCATTTAAGTGAATTAACGCATCAAATGCGAACTCTCACTGGCTGATGGAGCGTCAGTTACACTGGTTTTTAAAACTCTCTCTCCGAATCATCACCTATCCTTCACGTTCTAAGTCAGTAATGCCAACAGTCTGGCAATAGATAATACAAGTTCTCCGGACAGTATGATAATGGTCAAGAGGAAAATCATTCATCTGAGTTCTGCTGGACACCGTATTTGTCCCCATCCAATACTTAACTCTCTGATAACCAAGCGGGGTGCAAATACACCCCAACGTTTGTTTCTTAAATTAAGGTAATCCTGGATATACCAGGACCCAGCGCGAACCTGCCATTTTCAGCTTACTCCCCGAAGAAGAAGAAGTTTTCCCACCTTGGCCTCTCAGAACTGAGAAATACACCGAGGAAACAATACCAGAAATATTGGAGTATAATTCCGAAGTACCAGAAATTGAAGATCATAATATAGACATCATGGAAGAAGAATAAGGTAACCTCAGGAATGTGATGGAGTCAAAGTATTAATATAAATGAATAACGAGGACCGCTCGCCTCTCACCGAGGCGGCCCGGGTTCAATCGCAGGGACCCGCATGTGGGATTTGTGGTGGACAAAGTGGCGTCTGGGCGGGTTTTCTCCGGGTTCTCCGGTTTTCCCAGCCATTCATTCCACCAACTGTTCCATCATCACCTTCCCTTTCATCCATTTTACCATCATTTCGTTTCATCTACTTCCTTCCTCCCATACCAGGCTTCGGGCTGATCACCCATCCTGGATATTCTGTCTGATCCATGAGTGTCTGCCCCTCGACGGGCCTCTGACCCCAGGCACCCGCCTGTAAGTCCTGGGGGTGTAAGCCCTACATAACAGGAGGTTAAACAGAGAAAGAAGAAGAACAAGGCGTTGGTGATGCTAATAATTTAACAGACGACAATGGCAGTGACATGGAAATTGATCTAAATGAAATTTATTTTTATGGGAGGAATGATGAAATGTGGAAGGCATCCCTTTATTGTTCAGCCAGACAAACACCTGTAACATAATACAATGGCCTGGTCCTGTATTACCGTTACATCATTATTTTGTCAATATTTTCAAATATTTCCTTGACAGAGACATAATTGAGATTATAGTGCTATATACTAACCAAAGGGCTGATGCAACGTGACGAAAGTGGAATTTTGAGAATCCAAATAAAAATCAACATTCATGGAAACCAACAGATCCTGAATAAATGTATGGATTTACTGGACTCATTATAATGGGTGCTTTGAATGCTGCTAAGGAGCCGGTAGCATGTTATGGAGCAATGACCCCTGTTTCAAGAGACCTATTTTTTCAAGGTTCTTTTTCTCGCAACAGATTTCAAGCTTTGTAACGTTTTATTCGTTTCGAGGATACGAACACTCGAGTGCACAGGAAACAATGTGATAAGTTAGCTGCCATTCGAGATGTTTGGAATATTTATGCAGCTCACTGCCAAAACTATTTCTATCCCGGTAGTCACCTAACTGTGGATGAACAGTTAATTCCATTTAGAGGAAAGTGTCCCTTCAGATATACATTAAATCCAAATCAGCAAAATATGGCATTATGGTTTGGACCCTAGCTGACTGCGAAACATCATATACTAAGAATCTACAGGTATATCTTGAAAAAGAAGAGCGCCCAGAGAAATTAAGGTTGCTCGTGTTTTGAAGGACAAGGTCTTGGTCAAGGCTACGGAATAACAACAGACAATTTGTTTTACAAACATTCCGCTTGCTAAATAGCTTCTACTGAAGGGTCTTATGTTATGTGGTACACTCACGAAGAACAAAATTGAAATTCCTCCCGAACTGCACCCACGTAACAACAGAAGTCAATTGTCATCTACTTTTGCTTTCCAGAAGAGCATCGCACTGGATCATTTGTCCCAAAAAAGAATCAAGCAGTTATATTACTGTCAACTGAACATCATGACGATTGGAAACCAGTAAGGTATAAATAATTCTACATTACAATAAAACAAAAGGAGCTGTACACTAGATCAGCTGTCAAGACAATATTCAGTATTGACAAAAACTAAGAGGTGGCCATTAAATATTTTCTTCAATATTTTTGACATTGCTGCAAGAAACTCATATGTTGTTTTCTCAAGTATTAACAAAGGCAACAAAAACAACACTGATGCAAGACATATGTTTCTTCTGAATCTTGGATGAGCGCTCATAAAACCATATGTCACAGAAAGAATGAAAGCTCCTGTCTACAAGCGGACATCCGTGCAATGCACACTGTTGTAGAAGACAAAACTGGCACATCATGTCAACAAGACATCTTGCACAGATCACAGGGTAGATGTCAGATTTGTTTGAGTAGCCGAGATAGGCAAATAAGAACAAGATGCAGTGTTTGTGTGTAAAGAACACAGTCAAACTAAAATTGTGTGTGAAAAATGCAGTGAGTTTAGTTGAAGAAAATATTGGTTGTAAAGTAAAATAAGGTTGTTTTGTGGATATTCAGTTGAACAGGACCCTTGAAAAATTTGACACGATTTGTTTATAATGAAACTTAAACTATTTTCCTTTTTTATTCTCAGAGTAGGTATATGAAAGTTATCCGACACTTAATCAGTTTTTATCTATTATACTTTGATTGTTGCTGCTTTTAAAACGTATTTTCTAATAGTTGAAGTATAAATGTTCAGTAATTACTATTAGCTTATTGTTATGAAATATTTTATTCAAAATATCTTCTAGAGTTCTCTGCGGATTACTACAACAATGACATTACCATAATAAATATATATCAAGATATGTTTTCGGAATATAAACTTGGGATGTGAAATCACCCCAGTTGGTAATGTACGTAATAAAAATAAGTTGGTTATCAGAGGGTTAAGTTTTGCCGTTAAGATGACTAATGACAGCTATGTAAAAGATAACAGGTGGAACTGAGTTTATTTAGTATATAAGTGAACCAGTGTAATGTACATAACTGAGAGACTATAATATGTAAGGGTCATCAAAACCTCATTGGGAAATGTAACAGGCAATACAGTGTTAATAATACCATAATGACAATAATAATAATAATAATAATCTATACAATAAAATACGTTAATCAGATCTACGAACTATATGCTCTGGCTTGTACAATTAAAATATGATTGTGCGTATAAAATTACGTCGTTTGTTTAACATTAATAACCATGATAAGTGTTAAATAAAGGCTAAAGTTCTTACAATAATGTTGTATTATGGTTTTAAAACGTAAAATATAGCAACTGGTAATGAGTATGGTTTTCTGCGTGTAATTGTAATGTACCAAACATTAATTTCATTCCACAGATGAATATCACACAAGTAAAAGTTAAATTAATCAGTTTTGGAAGTGGTACCATGAATGGCAGTGTGTATTATGAATTAACAACAACCAGATAATATATATGTTTTGTTTCAGTGTGAATATCAAGGTGGCTCGGGATGGGTGCGCGGCGCGTATGATTGTGTATGTAGGCGTGGATTTTACTCCACGAGTCAAAATGGCATATTTAATGGAACTCTTGTCGAAGGTAAGAGAACATTAAATTACCTTATTCTCCATAATATGCAATGATGAAATTCTACAGTTTTATATAGGGTGGAAGGGAACTTATATATCTTCTAATGTGTACTTCATAGAGGCATTACAAACAGAAAAGTATAATAGGATTTTGTTCTGTGATCTGCAGTTTTCTAAAAAAAATGTATTTTTCCAAATGGATGGTTTATTTCACGAGGATGTATAAATATAATAGCTTGTTACTTGTAAGATGGGCAGAGAACCTATTTCTATCCTAGTTTCAATAGTAAATATGTGACATTATACAGGATTTTGAAATAGTTAATCATTTTCCGAACACCGTTCTGCAGGCGCAATGTGGTTGGAGACATAGGCAACGTTGCTAGGTCAAGGTAGGTCAGTGTGCGAACCGGCTCCCGGAAGTAAACAAAACAACATACCTGAACTGGAAGTGGGGTCTAGTAGTTTTGTTTTCCAAACGACCCTTAATCCATATAAACACGACGGAAGGGTGGTGTAATGTTTTGGCGAAATGTCAAGTACAACTTGGTAGCTATTGGCCTACACTAACAGTATGGAAGTAATGTCTCCCTCGTCCAAAAAGCGTTTCGTGGTCCTAACTGAAAAGCACACCATCTTTATGTCATCTCCACTATAAATTGAGTCATTATTAGAGTGACATAGTACTTCGCATTGAAACTCACAGGTTTAGTGATAAAAGAACCCGAGATGTGTTTAGTGGATAATCATGCTACAGCACAAGGTTTATGAGATACCAGTATTTTCAAATCATATCTTGATATGTTGTTAGTATATGGGAAACTGCTCAGAATGCTGCAGCTGCCGCAAGATTGTACCAGGAAAGTTCGTGCTGACCGCTCAGAGGGTCCTAGACACAGAGAGGGGGCAGCCAGCACACGAAGGACAGCGAGAAAGAAATACCTTTGTCACAGAGGAAGCAATTTTACATCTTATAGATGAACAACCTAACAACAGTAGTGGAAGAATAGCTCGCATGGTCGGCGTGTTCCATTAGTTTGTTCTCAGGACGCTGAAAGAGCAGTTATTGCGACTGTAACATATCCAAGGATACAGTGTCTCTGAGCAGCGGATTACGCGCCTAGGCTGGTTTTCGTCAATTGGTTACTAGAACAAGGTGCAGCTATGCCACAATTAATTATGGCAACAGACGAACCTACCTTTACAACAAAGGCATTTTAAATTTTCATAACACACATGCATGGGCGGCAGAAAACCCTCAAAGCATTAGGAAGCATCATTTTCAACAGCGAATTGCTGTGAACGCATGGGCAGGAATAGTTGGTGATTGCCTCATAGACCCTTAAATTCTCCCCGACCAGTTGAATGGATAATTATCTGACATTTCTGTAAGAGATGCTTCCAGGCTTATTGGAAAATGTGTCTTTAGAAACCAGGAGAAACATGTGATTCTTACATGATGGTGCTCCACCATACATTACTGGGAATGTTCGTGATCATCTAAACCGTAGCTTTCCTAACAGGTGGATTGGACGCTACGGGCCCATCAAATGACCTGCAAGATCGTCAGACCCGAATCCTCTGGACTTTCTCTTCTGGGGGGATATGAAAGCAAAGGGTCTACTGCAAAACATCTATTACTGATGTCGAATCTTTGAGACAACGTATTCGTCTGGCTGCGGAGGAAATACGCAACAATGAAGGTGCCTTTGCTAGAGTACGACGTAGTTAGTTACGAAGGTGTGAAGCTTGCAGGTGCGCAAATGGACATTTTATACAATATCTGTGAATTGTGTGAATTATTTGGTTTATTATTTATGCTTTTACTGTCCATGTTAAAAGTATGAAATTGTAGACTTCATAAGAACCTATGTTTTTTTTATTACATACCAGCAGGATGATTTGGTTCATTAAATTAGCAGTATCAATTGCAAAACATATTTAAGTTTAATGCTGAACGAGCTAATTATCCGTAGAGTCTGAGTTTAGATTAAAAATGGTGCAATTGGAAGATGCAGATGCTATTATTAGACAATTACAGACACAAAACGTTTATCTACTCATGAACCACGCACCATACTGCGAAAATGAAACCTGTTTACACGCTGACCTACTTATGGTTTGAAAGCAGAGTTCCATCCCCACTTTCAGCTACCGTTTGGTTGCTACTGCAACGTTGCCAGCGTGTGCGTCTGATGTTCTCGAAAAACCTAAAATATCCTTGCAGAAAATGGTCATAGAAACAAATGAATTCTGCAAAATATGTTCCAAATACTGAGATCTGTAGCTGGTTTAAATTAATGTAATAACTTCCCTTCCACCCGGTATGTATTCTCCAACACTGTTTCTTCTTATAGTTAGTCACATCATTACATTTGAGAACTTCGTTGTCATTTTGCGAGAAAGCAGATAGAGGATCATAAAATCAATTCTGGTATATAGAAAATAAACATAACATCAGCTACCCAGTCTTGACGATCAGATTAGTGCTGCTTTCTTGTTAGAATGAGACTGTTAAGTTCTCAAGTAACTGTTAGAGGGAAATAAGAAAACTGACTGAGGTGAACACAAAGGTATTCGGGTATGAAAGGATGCATTTTAGATAGTTAAGGATGTAATGGATTCCAGTTAATAAAGGTGGAAAATATGCACTCATGTAATGCCAAAATGTATAATTAGTAATACATGCACAGACTGTACACCTGCAAAAAATGGAAAACAATAGCTGTTATATATTTTCCTGGATTTTATAATCAGTTTATCTAAAGCTGCCTTTCTTTATGAATATGTGAAATATCATTTAGGCTCAATTCATGTATTTTTTTAATTATAATTCTTACAGACATAAAATAGTTCTAAAACAACGTAAGCAATGTTTCCATTCGTTTACCTTATGGAGTAAACAATACTACCTTTGGGAGTATTTAAGACTGCAGCATTATTGCAGCCCTCTACAATAGGTTTCCACGGTTCATCTCGTTGCAAACTCTTTATATAAAACTATGAATGTAATGTTCTGGTACCCACACCCACGGGTTGTTGAATGTGTTCAATTTGTTTCTCCGCCAAGACACAAGAAATCATAATTCAATATATATTCTTTTGAGGTTTCCAATGCGACTCAATTTTAAGATAGAAATCAAAGTGTATAATGATCTATATTTTCATCTGATGTCGTGAGAATTTGTGAAGCCTAAGCTGGAGTAGATTTGCACATTCTAAAACTTAAATGCCAATTAATAAACTCCATGGAAGATATCGTAAAGTAATAAAATAAATACCTGGCAAACTTTCCAAATTATACGAAGCGATTCCAACGTGGTTGGAAACTATCAGAACAGTGACTTCAAAAAACAAAATGTACATTAAATATAAAAATGCCGGGTGTATGTCCATGAGTTTCATATTCGATCATGAAACCAGAATTGTTTAATTTTCAGTTAAAAAATAAAATATTTGACATTGCTGAATATGCTAATTTATTTGAAACGGATTTATGCATGCATTTAAATCTTGCAAAAATGTGCAGTATTTGAAGAATTAATTTCATATGAGTAGGTATTCAGTTTTTATGACTGTAGCAATAATACAAATTAAAATGTGGTTTTATTGGCTTAGTTTTATTTATGAAGAAGTTAATAATGGCAGTAGTGAAATTTTTAAATTGTGGATACAATTTTTTTCTGACGCCTGTAACTTCTCTTATGTTCAAAGGAAAAAAAGCAGGTATTGTAGGGAAAATAAATGAGTATTGTTTAAAGTAAGTCTGTTAATAAAACATGTACCAGAACCTAAGAATTATTTTGCTTCTAAAGCAGAGCTTTAGTCAACTTACAGTGGTTTTCTAACCGGAAGTTCAGAATATAGAAATTCGGTCCAATGTTTTTGTCATTTAATTGCAGCTGCCTGGTTGGAGGAACAAGAGAATGTGAGCCACGTGTATCAAGATATGTTCTACTGCCTTAAATGTGCTTCAGGATGCGAGACTTGCGTCAGTAACGCACCGTGCTTGGCTTCTTACAATTGGCCATTCAGGTTTGTGATTAGTGATCACGAGGAAAATACTATAGAGATGTGTAATCTTAAGCTGTCTAACGATAAATTTATTAAGTGTTCAGACTATTAGTATTAATATATTATATTAGCGATTTTCAATTATTTTCACGTGGCAGCAATTAAATTACATTTCAAGAGCATCTGAGTAGAAACTGTATTAAATGCACAATGTTTAATATAATAGAGCACAAATAGTCCACGAGTATACGTGGGTGGTAATGAAGTGCTGACTCACAAAACTGTGCTGTTAATATTGTATCAGCTAAACAGAGGTTGTTGTACCACTACTTCGCTGCACTCGATGGTGCTCTCCCAATATGAATATTGGCCTTGTTCTCTATAACAAATAAATAATATATTCCCTGTGAGCAGTACCTTAGTGAACCCGGCACACAAGAAGAGCTGGAGTAAGGAATGCTGATACCAAAACGACAGTTACGTAGTTGTAAACCCTTCCTGGCAGCACTCAATGGTACTATCTCTTTAGAGACACCATTCTCGTTCTCTAGTTAAAAAAAACTGACATACAGACTTCAACTGAAAAGCATCTAAAGAAATAAGTGTGATGCTGATTCATTTAATTGTATACTAGTATATATCTAACTTTAATAATATACGAGTACGAGTGATTTAATGCCAGTGAATTACCCTGTAAATTGAAAGCCAAAATACAGGACGCTTCAATAGCAGCGTAGCTAGAATTAAGCCTTATTCGTTTCTGTGCTAATGCACTACGCCATATTATACGTTAGCGGTCTACCTATAAATAAGTCCTTGTTCTACACCGTTTCCTTTCTGCTGCCCTTTTACCCTAAATTGCAAATGCAAGTGCAAGGTTGTCTCGGAATTCCTATATAGTTATCGCAGTTATCAATTTCAGTAACTACCTCAAACGTCATTCAAGAATTAAAACTGGAGCTTTAAGCACTTAAATATCGGCAGTGATCAAGGAAGCTTAATCGATTAGAATACGCATATATAGTTATCTAGAAAAAGATGAAGACATTTATTGCCATTAGAGCTTCATGAGGCATATGTCATGGTTGAGATGGAATTACAATTTAGTTACAACCACTAACTATTTAGTTACAACTATGTTACAACTATCTTTCTCTCTTTCGCTCTCTCTCTCTCTCTCTCACATATACAACAAAAAATCATGTACACATGTAAATTTAGAGTCAATACAACTTATTTAAAATGTAATAAATTTCACGATTAATACACTTCTCCGTCCTCATTAAACGAAATTCTATACCTATAAATTGACAATTTAATGCTTCTAATTACAGGTAGGTTTATCAAAAGTCTAACGCAGAATTAGATATAAACTATCTTCAAAGTTAATTTAGTGTATACAAACTTTCTGAAATTGAGAATGTTTTGAGCTGTTTCCTGAAGAGTTTACTTATATTTATATACGGATAGTTTGTTGTACATGACTGAGCCGATAATGTAGGGTTCTGAGGCCTCAACATTATGAATTATATAGTTTCAACATTTTGAACCCTCGCATAGAGTAGAAACTAAGAACAGAAACTTAAATAGTTCGAAAATAGATTTACGGGAAGGGCCTGGAGGTTTATTTTCAAAGTAAACCTGAATCTTAACTGGCAGTAAAAATTTTCCAAAACTAAGAAAAATAATTCCGATGATGAATAACACTATACGGGCCCCTTAAGGACAAATCATATTTTAGAAATCATTGAGTATTCATGTACAGGTGTCTACAAAATGAATTCAAATTTTTCGTGTAGTGGTAGGGAACATCCCCTCGAGTATTTTAATGCCGTGAAGCTTGGGACGGAAATGCATTTCTTTGGAGGTAAACAGTGAAATGCATTGCAAATTGTTGAACACCAATGGTTGTTTACTATGTTAGTTTGAAGCAAGAGCAAAGCTATTACATATTGTTTTACAGCAATTGTTGAAAAACTCGGCCACTGACATGGTTGCACAGCTCCGTGCGTCTGATCATGATGAACTCTAAGCCCCGGTAGTATAAACGTAGTTTGACTGGAGGCTTAATTAAATCAACAGTTTAACTGCAGGCGCGGTTTTATAAATTTCTGGTTAAGTTAAACCGCAGTGCAATGGTGTTGGTAAACCTAAAGGTTGACAAATGAAGACGATCGCTAATCGCATTCTTCTTCTTCTTACACCGCAATTAAATGTTGTTTGTAGAGCTGCCAGCTTAGAAACAGAGACGATAGATAATGCGTGTTTATGTAGTTGAAGCGAAAATGGCTGAAATGAACCAAAAGACAGCGAAGAGATGTGCAAATTTTTCCATGGGAGAGGTGGAACTTCTGGTTAATTTAGCTAAAAAGTACAGTGGCATGCGTTAATGCAAAAGTAAACAAACTGATTGCACAACATGGAAGCAAAAGGAAAAATCGTCGGAAAGTCTCTGTGCAAAATATAATAGCCACAGCGGTGAAGTAGGTCTGCTGAAAGTTTTCGAATGAAATACGAAAATGTAGCAAAACGAAATTTGCAGAAGAGAGGCAAGAGGTGTATAAGATTGGTGGTGTTGCGCCAAAGGTTATTGACATCACGTGAGTTGACTAGCTTGTGAAAGATATGGTAAGCGAACGCTGCACGGGATTAACTTCTCTATGATATTGACGGAGCGAGTGCAAGCAACGCATCGGAGAAATGCAGTACATGGAATCCAGCAATATTAAAGGAGCCCATCTCGTCAGCTCTTCTAGCCAATTTCGAAATTGAAGAGGCGGACGACTTTCCTGAAGAAGATTTTACTGCTGTACTCCTTCCCATTGAAATCTGAAGAGGAAGAAGCTCGACGTCATAAAAGCTTGCCACCTAAAATACAGCAAGCTGTTAGATCTTCGTACTGAGCTCATCGAGTTACATAAGCAAAATACTAAGCAGAATAAAGAATCAGAAAAGAAGAAAATGAAAGAAAATTACACCCTATGAACATTAAAAGTGAACTGCTTCAAGAGAAACTCAAACTGAAAATTAAATTACTAATGAAATAGCTCAACAACTGCAATTACATTAGTTTGTGTACCAATTACAATAAATTTTCAAAGTAGTCTTGTATTAATGTTTGTCTTGTGATTCCACCTCCCCTGCTCATTGCGTTTTGCTGATCGTTTCCCTTGTTCATGTACAAGGTAAGTACATTCGGTTCAGGGTTATTGATTTCTCTAGCAGTCTTATACAAAACTCCACTTGCAATAGTTAATGTTGCTGTTGTCAATTTCATTCTTATACCTTATGACAATATGGGAAATTGTCGCTTCCATACACCAGACATTCCTTCAATCACATTCCTTGTCCGTATTTGCGACTCATTATATGGTGCTTCTGCAGGAGTTCCATGATCCGATAGAGGTATCATTAAATGAGGTTCAACACCACATCCTGAATTACCCTAAGCAGAGAATCGTCGAAGGTTTCTGATTCAAACTGTGCCCGCAACCGTTAATTTTTACACATGGTGGCATCATGGACAGATCTTAGCCATCTTGCCACAACATTCTTCATTTTTAATGGAACATCCTCCACCACTTGCACATTTATAGCAAAGAAACTTTTTTCTGATCCTGTTCTGTTCTGCGTTATCTCCCTGTAAAAATAAGGTTAAGAATTGGTTATTTACATTTTATCTCACTGTAGGGAGAGAGAGAAATATAAGTAGTTGGTTGCCAGTAAATCTTACCAGGAGAATGTATTTTAATGGGACTGCAGTCTAGAGCATCTATAACCCTGGGAAACCTTGCAATTTGGTAAACCTGTACCTTACTAGTGGAGAGCTTATTTTCCTCCTGTGGTGGGATTAGGAGTAGGACTAGTTACGGAGGGGGACTCAGCACCTCGCCGTGCCCTAAGCCCGTGACGGGGTGCCCCCGGGAGGTAGGGTTGAGGCGAGAGGAGACAGAGGGCGGCCGGACCAGGAGACACGGCAGGGCAGAGGGTAGGGTTCCTATCTTTTACAGATTGAAACTCCCCGAATGGTAGCTAGTGCAATCGGTTACCTTCCCACCTACAGGCCTGCACATCCCCTGGAGGGCCCGGGACTCGGAGACTGCACTCATTCCGGGGGACGAAGGGTTACATAGCGCATCCTTTTCCCCTGCCATGCAACGCCGAGACACCCGTCGATACTTGCAACCCTGAAACAGCCAAGCAAATGAAGGGTGAAGTGAAATGAGAATGGGGGTGGGAACTCCTGGAAAAATCCATGGGTCAGGAAGCTCGGCAGCGGGAGTCGAAACCACGACCTCCCGAATGCGGGCTTCAGACGTTTCGGTTTCCTCCTGTGGTAGCGTTATGTCTATGGGGCGAAAGAAGCTAACGCTAATGCTAGACGAGATACAGTGCGTGATATAGTGCATTTGTGTATGCCTTCGAAATCACCCATATTATCAGCATACTGCCGGAAGCACAAAATAAGAATGTAATTAGTAGGTAATTGAAGGGCTCAGCAGCATGCTTTCTGAAACAAAATAAAATAGTTAATGTTCTGGAACAATGATCATTCACGATGAAAATTAAGCGTAACTGTTTACCGTTAAATTAACGTGACAGGCTACCTACCATTCACAACGAAAAATAGTAATGTTTGCAGTAACAAAACCTGTAGTGATTTAGTTACATTCATCCATTTACTTGGTATTTTGTTCATACTATACCATATACACTCACTTTACTCTACTTAGTATGATTTGTTTTCATATATGTTTTACAAATTGTTAATAAAACCTGTTTTTTCTATTTACTTCCATTACGTCGAAGTGGAACATTTTCTCATAGGTATACAGAAGGCCAGGTAGCAGGCAATTAATATTTATAGAAGCATGTCCCGTATGTTTAAGTGATGCATAGGTTATTTGCATAACGCGGTCCCTAGCTTTTATGTTTACGCTTAATTTTCAAGCATGTATTGTTATTTTAATAGAAATTCAATAATAACAGACATGGTTTTACAGTTTATACTATCTCGTTGCATTTTGTATCCGGTTTCGAATTCTATGTAATAACGTTGGGACTGTCTCTTTTGTAAGCCTGGATCTGTTTAAAAATTAATGGTCATTCCACTTCTGAAAGTCATCAGGTCTATTTAAGAAAGTTCAGGGTCTCCAAGGTCTACATCTGAGTAACTTAATCATCATTCAGCAATTCCTCAAGTACCTCTTCGATATCCACATGTGCAGTTGGGACCGCTAACATACAATATATCATTAAACTGTAGTTAAACGGAAGACGAGTTCCAATAAAGTTAAACTCAAATTCAACTAAAGATTGAAGTTTATAACACAAAGTAAAACTTAAAACTGTAGTTTAAACCTAACCGGGGGTTTAAACCTCCTTTATGTTACCGCAGCTAAGTGGCATATTTGGCTGCTCCCTAATTGCTGGGCAGCTGCTTACTACAAGCTCGACTTCTGTATTCAACAAAATCTCGTAGACAAGCGATTTAAATGTGTCCCCATGGAAAGAAATCCAACGGTGTAAGATCGGAGAACTCGGTGGCTCTGGAACGGGTCCACCTCGACAAAGCCACCGAATTGGAAATCTTCGGTTGAGGAAATCGCTGATGACCCGTGTGAAGTGGGGAGGAGCACCATCGAAGTGGAACTACTACTTCTCTGCCACTTCTTGAGGAACATCCAATACTGTCACCCTGTCAGGTGAGGGTACAGCAGATAAGGGCCCAACAATTTATTGTATACCATTCCCGCCCAAACATTTACTGCAAATCGCGTTGAAGTGAACACACTTGTGTTGCACGAGGATTAACGTGCACCCACATCTGACCGTTTGTACTGCTGAAAATACCCTCGCGGATAAACTTGGCCTCGTCTATCCAAAACACAGTGGTTGGGGAAATCTGGAATTTCCAGTCGCTGCTGTATGCACTACCGGGAAAACGCATATCGAAGACGAAATTCATCACCCCGAACCTTCTGAACTTTCGCAATCTTCAGAAGATGTTGAAGATCCTCCTGAACAATGTTCAAAACAGCGTTCGTATTAAGCTGAACGCCTCTCGCTACAGCTTGAGTGCTTGTTGAGGGACTGTTGTTAAACTGTTCCAGCAACTCCTCTTCTAACGCTAGTTTACCTCCTAGTTGGTCTCCGACTTACCACCTTTATGCTTACTTACATTGACAACACCAGTCTCTTTCATTCGTCGATCAATCGTAAGAAATGTCCTCGGATTTGGTATTCGTCTGTTACAGAAGTGCTGTGCACAGATCTTTGTACTCCAGGCATCGTGCCAGCAACACCGTACACAAGATGCATGCTACTGAGTTCTGTCCACGTAAAGCAATCCATGTTTTACGAATAACAGCAGGTAATACATAATCCTATCCCAGAAGCCGGTTGAGAATTAACTAAGTGAAGAGGCTGTGAAGAAAAATGTAGCAGGTCTTTCCTTCTCTTCAGTTGTTTAGTATGAGCCATATTAACGGTAAGGAGATGAGAGGTAAGTCAGAATGTCAACAAATAACCAAAGTAGGATAGCTTATCCTACAAACAGGTGCACTGCAGACTCAAGTGGCTTGTAATATGTAATATTGTGTTTACATCCATTACGGTGTATTTCGGACTGTAGGTCATTGTATTAATATACTCGTATAGATTTTCAATACCACTACACGAAAAACCTGCACTCGCGTTGTGAACACCGTGTATAGGATAAAAAGTATTAGAAAACAAGGTAAAAATCATGAGGTACTTTTATCATCTTCTATAGTATTTTATCGTCCATGTAAAATGTGATTTACAAAATCAGTAAATACCCCTCCGGCCCTCTATTATCATATTGGGGATTCAGTAATCAATGACCTCAAAGCGGAGAGATTCAAGTTTGTAAAATAAAATAAAAATAATGTCCTTAGGGTGTACTACGTAAAAGAGGACCACCAAAAACTAGAGAGTTCACCACGCACACTTAATCTTTGTTTTATAATATTTTATCCATATATATAATATCAATAGATACCTTTGTATTGAATTAGTTTGTGCCTTCATCACTTGTAAGTTCACTTAATAAACCCAACACATCCACAATTTCACTTGGTGGTTACAACTATTGCAAAATCTTCTGATAGGTTTATCTATTTGCTTAAAATTCTTTCACTTTGAAATTCACAGATAAAACCTTCTGATAATTTTTGATGGATACAAATACATTTTCATTCATCTTTATCTTCAACTTTTCGAATAAAATCTCCTTATAACTTTTGACGTACTGAAATATTTTCCCAATCAACTTTATCATGAAACTCACGATTAAAATCTTGTAATAATTCTTGATTAAATGAGATAGTTCCCAAAATAACTTTGTATGGAATTCTCTAATAAAGTTTTCTGATAATTTATGATTTCATGAAATAAATTTCCAATCTACGACGGTAATCCAAAAGTAACTACCGTTTGCGCATTCCCACTGTCAGGTTTCTACCCAAGGTCGAATGCTTTCCTGGACATCTTTTCTGAGCATCGTGTGAATTCAGGACGAAACAAGTTGTTATTGTGCCTTCTGTGATTGTTCAAAACAAGCTAAATGATACAAACTCCCGTCGACTCTGAAGTATTGGATTTTGAACCCAGGATCTTCAAACCAGCAGAAATTTATAGTGAACTAAAGGAAGTGTATAATGATACAGTAATGAACGAAAGAAATGTGAGAAGATTATGTTAAATGTTCAACAATGGACGAACAAATGTGCATGACGAAACTCGAACCAGAACTCCGTCACTCATCACAGATTGTTTGAAGAATCAAGTGAACAACAAAATCATTCAAGACAGATGTGTAACCCTAAATAAAATGTAGATTTTTTATTTAAACATTTCTCCTTCTTTGCTTGTTGAAACTGTCCGAACATCTTGGATTAGTGAACTGGTGACAGCCGACTACAGCACGGGAGTTCTAAAGCTCATGGATAGATAGACCAATGCTTAAACAATGGAAGTGATTGTGTGGAGGAATAAAATAGGCTTCAATTTTGTAAGTGACATGATTTTTAATAAAACATTTTGCTCAATATATTAAAGCCAAACCTCGTTACTTCCTGATTACACTAGTACTTTATCTTCAAACTTTCACATAAAATCCTCTGATAGAATCCCCAGTCACATACTTTTCTAATACTCCTTATTTTGAAACTTATAATTATAAAATCCTCTCATAGGCGTTGACATGCTGAAATTAAATGTCAACTAACTTTGTGCTCTTATATAGTTTTAGATAAATTGTGTTCGCAAAATTCCAAACTCAGGTGAGTTTACCCTGAAAATCTCGTACACAAATGCTCTTACATTTATTCAAACGAAATTCTACTTATATTGTTTTAGCTACTGGTTCATTTATAAGAGAAAAATACATGAATATATTTAATTAATATAATATATCACATATTAACCAAACTAATGGTATAAATTTGTTGTTATGCATTATTACATCTATTTGATATATCATATTTGTACATTGCTATCGATATAAGGAAAATTAATACCAATTAGAAATAGTGTTAATTATTATTCCATCTTGCCCTGATAGGTTACACGTTTAGTATTTCAAATTAAACTTCTTCTGAGCTTTTTGTACACAGAGTGAGTATTTCTATATGTGCATATATGTTTATACATTTTGTAATGCGTTATATTTAAAAGTAACTTCATGAATTCCTTGAATTTAAAATCATAAACATTTATTCATTTAAGCAGTCTTAAAAAATGCCTTTGAGTTTACATACAAATTTACCTTGGTGCGTTCTGCATTCTTAGCTCTTTGGTCCTGTAGATATTAATTCTGTTATGTAGTTACCGTTTTAACTCATCCATCCATTCTCCAAGCTTCCAGTCAGTTTTACAGTATTGTGTACCTCATCAGTGTATTGACAAAGTAAGTATCGCAATAAACGACTTTGTCACCTACTTTATTAAACATATCAGTAATCTGAATCTAGCATTTGATGTAAATAATGCAATGAATATATTTTTGGGTGGGATCGTCCGACCACTCATATTTTGTTTGATATCTAGCTTCAATCAAGCCATCGTTGATTAATACGTTCAAGGTTTTATAATATACCATACAGATATTTTGCTGAATTCATATAATGTATTGTTTCCTTTTTTTTGCCATTAGTAGTATAAGTCCCGGATGAGCCAATTGGCTTAACGATAATCCTGCCGCTAGGGGCGCTAGTGTCGCTGCGTGCGATGGCGGCGGCGGTAAGTTTGAAAAGCGCCCTGAGCGGGAGGATTATCGTTATTGCAATTGCTTCATCCGGGACGAGTTAAAAGAATTGAGGATTAGGGAAAGGTGAAGGAGAAACAGGAAGTGACGTGGAGTGTTTTGATTGGTTCGTTAATTTGGGTGGAAGATGAAGGAAGGAAGATGAAAGAGTATGGAGGTCACGTGATGGAGAGGAGCGGGGTGGCGAGGTGTTGTCTGTGCGGAGGTCGGGACTGAAAGAGGGAAAAGATGGGGAGCGAGGGATAAAAAGTATAACAGAAAGTGACGTGTGAAGATGTGATTGGTGGGAATAAGAAGTGATGTTATTGGTGGAAAGGAACAAATGAAAGTTGTTGATTGGTAAGAATAAGAGAGATTATGATTGGTGGAAAGAAAAAGGTGTGGGAGTGGGGTATGTTGGAGGTGATGGGAAAGGTAAGTTTTGCTAGCAACAAGATTTGCAAAAGCCTGTCGTGAACTGATCAGCAATTTTTGAACGTTGGATGGTAGTTTTCTTGAGTGGATAGAGAGATGGGGCGATATGAGATGCGGTGGCGAAAATGGGAACTAAACAAGATGGTTGAGACAAGAGGTTTAAGGACGAGGAAATTTGGAGGTTAGTGGTGAACATGGCGGTCGCAAGAGGTGGGGGCAAGGAGACGCGGTGGTGAGAATGGGAACTAAAAGAAGATGGCGGTAGCAAGAGCTTAGAAGAGCAGATTTTGAGGTTAAAATAGTGGGAACTAAAAATGGCGGAGGGTCTGCGACAAGGAGATGCGGTGAGAACTAAACAAGATGGCGGACGCAAGAGGAGGGTAAGAAGATTTGAGGTTACAGTACCAAAACACGAAAGGATATATTCCTACGCCAAGCAGGTCCGAAAAATAATTATGCGTGTGGTACTTACCTGTTACCGGTGTGGATGCGTCACCAAAAGCGCGGCAGCTTCACGCGACGCGAAAAAATAAAAGCAAACTGTTTTTGAAAATGCTTAACCAGCTTTAAGATCAACCAACATCACTACGCACTGATATACCTAGGTTTTTTAAAGCGGTACAGACGCCCTTTGCAGAGGCGTAATTTAACTATACCAAAAACCTGGTACTGGACCATCGTGATGGTCGCTAGCGTACGTAGGATCAGGGTTCTCATAGCCGGTCGAAAGCGGTCAAAAAAGTGTACGACGTAGATGTTCACAATAGCTGCTGTCGAGTCAACCGTCGAGGTGTGAATGAACGAGATCTGTTCTTGCCGGCAATCTGGTTGGGAGATGAGAGGCGCGGTGGTAAAAATGGGAACTAAATAAGATGGCGGAGGCATGAAGTTGAGGTTAAGGAGCGGTGAGGTGTTGTCTGTGCGGAGGTTGGGGCTGAAAGAGGGGAAAGATGGCGAACGAGGGATAAAAAGTATAACAGAAAGTGACGTGTGAAGTTGTGATTGGTGGGAATAAGAAGTGATGTTATTGGTGGAAAGGAACAAATGAAAGTTGTTGATTGGTAAGAATAAGAGAGATTATGATTGGTGGAAAGAAAAAAGGTGTGGGAGTGGGGTATGTTGGAGGTGATGGTAAAGGTAAGTTTTGCTACCAACAACTTTTGCAAAAGCCTATCCAGAACTCATCAGCAATTTTAAATAACTAGTGTTTCGGGGTTTTCTCTGGTTGGTAGACGAATGCAAGCTGTTTCTGCTTTTTCATAGGTTTTCCCAAAATTGAAAATGCATAAATATTGTAACACAAATGTGTGCAGTGCAAAAGAAAATAAAAATTAAATAGGCACACACACACACACACACCCGTTGCAGTTGCCATACTTATATTATTCGTCTTTTCCTTTTTTTCTTTTTTTTTAAAAAATAACTAGTTTTTGGGGGTTTTCTGCGGTTGGTAAAAGAATGCAAGCTCTTTCTGCTTTTTCATAGGTTTTCCCTGGTTGGTAGGCGTTTTCTGTAGTGGTTGCCGAAGCCGTTTCTAATTTTCGAGGTTTTCTCAGGTTTTTAGTGGTTGTCCCTGCCCGGTAGACAAATGATGAAGTTTTACCTTGTCGGCGCACGGACACTAGGCACATACTCGCACACACACACACATTTAATAGTAGCGTGTAGCAAACTGTTTTTGAAAAATGCTTAACCAGCTTTAAGATCAACCAACATCACTACGCACTGATATACCTAGGTTTTTTAAAGCGGTACAGACGCCCTTTGCACAGACGTAATTTAACTATACCAAAAACCTGGTCGCTAGCGTACGTAGAAGCAGGGTTCTCATTGCCGGTCGAAAGCGGCAAAAAAGTGTACTATCTTGTTTTCATGGGTTTTCCAGATCGGTAAGCGTTAGAATACTCTTAGAGCTTTTTTCAGGTTTTTCGCGGTTGTCCCTGTCCGGTAGGCAAATGATAAAGTTTTTCTATAATGTCGTCATTTTGGCTTGTGGCGCACGGATACTAGGCACATACTCGCGCACACACACACACTAAAATAGTAGCGTATAAAAAAAATTGAAGAAACCGTAGATTTTCAAGAAAATTCCCACACCGCAAACTACCCGTTTAGTGGAAGAAAGTTCGTTATTTTTATTGTCTTAAAAATGGCTCTAACCCTTTTGATTACGGTACGGTATGTTTAAGATATCTGCATGACAAATAAAATGTATAACTTCAACTTTCTGGGAATAGCTGTGAAGTAGTCTCATTGTGAATGTCTTTTGTACAACTGTTAAACCGTAGGAAACGAAGCCTTACTGTACAAGAACTGTACAAGAACGTTAAAGCACACAATTTATGTGTATTATTATTATTATTATTATTATTATTATTATTATTATTACTTTGTGGCGTTGTCTATTTACAAAGTTTCCATGTTGATTTTAATGTTTAAAACCTTTAGACCTTTCTCACTAAAACTCGTCATTCTTTTATCTTTTCTTTTTTCATTTTCATACAAAGAGAACAGAATTTCACAAGTGAAACAGTACTGTGATAACGATACCAACAAACTAATTATTATTCACCCACTGAAACACATAAAAACAATAAGTAATAATCACAGACCCAGTTTGTGGGTATTTAAATGAAACATCATGCACAATACAAGCCAATTATGTAATAAGTTGAAATGTGCAAATCTATAGATGTATTTCTGGTGAAATCCCGGTATGGAATTTTTGAGTGCAATGCAATTTCTCCTGTATCTGCTATGTACGTGGTAGAGAAAGTAAAAATAGTTACAGTGACTATACAAATGTAACAATAGAGAAACCCACTTGAAGAAAAAACGGAATAAAAATAACAAGGCGTCAGACTCAACTTTCGCGCCATTCTCCGAATATCTGAGAATATTCTTAATATGAGACAAGCATTTTACCTTAAGCAAGTAGTTTTAATCTTTTATGAAAATCAGAGTTTTCTCTATATCGTTTATTTGTGACAACAACGCTAAGTTTCGAGCTAGCTACACTCACTTTTCTTGCAACTATATACGTTTAAACTAATATTAACAAATTTCTCGTAATCCCAGAATTTATTAATCATAGCTGTAATATTTTTCACAACTGCATGTAATAATATTGATTTAGGGGCTTTCTCTACCACGTAAAATAGTAGGTAGAGGAGGTATGCATTGCATCCAAATATTCAATATTGAGATTTCACTGGAAAACTAAATACTTGTTTTGAGGTCCCCTGAATAAAAAACATTTTTAGAAAATTCTGTGTGTATGTGTCAGAGCAGCATAACTCAAAAATGAAAAGTCGGATAAATACTAAACTTGGTATTTAGGTTGAGTACCTTCCAAAGATACGACACAGAGATTTTCAAGAAAGTCCCTCCACCCCAAACTACCCTTTACATGAACTATTTTCCGAAATGTTTTATTTTCTAAAACTGTCTCTGACGATTTTAATTACAACACCATATATTAAAGACATTTATATGAAAAATAAAATGTATATCTTGAATTTTGTGGAAATAGCCTGTGAAGTCCTCTTGATTCGGAAGAAATTTTCTATGATCTTGTATAACTGCTAAGGTTTGAGATAAACATACAATACAAAAAATTTAGATCTCTTTAAAAACACACACAATTTATTTGAAATAACTTTTTTGTGACGTCAGCCATTTCCGAGATATCTGTTATAAGTGGTTCGAATTGTACAATGCTTAGCCATTCTTTTTTACAGGCATGTCGCTTTTCAGTTCTTGCTCGCCATGTTGATGGAAAGAATTTAGAATTTTAAGGCCAGTGTATAGCGTCCCTTTGGATGTATAACGGATGTGCAATGCAACCATTTCCCGAAAAGTTTATCTGGATTAAAATTAAGTGGATATGAAAATAAACTTTCGTACTCACCTATAAGAGATAGAGGGTAGAGGTCATACGAACGTAACACTTGAGAATTTTTATTCAACAGTTGGTGTTACTCCTTAGAAAGGAAGTATCTGCTGATTCTATTTAATTCTTACATTTTACATAACACGTATGCACGGCACAACACAAAAACACTACACACGACACTCATAGTTTTAAATATTGCACTAATGGGGGTGCAAGCGTTACACCTCTGCTCGCTTCAGTCATTCTCACGTACAGCACTACGCGCAAAGACCGTATGCTGATGTAAGTGAAAATTGAGCGTGAGAAACGGATGTTCGTCAGCGATAAAATGCAGCTTTATTGCCGATGGTAGGGATCGCGCAGTGGCGGATCGTGACAGGATGACTGCGTTTTTACAACTTGACAATTTTGTGGCGAAATGAGGCATTTAACTCGACGCGTATGTTGAAACTGCGGTTGCGATAAGCGAGCTTATAAAAACCCGGTGCCAAGAGCAAACGGCCGTAGTGAGAAACGGGAGCGATAGTGGGTTTTTCTACAAAATCGTTCTATTTGACGAAAATAGTTTAAAGTAAAAACAAAATAGCAGCAGCACTTTGCAGGGAAAGAGTTATCGGTGCATTCGGACGATAAGATGGAGCCGCAACCCGGGGGAAGTCGCGATGGCACCTTGCAGCCTACGTTCGAAATTATAGGGCACAAGCAGAGAAGGCTGCCAAAGCTTTTTTCCGGCTTTACAGAGTCTCAAATTACCGTAAACCTGGTCCCCAGAGATGTTAACCCGGAGCAATGGGTATCGCATTTGTTTAACGATATTCTAAACTTTGCGAAAGAGAACCTGTTAGAAAACGAACCCGGATATTTAGGCATATCCGTAACAGAAGAAAAGGAGACGTCCAAAGCCTTCAACATGAGCGTGAGGCGCGTAGAGCAATTGAATGCGGATGTCATTGTTGGAAGCATCGAAAAAGTAATGCAAAGTACCAACAATTCTTGCTAAGCGGGCCTCTTCATGTGACGTTTGTGTGGACCAAGGAGGTCTCGGGTTCGTGCCACCAACCTTGCGATGCCTGTAGGGACAATAAAGGCATTGTCGAAATAGCCAACAAAGGCAACTTGTGTTTAGCAAGAGCCATTGTTGTAGTTAAAGCCAAAGTGGATCGCGACGTCAACTATAGAACGATGACGCGCTCCGACTATCTGCAAAAATCGAAGGCCCTAGCCTTGTGTGCGAGCATCGGTCAAGGCCACGACAGCTGCACGATAAATGACGTCAGACGCTTTGACGCTGCGTTAAAGGGCTACGCTGTGACGGTGTTTGGTGATCATACGGGGAAGCACGTGCTGTACGCGTCGGATAAGAAATGCGATAAATACATCGACGTCATGCTCCACGCCGGGCACTTTAATGCTATCGCGAACCTTCACAAGTGCTTTAAATGCAAATGGTATTGCCGCCGGTGTCATCATCCCTCGGCACACAAAAAAGAATTTCATAGGTGCGACGCCAGGTGTGCTAAATGCCATCAGCAGTGCGATGCGGGATTTGACGCCTACATACGCTGCGCCGGGTGCAACAGAAATTTTAAGGGACCGACATACTTTGCAAACCACGCAAAGAAAGGCGTTTTTTACCCATAGGCGCTGTCGGTGTGCGATGTAGAAAAGGTGTGCACGTCTTGCAATAAGCTCGTGAATGCGAGGCACAGAAAACCCGCGCACGAGTGCGGGGAAAAGTACTGCTATCATTGCAAGACACACGTGAATTCTAGCCACATGTGCTATATGCAGCCGTATGCCGCAAAGAACAAAAGAAACCGGTACGTGTTTATGTTTATCGACTTTGAATGCACGCAAAACATTCCATATACCGGCAAAAAGGACACATACGAGCATGTACCTAACTTGTGCGTGTTGTACCAAGCCTGCCCGCACTGCATCGACGAACGCCACAAGACGGCATACTGCACCGAATGCGGTTGCAAAGAATGGGTGTTTATGGACGAACCCGTGAAGCAGCTTTTCGAGCAAATCGCGCAGGCGAGGTTCGAAGCCTGGGACGTCTACGTCGTGGCGCATAACCTCAGAGCTTACGACGGGCAGTTTTTATTAAAGTACATGGTGGCGCACTTAGACTGGGCGCCGGAGCTCATCATGAACGGGAGCAAGATCTACGGGATGAGGTACGGTGACGTCACATTTCTAGACTCGCTCAACTTCATACCCATGCCACTCTCCCGCTTTTCCAAGACCTACGGATTGAAGGAATGCAAAGGTTATTTCCCGTACCTGTTTAACACGAAGGAAAACGAGCAGTACGTGGGTTCGATTCCCGACAAAAGCCATTACTGTCCGGAGGGCATGTCGGCGGAGGGTGGGAAAGCCTTCGAGCAGTGGCACGAAGAAAAGGCGTCCTCCGGGTACGTCTTCGACATGAGGGCGGAAATGGTGGCGTATTGCAAGATGGACGTATTTCTACTCAGTCAGGGAGTTTCCAAATTCAGAAGGGAATTCTTGGACGAGAACGGAATAGACCCGTTCAGAGAATGCGTCACCATCGCGCAGGCGTGCATATGCGTGTATAGAAAGCGCTTCATGCCGCTTAAAAAAATTGCCCTCTTGCCAGCGGGCGGGTATCGACTAGCGGACCGGCAGTCTCGCGCCGCATGCATATGGCTAACTTGGCTAGAGATGCAAAACGGCATCGTCATCCAGCACGCCATGCCAGAACGCGAAGTCAAAATCGCGGGGCACAAGGTGGACGGGTACAGAGAGGCCGAAAAAACCGCGTACTTTTTCCACGGCTGCTTTTACCACGGCTGCAGGCGGTGCTTTCACAATCGCCATGCGGTGATATACAACTCGGGACACGAAACCATGACCTCCAGGTTAGAGAGCACCGAGAAGGTCACGGCCGAGATCAAGGCCGCCGGCTACGCCGTGGTGGAAATTTGGGAGTGCGAGTTCAACGCCGCGATGGTGGCCAACCAGGACCTCGCGCGCCACGCAAGGGACTTTGCGGTACCGGAACCCCTGAACCCCAGAGACACCTTCTACGGAGGTCGCACCAACTGCACCAAGAGGTACTGCGAGGCGAAGGGGGATAGCAAGATCTACTACTACGACGTATGCAGCCTGTACCCGTACGTGAACAAGACGAAGCCCTAACCCGCGGGCCATCCCAAGATCCACGTGGATCGATTCCCGCGCTTGGAAGACGTGGGGGGCGGGTTGGTGAAGTGCGAGGTTCTACCGCCGCAACACCTGTACCACCCGGTGCTACCGGCGCGCATCGGCGGCAAGCTGATGTTCCCGCTATGCCGCGCTTGTGCGGAGGCGGAGAGCCAAGACGAGTGCCACCACGGTGAGCGCTAGAGGGCGTTGTCGGGTACCTGGGTGGTCGACGAGATGAAGGTCGCCCTGGAGGAGGGGTACCGCCTCCTCCGGGTCCACGAGATCTGGGAGTACGACGTGGTGCAGCACGAACCGACCACCGGAGCCAAGGGTCTCTTCGAGGACTACGTGAATCAGTTCCTGAAGATCAAGACCGAAGTCTCCGGCTGGCCCTCGGATTGCGACGACCCTGCCGCAAAGCAGCAGTACGTGGAGCAATTCTTCGAACACGAAGCCGTAGCCCTGGATCCCCAGGCCGTCGCCACCAACCCCGGCAGGCGGGAGCTGGCCAAGCTGATGCTCAACAGCTTCTGGGGCAAACTGGGGCAGAGGGAAAACCTCCCCACGTGCGAGCTGGTGGACCGGTACGACCGCCTCCTGGAGCTGCTCAACGACCCTGGCGTGGAAGTGCAGACCTACGTGCCCGTCACCGACCGGATCATGTACGCGGTGTGGAAGTACTGCGAGCAGCACCGCAAGGTGAACCCCACCGCCAACGCCATCCTGGCGGCCTACACAACGGCTCACGCGCGCCTGGTGCTCTACTCCTACCTCAAGAGGCTGGGAGAACGGGTCTGCTACTTCGACACCGATTCCGTCGTCGTCGCCGCCGATCCGGGTGACTGGACGCCGTCCGTTGGACGCCTCCTGGGGGACATGACGGACGAGCTGGAGAAGTACGGGCGGGGCTCTTACATCGCCCGGTTCGCCTCCGCGGGGCCCAAGAGCTACTGCATGGAGATCATTTGCCCCGAAACGGGAAGACCTTCTCGGTGTGCAAGGTGAAGGGGATCACGCTCAATTCGGGCAACCTGGAGCTGGTGAACGCGGAGGTGATTCGCGACGTGGTGCTGAGGGACAACGACCGTGCGGTGAAGCTGGCGGGCACGCAGATTTCGCGGAAACCGTCTTGGACGGTCGTCACCGAACCCAGCTCGAAGACGTTTAGGATAGTGGTCAACAAGCGCGTACTCGCCGGCGATCACGATTCCTATCCCTACGGGTTCAAGAGGAACGCATAAATGAGACGTCTACAGCCGCGCCAAAGTCATTTCGAACCGGGCGCCCCTGAGGAGAAGATGCCCGGTCCCCGAGACCTGGGGCGATTCGAGTTTCCCATCACGATGCTCGTGGCGGGGCCGTCGCGCTGCGGCAAGTCGACCTTCGTGAAAAACCTGTTACGCCACGCGCACCGGATGTTCGACGTGTGCCCCAGGAGGGTGCTGTGGTGCCACCCTCCGGAGTATTCGCCGAGACTCGAACCCTCGGCTCTGCGTTGCGAGACCCACGCGGGCATACCCGAACTTGCTTCGGTGGGCGAGAACGACCTGGTCGTCCTCGACGATCTGATGCTGGAGGGTGGCGGGAAGGACGTGTCCAATTTTTTCACCAGAGACTCCCATCACAAGCGCTTCGGCATCGTCTACATCCTGCAGAACGTGTTTCCGCAGGGTCAGAAATATCGCAACATCTCTCTGAATGCAAACTACGTTGTGGTCTTCAAGAACAACCGGGACAAGTTGCAGATCGAGAGACCGTGCCAGCAGATCGAGCCCAGGAACTCTAGGTTTCTCTTGGAGGCCTTCGAGAAGGCCACCGAACGCCCTCACGGGTATCTCGTGTTGGACTGCACTCAGTACACGCCCGCCCGACACAGGTATCGAACCGGCGTGCTGCCGGGGGAAAACCTCTCTTATTTCGTACCCAACTGAGACCGCCGAGAGGACTCGGGTTCGTTTCGTTCTATATTATCCCGGCAGAGTCTTACCCAACTGAGGCCACTGAGTCTAAATAAAAAGTACCGCTTTCGGAGCGAACGTCATTATCGCGCAAGCATGGCTAGAGGTAGGTTAAGGCTTGCGACGCTGACCAGTCCTCGCATAGCGAGACAGCACGGTAATTTGACGGCTCTGGCCAAGGCGAAGGCCCCTCTGCGCAAAAAGTTGTTAAAAAATGCCGATGGCGATCTGATCAAGGCCATTAGCGAATGCATGCTCAACGTGTGCAGAGGTCACGTGCAACTTCCCGCAAAGTGCTTGGGTCGCCTAAAGAAGCACAAGGCTTCTTGGAGGAAGTTGACGGATAAACGGGTTCCTCTGAAGAAGAAGAAGAAGAAGAAGAAGAAGAGCATCTTGGTTCAAAACGGAGGTTTTTTGCCGGCATTTCTCCTACCCGTCTTGGCTTCGCTTGGCGGCGCGCTAGTGTCGAAATTAACAGGATGAAGTACGGCAAGCAGATCCTCGTTGCACCGCAACCAAAGACCGTCGATAAGCTTCACGCTATAGACCGCACCATATCCAGATTGGCTAAAGAAATTCAGAACCTGCAGAGCGCAAAGCTCTCTGCCGACGAAAAGTGGCGGCTCGTAAAACATAAATTGGACAACTACCTCGATCTCGTGGCACAAGTCAGAAAGCCCTTCCTCGGCGACGACGACGACGACGACGACGATTACGAAGACGTGCACGAACGCGTGCCGGTGAAGCAGGAGGTCGAACCCCGAACCATAAAGGTCAACCTCCTCTCGCCTCGCAAAAAGAAGAGGGCAAACCCTGCCACTCCGAAAAAGAAATCGAAATCGCCTTCCGCGTCGTACCATTTTCGCAAACGCGTCTGGCAACCCCTGTACAAGTAAAGCATGAAGGAATGGAAGGCGCTAAGGCGATACTATGCCAAACCGGAACACTATGCCGGTTTGGGTACGGTCAATCCCTTCGAAAGGCCACGGGTGCGTCTAAGGCGAACATCGAGTCCTTCCTTCAAACCCAGGACAGTTAAACTCTGCACAAACCGGTCAGAAAGCGGTTCCCCACCAGATGTTATCACGTGACGAATATGGACGATCTTTGGGAGGCCGATCTAAACGTCATGAACAGCGTGAGGGAACATAACAAACCTTACGTGTACATTCTGACCGTTATCGACGTATTTTTCAAATATGCTTGGGCCGTACCCCTGAAATCGAAGCTGGGTACCGAGGTTGCGCAAGCGTTTCGCTCCATATTCTCCCAACGCGTCCCCAGGGTCCTCCAAACGGACAAGGAAACCGAGTTTACCAACAAGACTTTTCGCGACTTTCTGAAGAAACACGACCTGAAACATTACACAACCAAAAATAACGTTAAAGCCAGCGTCGTGGAGCGCTTTAACCGCACCTTAAAAACCAAGATGTGGAGGTATTTCACGCACAAAAACAGTTACAGATACCTGGAAGTCCTTCCGGGCTTACTCGAGTCGTACAATAGCTCGCATCACAGGTCCATAAAAATGGCTCCGAAGAACGTGAACGAATCTAACATTTTACGAGTGTACCGCAATCTCTACGGAAATAGGACCCTACCTCGCGCAGGGAAACCCAAATTTTCCGTCGGCGATTACGTGCGCATCTCTAAAGAAAAAATGAAATTCGACAAGGGCTACGAGCAGAATTGGACGGACGAAATATTTCGGATAGCCGAGGTGGTGCGTGCTCGGCCGGTGGTATATAAGTTGAAGGATCTGGCCGGAGAAGCCATAGACGGCACATTTTACACCGAGGAGCTACAAAAGGTCGCGCTACCTCGGACGTTTAAGATCGAACGCGTTTTACAGACCAAGGGCCGAGGGCGCCACAAGCAGGTCTTGGTAAAGTGGAAGGGGTATCCGGCAAAGTTTAACTCGTGGGTTCTGGCTTCGACCATCGATTCGACATGATTAAGACCAAGCCCTTCTCCATCACTCTCGTGAGCAACGCTTCCATGGAACACTTTACCGACAACACCACGGCCAGATTTTCTAACATCTTGCCCGAGAGAATCGTTCTGCAGGGAGAATGGGAGGTCGCCCTGCAAAAGGTCAGGTACCCGGTGAAATTTTATAACCTTTCGCCAGACGATGCCCGTCTGGCGGGCACCAAGTACACCATGACGCACCTCCCCACGCATTCCAAATTTAGTTTGCAAATGCCGCAAGGCATCGTGCACAATCCCAAAGACTTGGTGAACCTCGTCAACGCCGTTCTACTCGAACACTTGCACGTGGAAAACTTCTTCCTCTTCGACGAGCGCAAGCAGACGGTGGGCGTGAATGCCGCCGTCGCCCATCCCGAACCACTACCCGACATTCCGTTCGACGGGTTTGTGGAAAATGTCGCGCGCACGGTCGTACCGTACGCGGTCGTCGAATACGAAGCTCTCAACGATCCGCCCCACCAGAGACCCAAGCCAAAACCGAAACCGAAGCCCCGAGCTTCGGGGCAGCAGAAACCCGCGGCGGCTCGTTCCGTCAGACCCAAACGAGACGTTTCAAAATCGGAGGACCCTCCGGGACCTCTACACCGCATCCACAGTTTGCTCTTAACGCCCGCTATGGCAAAAATGTTGGGTTTCGAGCCCTACGTCAACGTCATTCTCGAAAAAGCTGCTAAACACCCCGTAGATCCTTATATGGGGTTTCCTTACGAAATGTTCATCTATTTAATCTAGTGTCCCCGCAAGTCGTGGGCGACACCTTCGCCCAAGTCATAGAGAGCGCGGCCGTGGAATACGAAAGAAGCAACAACACTTACATGAGCGACGAAAAGACGTTTTTTCCCCAAAATTGGGTACCCTTGATTCAGCAAGACTTCAAGACGGTCAACATAGATTTAAGGAACGGTTACGGCGATCTCTTGCCATTCGCCGACGGTTTTCCTCTACTATAGTTCTCGCTTTTCGTCCGAAACAGGCGTAATGGACGTGCACGCCGTAACGCGGTACTACCTCAATCAGACCGGCGGCGCGTTCCACCATCGCGATTTCACTCTCTACAGGGGCAAGCGCTACCAAAGAGGCAGCGGTCTCTTTTCAGCCCTCGGAGGACTCTTCAGAAGGTTGCTACAGTTTTTAAAGAGCGGAGCAAAAGCAGTCGGAAAGGAGGCCTTAAAGGCGGGCGCTCACGTTCTGTCCGATGTGACTGTGGCGAGAGCAGCGCCAAAGCAAGCGCTCCAACGGAGGCTCAAGGAGTCCGGATACAATTTAAAGCGAAAAGCCGACGAAAAGCTCGATGCCATGCTCGGTTCCGGCGCCAAGCGCCTCAAGAGAATAAAACCGAGCAAATCCAAAAAGAGCAAGCAGTCCAAGCTGAAACGCGGTAGGCGTAAGGTGTAAGACGTATTTTCGTAATGGCAGACGCGGCCGTCCACATGAGTTCCGAACTGGACCTCTTTACAGAGGTACCGGTTCAGATGAGCATCGAGGAGTCACGGTTCCATTACCTAAACCCTCAAAACATTTTAATGAAAAATGCCCCCATCACCTTTCATTATTCCGGAAATGCGGACGATTACCTAGACTTGACCTACGTCGTACTCGAACTCATGGTGCGCATTGTACATGACAAAGGAGAGGCCTTAAACGCTGACGCTAACGCCACTCTGGTCAACAACGCCTTAAATTCCCTGTTTCAACAGATGGAGGTAACCCTCAATAACGTCATCGTCTCCACGCCGCAAGCCGGTTACCCCTATAGAACCTACCTCGAGACGCTTCTCAATTACTCCGAAGATGCCATGAACACCAAACTAGAATCTACCCTCTGGAGAAAGGACACGGCAGGCATCATGGACACTTTTATCGCCAATGCGGGTTTTCAGTGGCGTCAGGGGTTTACCAAAGGGAGCAACGTCGTACAGCTCATCGGTCTTCTGTCCAACGCTCTTTTTAAACAGGAGAAGCTGCTTTTGAACAACGTTAGCATGACCGTCAAGTTCACTCCCGCCTCTCCCCAGTTTTATCTGTTTTCCGACGTAGATACCTTTAAGGGGTACGCCGACATCGTGTCTGCCACGCTGCGCTTAAAATCGGTGCGGCCCTCGCCGACCATAAAGCTTGCGCACCAGGCCGTGCTCGCAAAGGGCAACGCAAAGTACCATCTCAAAGACGTCAGCTTTCACGCTCTCAGCATCCCCAAGGAGTCCAAGGCAATGACGTTAAGCGACGTGTGCGTAGGGCAAGTTCCAAGGAGAGTGGTAGTAGCCATGGTCACCGACAAGGCCTATTCCGGCCATGTTAACTCTAATCCGTACAAATTGAAACATTTTAAAATGAACTTCTTTCAGTTCTACGTGAACGGGCAACCCGTTCCCTCCCAACCTCTGCAACCCGACTTTACAAAGGGACACTATTTGCAATGCTTTCAAACCCTGCAGGACGGCCTAGGCATTCATTTCAAGGACGAGGGACACTCCATCTCCAGAGAAACCTACCCGCAAAGGTATACGATAATGGTTTTCGATCTCACTGCAGACATGAGCGCTAACGAGTCTCACATCTCGGGTCAGCGCCACGGAACCTTCTCTATAAGCATCGGTTTTGCCGATAAATTGACAGAACCGGTCATACTTCTGCTGCTAGCGGAAATACATCGCACGGTCGAAATCGACGCCAACCGATCCATTTTGGTATCATGAACACCTTTCAAATTCAACGGTTTCTATCGACATGCCCCTCTACGCGCTCTCACTTTTTAGGCGTCTACCCCTGCGATAAACTACCCGTACTTCACGGCATTCAAACGCCTCCCTTGGCGCTAGTGGCTAACACCGACCCCAGCACCAAATCCGGGCAACACTGGGTTTGCATCTTTGTGGACAAAAACTCGCATGCAGAATATTTTGACAGTTACGGCATAGGACCGCTTTCGCCCCATTTTCTCCGGTTCTTAAATTCGGTCTGCGGGACGCGTTGGTCCACCAACGCCAGAAGGCTGCAAGGTTTCGACAGCACCACTTGCGGTCATTACGTCATCGCCTACCTCACCCACCGCTGCTCCGGCTTACCTAAGCATACATTCTTCTCAAAATTTCACGTCAGCAATCACGCGCATAATGATGTCGTCATTCGCAAAACGTTCAAAGACGCATGCCGCGCAAAGTGCTCTGACGCTCAGCAAACTTGTCAACCCTTGAAGGTGAGTACGTGTGTGTGTGTGTGTGTGTCACTATTCAGCACATCTAAGCTAATCCATCGTCTTGCACGTGCTTTCAGAAGACGCTCCTGCTCATATAAAAAGCAACGTCACGGTGCCGCTCGCCTCATTCAGAGTGTACCATGCAGCACGCGGATACAGTCATGCTGCCATGCAGCACGCCGACCAGGTAGGTCCGCACCTATGTATTAGCTTGCTTTTTTCTATCCCGTTTATCTCTCTATCCCTCACATTATTATTATTGTTTTGTGTGTTCCAGTATAACCGGATGTCAAACCCCGACCACCTCAAAACCCGGGGAAAAAAGGAAACTACCCATCTTCGACCTCCAACAGCATCCCGACAGCCCTGCTCCGCCAGCACAGTTCCAACACAGTGCAGTTGTGGGTCCTCTGGCGGATATCTACTTCCTCAACCCGCAACAAACTAAATTCGTCAGTGTGGGATTCTCCCCCCAGCCGCCGCACCATCTCGTCGTCACCATTGCCAAATGTGGACAGCACAACGCAGTCGTCATGAGTTCCTCGCAGTGGCACAAACTCGTCGAAGCCATCCCCATCATTCACAAACGCTTGAATGATCCACAGGGACGTCTACAGCAATTTCAGTTCAGCGACAGCGTCACCATCGTGTTTAAGTTTGTGTTCGGAAAGCTAAAGCTCGTTTTCAAGGAACCGCAAGGCGCATCCGTTACGCTCAACCAACAAGAATGGCACGTGTTGCATACCCTGCAGCGCATCATTACCGACATCATGTATCACAAAAAGAAGGAAGAGACGGACGTGCAAAATCAAATCATGGCATACCACAAGTACATGCTTCACAACCATGCCTCCAACGTTCCCTTACATAACATGAATTTCACGCAGTTCACCAAGTACATACGGTGCGCCAATTTTGGAACATTCCTCGAGGTTCATCATTTCCTCAACACCCATTTCGCACTGCGCATCTCACAAAATAGTCCTTAGTGCGCATGTATTTCTACCAGCGTTCCAACCGCACCTCACCCAAACATCTCGCGCCCTTCGCTCCCGCATCATGGGTTACAGAAATTACCTGTCGGTGTGCTACCATGACAGTAAGATGTTTAAAAACTACGAGGTGGACGGTCACCCCTATAAAAATACACCTTATGCACTTCGCTTCGTCGACAGCACCTACGACGGAAAATCCGTCTCCGCCAGAGTTCACAGCTGCGAAACCAAAATTCATTTTGTGCTATCTAACATGTGCTTCAACGATATCCAGTTCAAAGCAGATAAAGAAGACGTACAACATCAGTGGTTCCAATTTGTGCCCGCAAGAGGTTTGTACATCGTTTTCTAAGAACAGCAATACATTTCCACAGACAAAATGCAGCAAATGTTAAACGAAAACCCCATGTGCTACGGCACGTGCTTAGCGGCGCATTTGGGTCGCGAAGCATCCTATATCATACCCGATCACATTCACGGCGTTTGCATGTTCAGCACCGTTCAAAACAGAGTTCTCCTCCAAGTCGAAAACCGTTAAATCAACGGACACAGTGTTTTTCCTGCGGATGTTGTGCAATAATCGCTAAGCGCTTCCGGCGGATGTAGTGAACCTCCAACGAACGTTTCCCCACCAGTGCTTCCCCTGATGTGGTAGTTCTCCAACCAACTTTTCCCCCACCAGTGCTTCCCCCTGATGTGGTCGTTTGCACGTTCAGCACCGTTCAAAACAGAGTTCTCCTCCAAGACGAAAACCGTTAAATCAACGGACACAGTGTTTTTCCTGCGGATGTTGTGCAATAATCGCTAAGCGCTTCCGGCGGATGTAGTGAACCTCCAACGAACGTTTCCCCACCAGTGCTTCCCCTGATGTGGTAATTCTCCAACCAACTTTTCCACCACCAGTGCTTCCCCCTGATGTGGTCGTTTGCACGTTCAGCACCGTTCAAAACAGAGTTCTCCTCCAAGAAGAAAACCGTTAAATCAACGGACACAGTGTTTTTCCTGCGGATGTTGTGCAATAATCGCTAAGCGCTTCCGGCGTATGTAGTCAACCTCCAACGAACGTTTCCCCCACCACTGCTTCCCCTGATGTGGTGTTTCTCCAACGAACTTTTCCCCCACCAGTGCTTCCCCTGATGTGGTAAATCTCCAACGAACTTTTCCCCCACCAGTGATTTCCTGCTTCCGGCAGTTGGGTTATATTTATGCACGCGCATTCTTTTCCCCTTCATTCGGTGCTAGCCAGCCGTGGGGAATGCCAGGACCGTCGTGTAAAGACTTCCACTGCTCGTTTTGCTTTCACCAAACGTGCAGCTGCGAACTTAAGCACCGTCTCACACGCCTGTGCACGCAGTGTCAACTCGGTTTCTACGAAGACCTCGATCATCTCAACAAGCAAATTCAACAATTCCTTCGAAGGTACTCCGCTAGAAACACCACATGAACTGCTTCATCGTGCTCTTTCGGTATCTCGATAACGGACGAAGAATCCACCTGCTACTGCCCAGGGAACGCCAAGTGCTGCTGCAGAACGGCATATACATCTTCGAACGTTATCCCCCAAGCGACGTTGACCTTGTGTGGAACCAACTTCCCACAGACGCACAGGTAGTTTGCGCACCTTATCGCAGGTAAAAACAACACTACAACCTTCCTCATCAAACCACTCATATAGACGGTCCTCCCCCGTTTATCAAAAACTGCCATCTGTGCCGTCATAATGTCACAGGACGTCCTTAAAGAGCTAGAAGAACTTTCCAGCAGCGCCCACACTCTCAGCGTATCTACGCTTCAACAGCACGTACCATATCGTGTCGTCGGCGTCAAAACAATCGACACCGTTCACGGTACAAAGCTCGTCGCCAAACTCGACAACGACACAGACGTTTTCCTACCAACAAGATTTGCAAAAGCCTCTCCAGAACTCATCAACAAACTCAAATCTACCTCATTCTGCATCATATACGCAGGCGAGGAAAAACTACGCAGCGGTTTCAAACGTCACATCGTCACGTTCTCCCCATATAACCCTAAATAATGTCCGATGAAACCTATCCCGTCCCCGTGGGGAACAATCTTAACCTACAACTCATTCTCAACGCAGCTTCACCTATCCGTATCCTCTGCATCTCCAACTCCTATTTCCGCAACAGCAGAGTTGTCACCATCACACTCGACGTCCAAGGGGCTCACGCCGTCCACGTCAAATGCGTACCTACCAAAGTGCACCAGCATCAACAAGACGCACTATGCATCATATACCTCGGCAACAGCAACATTCCTGCTCTAACCAACAAAGTCACATCCACAGGATGCTTCTCAACCAGCCATTACAACGAATTTACCATCCCCATCTATATACTAACCTTCACCGAGTTCGTCAACGAAAGTTTCTCTCACCTGCTCGTCACCTGCATCACCAAACCTATCCACCAATTTACCGTCGATAGCAGCAGCAGCGATGACGAGGACTCAAAGTGCACCACGTACTTTAAAACCATTGTTGTGCGCGAAATCTGTGTGTCCTAGTGCCTCAACAAACTATGAATTTTAAATGTGCTTTTTTTTCTCCTAATATTTCTTATATTATCCATTTACTGTATTCATATGTTAATCTCCTGTAATCAAATAATCCATTATGTTATTCTCAAACTATGTATTCATATGTTAAGCAAATAATACATCATGTTAATCAAAACTATGTATACATATCTTTATCCAATGTACTGTATTCAAATTATAAATAAAGAAAACAGTCCCGGATGAGCCAATTGCAATAACGTTAATCCTCCCGCTCAGGGCGCTTTTCAAACTTACCGCCGCCGTCGTCGCACGCAGCGACACTAGCGACACTAGCGTCCCTAGCGGCAGGATTATCGTTAAGCCAATTGGCTCATCCGGGACTTATACTACTGCCATTCAATAAACTTATTGTAGAATGCGTTTAAAAGTAGTTTAGCCATCGGACGTAAAACTGGCTTAGGTTCAATGTGTTATCAATATCCAACTCAATACCTAATCTACTTTTAGTGCCATCCCTTACTACTGTATGCATTTTCCCACTCACTGGTTTCTAATGTTATTTTGAATAATTTTAAAATACAACTTTTAAACATATTGGTTCCCGTTTTCTTAAAGTGCCGGAATTCATCGATGTTTATTATCTTATATACCATTCAAGTGCTTTTCCAATTTCAGGTGTACTTCATGTATCAATAAATCTTCATTCAATATTATGTAATTACATTTACGACTTTTGGAATAAGCGCATTTTTCACAAAATAGAAACATTAATTTTTCTTCCTTAATTTGTAGTACAAGATGTCATAGCTTTCTTGTTGGTTGCATCTCGCATTTAAATAATCTAAACGAGTTCGGATTACAATTCTGAGCACGTAAAATCTTTACTGAACGACCAAAAGAAATATTATGAAGGAACACAACTCTTGGATACCGCTACAAATATTTTTATGCCTTAACTTTTTTCCATGAACGCTTAGTTTACTTGCATTTGTTTGTTCATTGTAATCAGCATACCCAGGGGTGATTAGTCTTGCTATATCGTTTATGTAATGTGAGGCAGAATTTAGCTATGGCATCCAAATCTATTTTGTATGATGTCATTTTTACCCATCTTTTGATGTATAGATTGTGTATTTAGGTAATATGGATCATGTGTAATTGTTCATTTTAGCACTGCGTAATACAGGGGCGGCTTCTTAATATGGTAGCACGTTTGTGCTAGAACCTAAATCCTGGCTCTCCCTTTAATGTAAATAACGTATACGATTCATACATTTCGGTTATCATTCTGACATGATCTTGTGGAGTGGACTTCGGCGAGCGTTGTATTGTTTGCAGGTGCCAAGTAGTCCACTCCCGGCTGCAACCCACATTGGTATAATGCTGAAGTATAGGGAATGACGAACCAAGGGAGCGTAGAGGTGTATGGAGGGGAAGTGCGGGGCATAAGCTGCATGTTGTTGGTTAACCTATTAGTCAGAGAGCATAGAATAGGATGATCAACAGGAACAATACTTTTCGTTTCGCCCCATACACAGAGCCATCTATTGAATTCACAGTAAATGTTTACCTCACTTCCGGTCTTCTATTTACTGAACTGCATCTCTGATCATTACGTTGCCTGTATGCCACTTGGTTTGTGCCGTGTTGTGTGTATCGGGTTTTAATTTATGAATCAAAGTGGTTTATTTAGCTAAATACAGGTAAATGCTGCTATAAGAAGAATCAATGAATTCCGTTCAGTTTCTTTTAACGCAACCGTTTTCAACGCTAAACTTGGAGGAAAAGAATGAAATTAAACGCATTGGCAGGCCCACACAATAGCTAAAAATCACTCAGGTAGTTCAAACAAGAAGCTTTAACAGGAATTTTAATAGCGATGTATATGAAAAATATGATTAGATGTGTGGTTGTGGTATTAAGAACGCCCTGTTTTGCTTTCCTTGCGTTTAGTTTGATGGTGAAGATAAATGCACCAAGCATGGCGTGAATGAATTGAAGCATCTTCATGACCGCGCCAAAAAACATGTAGCGTCAAAGTTGCACATGAAAAATACTGTCAATCTTGTTATGTTTGGCAATGTAAATACAGCAAAACAGATGGACAGTGCATATCGGAGAGCAATTGAAGAACACAATCAGAAAGTGGCAAAAATAGATATGTTTTAAACATTATTATTAATTGCATTAGGTTTTGTGGGGCCTTTGAGCGGGCTCTTCGAGGACATGATGAGTCAGCTACTTCAAGTAACTCTGGTATTTTTCGTGGACTGATAAATTTCAGTGCAGAGCTAGACTGTGTTCTGAAAAACCATTTGGAAAATACAACAGTGTTTAAGGGAACGTCAAAAATGATTCATAATGAGATTTTGCAATGCATGCTTGAAGTCTGTCATGAGGAGATATCGAAAGAAATAAAAGACTCCCCATTTTTATCTGTCATAGCAGATGAAACCAGCGACGTAGCATCCAAATATCAAATGGTAATTGTCTATATATATATATATATCTGGTAAACCATAAGCCAGTGGAAAGGTACCGTTTTGTGAATCCTATAGGGCACAAAGCAGATAACATAGCTGCATGCATATTGCCAGAACTTGATGGATATCTGCTAGGCTGTAAACATATATTTATTGCTCAAACATATGATGGGGCTAATTTTATGTCTGAGTCGAAAAATGGCGTTCAATCCATCATAAAACAGAAGTAGAGGTCTGCAGATTACATTCATTGCCTTGCGCGACAGTTAAACTTAATTATGTTAAATGAAGCATCAGCGAATAGTAGTGTACGAATTTTCTTCATAAATATTCAAGGAATTTGTGCTTTTTTCTCTAATTCTCCTCAGAGAACATCAGTTTTAGAAGAAGTAGTGCAGAAGCGGCTTCCAAGATCAGTGCAAACGAGATGGAACTTTCAATTTAGATCTTTCAACACAGTTTTCGAATACCGGGAGGAGTTAATAGAATGTATGAAAATCATAAGGTGAGGTGAAAGAATCACCAATTCAAGTTCTGTTCTTCAAGCATCTGGTTTCATTGGAAGTTTGAGTGTTGCAGATTTCATATTTTGGTTGTCCCTCTTCCACAAAATTATGCCCCATGTCCATATTTTCTACAACCAACTTCAGAGGAACGACTGTACTCCTGCAATGGTCCAGGATAGACTTAGTTATTTTGAGGTGAAAAGTCTCAAAATTAGAAGCACCATAAGTTCCACTGCAGTTGATGAGAATGTGACGAAGAAAAGAAAAACTGTGGAACACACTGAAAGGAAAAGAGAGGCCATTGAACTGTGTGATGTAATCATTACTGAAATGAAAGACCGGTTCAGATTTGTTGCTCATATGGGAGCAGCAGTTCCCTTTCAGCCTAACAGATTTTCAGAATATAACATTTCGTTCCCGGAATAACATATTAAAGTTGCCCTTCAGACATATTCTTTTATTGAAGAAAATAAACTGATTACAGAACTTTCCACAATGTTTAGTACTGAAGGATTTAAAAACATAACTGGGGTTGTTCCACTAATGGAGTTTTTCAGGGACATAATTTATGTTCCACTTTTAGTGAATCTGTTAAACTACTAAGTGTCATTCTAACAATCCCCATGACATGCTTCTCTACTCTGAAAAGGATTAAAACATTTCTGCGTAACACAATGTCTGAGGAGAGGTAATCTGCGTTGGCCATGCTTTCCGTTGAAAGGAATTTCATCATGCAGATCAAGAACTTCAATGTGCTGGTCATCGTTAAGTTTGTTGGCAGAAAGGAGAGAAGGGATAATTTTCTCTATAAATAGGGGATTGCTATATGCTGCACTGTTTATGAAATGTACATGTGTTATACATTGTGAATTCCCATTTCTTGTTTATTTGCGTAAATTAATCAGCCTATAGTGAGAAACTTATTCCGTATTTATTACTTAAAACATTTCAAATTGCAAGGATAATTATGGGAACCACCAAAGTAGCCGCCCCTGGCGTAATGTTTAGCTTGTGCATAATGTTCCTGGTCCACTAGTTGGTAGATGCCTTAAATCCTACAGTTCCGTCGCAAAAATTCTGTCCACGAGCGCTGGAATGTGGGAACCCTCCTTCTGTTAGTCGGGTCAAGGGTTAGTATTTCTGCAAGGGTCTTCTATCCAGACACATGGGGAGTAGATTTTAACTTGGAATGCGGAAGACATCTGTGACGCGAGGGAAAAGTCACATGATGAATAAAGTAGCCAATGAGATGTTAGATGAATGACGAAATGTTAGACTGACGCTTACTATCCCACGAAAAATTCTCCAATAATATGGCAGAAACTTAAAGTATTAATTGGGGGATATGATAGTATAAATATCCCATGTTCAACCCAGAAATTGCGCAGTCGAGATGTAATCCCGACACAGACTACAAGTCACGTGTGAGCAGAAGTTGGCGCACATATAGGGCCCGTGGAAAGCATGGTAATTTCTCCAAAGTGTCGAAGTACATTCCAGATTGAGGGTATAATCGTTGCGTGCAATTGTAGTGCTGTGTCGAAGAATCAGTGATGCCCACGCGCAGCAAGATGACAAAGAGCCGCGAGACGCGCGAAAAAGTTGTCGGCTCTCAGTGACCAGGAATGTTATCTAGTGGCTTTAGTAGCGGTAATAAAATTCAGTCAAGTGAACTCCGTGGTACGTCTTCAGTTCCCCCTGAAATTTCTTTTAACCCACAACCTGGATCGCCGAAGCTTATCCTTTTCTGATAGGCAGAGTCCATGCACATATCTCCACTGAGAATCAACCTAGCCAAGGCAAACAAACTAAATTATTACAACCACATCGTCCATCGACGAAGGTAGCAGCAGAAGAAGCAGCCCCGATGAGAGAACCTTGAAACAGGTACGGTAACTTCAAAACTGTGTCTTTACTTCTACCGCGCCTGCAGATAGTTGCGCTCTGCGGTGACCCGTACCCGTGCGAAGTACGAACCACGGCCAAAGCAGAGCCAACCGTGCCCCTCTCAGACGTAGGCTTCTAAGTGAGGTGTCAGAGAACCAGCCTCGCATGTTAGTAGTATAGAATTGCGGGGACTGGCCCACCTACTATGCATGAATCTGCAATTAATATGCTAATTAGCCCCGCCCCTCCCCTCCCCCACCCCCACCCCCAGCTCCTTGGTAGTTTTACATGCAGCTGAGGGTCATAAATCTTGTTGAGTACAATGGAAGCTTAACAGTTAAGCAATTAAGGCTGTCAATCAACTGTCAAAACGAACAAAGGGGTCATAAATTTAAGGTTCTGTAACAAAGGCGAGATGTTTTTCCTACCCATTCCACATCCGACCACTTCTGCACCTGTTGCAGTTACCCACCCCCACTTACATTGTTACTCGAACACGTGGCATACACATTCCACTAGCTTTTAACAAAAGAACAATGCTTACCCTTCAGCTGTCAAAATGAACAAAGCCCATGATGAATTAGGGTCGTGACAAAGGGAACCTAAAGCCAGTTAACAGAGAAACAAGTTCTATTGTCCGGGGCAAGCATTTATTTCTCATTCCACTGCCCCGTAACAAAGCCGGTCCCTTTCTATTGTCCCGAGCAAGACTACTTTAGAAAGACCCCTGCGGCGTTCACATTCCACTGTCCCATAACAAAGCCGGACACTTGCCATTGTTTTCTCGAACACTGCTAGCTTAACAAAAGGATCTGAAGGTTGCCTTATGCTAGTCCTGTCCTTGTTCGCGTGAAAGAGAGAGAAGCTTGTTTACCAGCTCTACGTCAGAGTCGGCCATCATGATTTTTGCCCTGAGGGACTGTTCTCTCCGATGTTTTACGAGATCCTACGAATATACCCGAGCATAGTTAACAAGCATTCTGTTTGGCCCATTTCAGGCAGCGACTCTGAAAAAGCGCCTAATATACATTTCATTACATGCATTAAACCTCTGCGTGAATATCCATAGATCGGTGTTCGATTCTTACTTTAATCAAAAGTTTATTGCGGATGAGAAATTGATGATTGATGTTATTATATCATTACCTTAATTAATAAAAGGGCGTTCAGAGGATTGTAGCTCGAATCTTACCAAGTGAAACTCTAACGCGTAATAACTATTAAACTATGCACGGGCAGATTAAAAATGTATTTAACAAATATAATTTAATTTTTATATATCATTACCCTAATTAATAAAAGGTGTTCAGGGAGTCCTAGATCGAATCTTAATCTTACCCAGCGAAACTCTAATGCTTAATAAATATTAAACTATGAAAGGTCAGATTAAAATGCATTTAACAAATATAATTTAATTTTTATATATCATTACCCTAATTAATAAAAGGTGTTCAGGGAGTCCTAGATCGAATCTTACCCAGCGAAACTCTAATGTGTAATAACTATTAAACTATGCACGGCCTGATTAAAATGTATTTAACAAATATAATTTAATTTTTTATGTATCATTACCCTAATTAATGAAAGGGCGTTCAGAGGGTTCTAGCTCGAATTTTACCCAGCGATACTCTAATGCTTAATAAATATTAAACTATGCGAGTATTGGGCGGTCAGATTAAAACGTGTTTAACAAATATAATTTAATATACACGACATTACAATGTTTAACGAGCTGTATTCTTAGGAACCAGAGGTCCCTAGTTCGAATCCAGCCCTGCGAAACGCTATAATAACTATTAAGTTATTGAAGCAGCGGGCGGTCGGATTAAAATTGCATTTAACAACTATAATTGTTTATATTAAACCACCGCGTATACTTAGATATCCCAATGCCTAGACACCATTCTTTCTTCTCTCTTTTTATTTCTATCTATCTCTCACATGATTTTCGCTACACGCTCTTCTTGCATAAACATTCACATGATCTTCTCAACACATTCGTCTGACATTCATATGATTTCACTACACGTTCTTATTCTGAAAACATCCATACGGTTTTCTCAACACAATCCTCTATTGACATTCACATTTGATTTCTCTTCGCATTCTTCTATTAACATTCATACGATTTTCCGCACTCATTCTTTGTTTCACTATACATTCACACACGATTTCCTCTACTCATTCTTTGGTTCTCTGCTGCCTCATCTTCAACGAACATTCACATGCTTTCTCCTCGCATTCTTCTATTAACATTCATATGGTTTTCACTACACGTTCTTCGAATGAAAAGAGACAAAATGATGCAATAGAAACTAATTATAGCTTGGGATGCGACGCATCATTTACGAATTGTTCGAAACTGGTCTGGATGCATGGGTTCGAATCCTAGGAGTGATTACAAATTCAGCTTCTAATAACTCCAAAACTAATTAAAATAAAGACGGTAAATAAACTTTATTACTTTTATGTCATTAGCTCGTTTCTTGTGCATGTATATTAGAGCCCAGCTGTCATGGGTTCGATCCTTAATTTTAAAATCTCAATTATCTCAGAAACTAGCAGGGATAAAGGTGCGCACCAAAGCATGATTTTTAGCTCCTATGATGGACAATTAATGCTTTATATAATTTCCAATCAGTTGTCCCTTGCTCAAATCCCGATCTTTCAGTGACTTCCTTAATTTTCCACTGTACTCTAGAATATATCACTTAGATCGATGCTGTAACTGCATACAGGTCTTTTAAAACACATCAAACTAATATTATAAATAATTTTGTTTCTGGTGTTCCGAGTTCGAATACCGATTCAATGAAATTTACTTATAAATTTAATAACATAGTAAATAATTAAGATAAAAGTCACCTAATAAACCTTATTACGTTTATGTCATCAGTTAGTATCTTGCGGGTGTATATTCGGGTACCTGCCGTCCAGGGTTCGATCCTTAAGTTTAAATCTCAATTATCGCAGAAACTAGCAGAGATAGAGCCGTGGACGAAAGCATGTTTGATAGCTCCTACAATGAACAATTAATGCTGTATATAATTTCCAATCAGTTGCCCCTAGTTCGAATCCCGATCTTTCAATGACTTCCTTAATTTTCCTCTGTACACTAGAATGTAACTGCATGCAGCTTTGTGTAAAGACATTATGGATGTACTCTGAGAGAGAGAGCGAGAGAGCGAGCGAGAGGAAGTGAAACAAGTACGGATAGAAGTGCTGAGAGCCTCTGCTCATGCGCAGCAAGAGTTGATGTCATTGGCTGCAATAATCATGTGATGTGTAAGCATCACAGCCATGATGACGTGCCGGCATCCCCTGGAGGGGGTTTAGATCCCTATATAAACAGATATCTGCCCATGTTAGAACTGTTGTGTACCTATTAACTTTACATTCAAGTTTTAAAGAGCTTTAAAAGCAACGTGAGCTGCAGGCCGTCTACACATTCAGCACATATCAAAACGTGACAATGCAAGGTGAGTTTTTTACATAACTATACAAAATCACTGTTGGCTTTTACAATACATTTAATTTTGTTTAAACGTTACAGTACATGAAAGACGATTCGTTGCAAAGAACATCATATTTTCTTATATGTGCTTTACATTCACATGGATTTCACTGCATACTCTTCTCCAGTTCACATGATTTTCGCCACACGTTCTTCTTACATAAACATTCATACGATTTTCCCGCTCATTCTTTGTTTCACTATACACTCACATGATTTCCTCTACTCATTCTTTGTTCCCCTGCAGGTTCATGCTATGTTAACATTCATACGACTTTCTCTGCACATTCTTTGCTTCTATTAACATTCACACGATTTTCGCTACACATTCTTCTTATTTAAACATTCATACGATTTTCCCCCACTCATTCTTTGTTTCACTATACATTCGCACACGATTTCCTCTACTCATTCTTTGGTTCTCTGCCGGCTCATCTTCAATGAACATACACATGATTTTCTGTACTTATTCTTTGTTTCTCTACACATTCATACGATTTTTGCTGCACATTCTTCTATTAATATTCACATGATTTTCTCCATTCGTTCTTTGTTTCTCTACACATTCATAGGCGTACTTACAAAAACATACACACACCCTAGTACTAATATAAAGAGGTGTATAACTTGTTCTTCAACTTGAATAATGTAGTGAAAATAATAATTCATGGCAATGTCTGTTACAGATTGTTTAGCTGATAGACTTAACAGGATGGTTGAAGAGCGTAGTTTCCTACCGACTCGCAGAGTTCAGATCTCCAACTAGGTCTTAACTATGAGATAAAGTCCTTAAAGAGAGTTCAAACAAGATATGGTACCAGGATCGTATCTTCGCTGGAGGATTGTCAAGTGTTCTTACCAGAGCGCTATAATTCGTTAACTGATCAGGAGATTGCAGAAATACCTGGGAACGTATACCTCCAGTATAACGGTATGGCAGAGATGGGGAAATTTAAGACATGTAAATTGTCTTTTTTACATGCAAAGAAGGTGCGTAGAAGTGTCAAACTTAAGTATTGAATGTTCTCCTATTTCACAATGAAAAATTCATAAATAAAACAACTGACTCATTGATATTACATATAAAGATACAAAAGATGCATATTATAGAATTTTATAAAAAGTTTACGAAATCACAATATCACATGCTTTGAGTTTAATTATATCTAGCGCATTGAAATAACCCTAAATGTCCGAATGTTTATACAAATCTTTGTGCTTCATTTTACATGTATCATAACAAAAATTGTCATTCTTTTCAGGTTGCGTTTACTTGACCAAGATAGTTTTCTAAGACTTTCATTGTGCAATGTTTCAGGGCGTGCAATAAGAGGAAGAAGAAGAGGAATAGCCTGCTGCCATGCAAAGGATGCTGACGCTATTGGAGGGTAGAATAAGCACCATCGGCACCTACAAGAAACATTTCGGCAAGAAGCGGGTGCTGAGTCATCTACATCACCGAAACACGTTAAGACAGGATCCTTATACAACATTACAGGGTATACGATGAAAAAATACGGACAATTTTGTATACAATTCAATGCATAGCTGAGAGTTAGCTCAAGCGAGTCTACCTATATTCACTGAAATTAAGCATTGTGAGCAATAATTTAAGTGACTGTGAAAATATTTTAAGTAATGGTGAAATTTGTATCCTAAAAGACTTGAGTCCTGTATACATTAACAGCATTAAGATTGTTTGCCACGCTGGAATACAAATTATGAAAATAAAAAGACTTTCATTTAAATAATAAAGAAATTTGCATAACCTGCTATTACAAGTGTAATGACATATACAGAAACAATGAGTCGGATGAGAAAGTGATGGAAATGTAAGATAAATAATAACAATAAAAGAATTAAGGTATGCTTTTACATAGTGTTTTTATTCATTAAAAATCCTTGCATTCCTAATGAAAAATAAACCATTACAATGATTAGTTTAAGTTATGTCACAATGATCAAAAAGAGAACCGTCTTTAGATGCATTACTCGATCTTAAGTCAGAGCACCAAAAAAATTACAAATCACGGCTTCTCCATTTTAGATGTGGTGTCACTATTCAGGTAAATTCCTGTAACACAGCAGGTTGAGTATGCAGATCCATGATCCTAAATGGTGAAACAGTGTCTTATCCAGCTTAACAGTCTTGAGGATCTCAGCATCAGAAAGTCGAATCACAGGCCTTCTCCACTCGATGAGTACAGGTTTAACAACAGCATTCTCTTCACCCTGAGACGGTGTAAAGTATATAAATGTTCAACTTGACAAGGGATTCTAAACCCATTGTTAGAGTCCAGAACTGATGTATTATATGGTGAAAACACATGTTCCTCTTCTTAGTGATCTTGTCGTCGAATCTTGGTGTCATTGAGGCGTCGGTAACATTGAAGATGCCCATGATTATAGGATTCTGAAGCCCAATAACTGTAGGAACTGCTGATTGCGTGATATTAACCTGATGGGCGTCAAGGGCAGAGCATGATGTGTGCGTCGAATCATTCCATTATTATATCCTCGACGACGTTGACTTCTTTTAAAATCTATAGGCATTGTGCTTATATCCTTGTTTCTAAAGGCAATGATATTGCTGCTATGCTCCCCTGTTTGCTCTATGAAGCGGATGTTTATGAACAACAGGTAACATTTGATTTGATGGTTCCTGTGAAATACGGTATCCAGCCGTAACAGATGGGAAAACTGATAGATGGAGTGTCGACTTTTACTATAGAGGAAGGAGACTGATGCAATACTGCGCTAAATTCGTATGATGCTCAACCTAAATATATTCACTAGGAAATCAGATTCAGACAGCTGATTAGATGGAATAACTTTGTCACTGAAGGGCCACAGAACGTTCCTATAGAACAATCACTGGAAAAAATCAAGAGTGAAAGGACATTTTATTATTATTATTATTATTATTATTATTATTATTATTATTCACTGATCTAATAAAGAAGACATTCGCATCCTAATATGAGGAATCTTAAAACATTGGACATACAAGACGGGATCTATGTTACTTAATGTTTTTCAGGGACAAGTATTGCCATCTGCCAGAGTTTTTGAATTCCCTTTCTTGATCTGTCCACCTCTTCGAATCGATATAATAATGGAATGATTCGACGCACACATCATGCTCTGCCCTTGACGCCCATCAGGTTATCATCACGCAATCAGCAGTTCCTACAGTTATTGGGCTTCAGAATCCTATAATCATGGGCATCTTCAATGTTACCGACACCTCAATGACACCGAGATTCGACGACAAGATCACTAAGAAAAGGAACATGTGTTTTCTCCATATAATACATCAGTTCTGGACTCTAACAATGGGTTTAGAATCCCTTGTCAAATTGAACATTTATATACTTTACACCGTCTCAGGGTGAAGAGAATGCTGTTGTTAAACCTGTACTCATCGAGTGGAGAAGGCCTGTGATTCGACTTTCTGATGCTGAGATCCTCAAGACTGTTAAGCTGGATAAGACACTGTTTCACCATTTAGGATCATGGACCTGCATACTCAACCTGCTGTGTTACAGGAATTTACCTGAATAGTAACACCACATCTAAAATGGAGAAGCCGTGATTTGTCATTTTTTGGTGCTCTGACTTAAGATCGAGTAATGCATCTAAAGACGGTTCTCTTTTTGATCATTGTGACATAACTTAAACTAATCATTGTAATGGTTTATTTTTCATTAGGAATGCAAGGATTTTTAATGAATAAAAACACTATGTAAAAGCATACCTTAATTCTTTTATTGTTATTATTTATCTTACATTTCCATCACTTTCTCATCCGACTCATTGTTTCTGTATATGTCATTACACTTGTAATAGCAAGTTATGCAAATTTCTTTATTATTTAAATGAAAGTCTTTTTATTTTCATACTTTGTATTCCAGCGTGGCAAACAGTCTTAATGCTGTTAATGTATACAGGACTCAAGTCTTTTAGGATACAAATTTCACCATTACTTAAAATATTTTCACAGTCACTTAAATTATTGCTCACAATGCTTAATTTCAGTGAATATAGGTAGACTCGCTTGAGCTAACTCTCAGCTATGCATTGAATTGTATACAAAATTGTCCGTATTTTTTCATCGTATACCCTGTAATGTTGTATAAGGATCCTGTCTTAACGTGTTTCGGTGATGTAGATGACTCAGCACCCGCTTCTTGCCGAAATGTTTCTTGTAGGTGCCGATGGTGCTTATTCTACCCTCCAATAGCGTCAGCATCCTTTGCATGGCAGCAGGCTATTCCTTTTCTTCTTCCTCTTATTGCACACCCTGAAACATTGCACAATGAAAGTCTTAGAAAACTATCTTGGTCAAGTAAACGCAACCTGAAAAGAATGACATTTTTTGTTATGATACATGTAAAATGAAGCATATGGTACATGTAAAATGAAGCACAAAGATTTGTATAAACATTCGGATATTTATAGTTATTTCAATGCGCTAGATATAATTAAACTCAAAGCATGTGATATTGTGATTTCGTAAATTTTTTATAAAATTCTATAATATGCATCTTTTGTATCTTTATATGTAATATCAATGAGTCAGTTGTTTTATTTATGAATTTTTCATTGTGAAATAGGAGAACATTCAATACTTAAGGTTGACACTTCTACGCACCTTCTTTGCATGTAAAAAAGACAATTTACATGTCTTAAATTTCCCCATCTCTGCCATACCGTTATACTGGAGGTATACGTTCCCAGGTATTTCTGCAATCTCCTGATCAGTTAACGAATTATAGCGCTCTGGTAAGAACACTTGACAATCCTCCAGCGAAGATACGATCCTGGTACCATATCTTGTTTGAACTCTCTTTAAGGACTTTATCTCATAGTTAAGACCTATTTGGAGATCTGAACTCTGAAAGTCGGTAGGAAACTACGCTCTTCAACCATCCTGTTAAGTCTATCAGCTAAACAATCTGTAACAGACATTGCCATGAATTATTATTTTCACTACATTATTCAAGTTGAAGAACAAGTTATACACTTCTTTATATTAGAACTAGGGTGTGTGTATGTTTTTGTAAGTACGCCTATGAATGTGTAGAGAAACAAAGAACGAATGGAGAAAATCATGTGAATATTAATAGAAGAATGTGCAGCAAAATCGTATGAATGTGTAGAAAAACAAAGAATAAGTAGAGAAAATCATGTGTATGTTCATTGAAGATGAGCCGGCAGAGAACCAAAGAATGAGTAGAGGAAATCGTGTGCGAATGTATAGTGAAACAAAGAATGAGTGGGGGAAAATCGTATGAATGTTTAAGTAAGAAGAATGTGTAGCGAAAATCGTGTGAATGTTAATAGAAGCAAAGAATGTGCAGAGAAAGTCGTATGAATGTTAACAGAGCATGAACCTGCAGGGGAACAAAGAATGAGTAGAGGAAATCATGTGAGTGTATAGTGAAACAAAGAATGAGCGGGAAAATCGTATGAATGTTTATGTAAGAAGAACGTGTGACGAAAATCATGTGAACTGGAGAAGAGTATGCAGTGAAATCCATGTGAATGTTAAGCACATATAAGAAAATATGATGCTCTTTGCAACGAATCGTCCTTCATGTACTGTAACGTTTAAACAAAATTAAATGTATTGTAAAAGCCAACAGTGATTTTGTATAGTTATGTAAAAAACTCACCTTGCATTCTCACGTTTTGATATGTGCTGAATATGTAGACGGCCTGCAGCTCACGTTGCTTTTAAAGCTCTTTAAAACTTGAATGTAAAGTTAATAAGTACACAACAGTTCTAACATGGCCAGATATCTGTTTATATAGGGATCTAAACCCCCTCCAGGCGATGCCGGCACGTCATCATGGATGTGATGCTTACACATCACATGATTATTGCAGCCAATGACATCATCTCTTGCTGCGCATGCGCAGAGACTCTCAGCACTTCTATCCGTACTTGTTTCACTTCCTCTCGCTTGCTCTCTCGCTCTCTCTCTCAGAGTACATCCATAATGTCTTTACACAAAGCTGCATGCAGTTACATTCTAGTGTACAGAGGAAAATTAAGGAAGTCATTGAAAGATCGGGATGCGAACTAGGGGCAACTGATTGGAAATTATATACAGCATTAATTGCTCATTGTAGGAGCTATCAAACATGCTTTCGTCCACGGCTCTATCTCTGCTAGTTTCTGCGATAATTTAGATTTAAACTTAAGGATCAAACGCTGGACGGCAGGTACCCGAATATACACCCGCAAGATACTAACTGATGACATAAACGTAATAAGGTTTATTAGGTGACTTTTATCTTAATTATTTACTATGTTATTAAATTTATAAGTAAATTTCATTGAATCGGTATTCGAACTCGGAACACCAGAAACAAAATTATTTATAATATTAGTTTGATGTGTTTAAAAGACCTGTATGCAGTTACAGCATCGATCTAAGTGATATATTCTAGAGTACAGTGGAAAATTAAGGAAGTCACTGAAAGATCGGGATTCGAGCAAGGGACAACTGATTGGAAATTATATAAAGCATTAATTGTCCATCATAGGAGCTAAAAATCGTGCTTTGGTCCGCACCTTTATCCCTGCTAGTTTCTGAGATAATTGAGATTTTAAAATTAAGGATCGAACCCATGACAGCTGGGCTCTAATATACATGCACAAGAAACGAGCTAATGACATAAAAGTAATAAAGTTTATTTACCGTCTTTATTTTAATTAGTTTTGGAGTTATTAGAAGCTGAATTTGTAATCACTCCTAGGATTCAAGCCCATGCATCCAGACCAGTTTCGAACAATTCGTAAATGATGCGTCGCATCCCAAGCTATAATTAGTTTCTATTGCATTATTTTGTCTCTTTTCATTCGAAGAACGTGTAGTGAAAACCATATGAATGTTAATAGAAGAATGCGAGGAGAAAACATGTGAATGTTCGTTGAAGATGAGGCAGCAGAGAACCAAAGAATGAGTAGAGGAAATCGTGTGTGAATGTATAGTGAAACAAAGAATGAGTGCGGAAAATCGTATGAATGTTAATAGAAGAATGCGAAGAGAAATCATGTGAATGTCAATAGAGGATTGTGTTGAGAAAACCGTATGGATGTTTTCAGAATAAGAACGTGTAGTGAAATCATATGAATGTCAGACGAATGTGTTGAGAAGATCATGTGAATGTTTATGCAAGAAGAGCGTGTAGCGAAAATCATGTGAGAGATAGATAGAAATAAAAAGAGAGAAGAAAGAATGGTGTCTAGGCATTGGGATATCTAAGTATACGCGGTGGTTTAATATAAACAATTATAGTTGTTAAATGCAATTTTAATCCGACCGCCCGCTGCTTCAATAACTTAATAGTTATTATAGCGTTTCGCAGGGCTGGATTCGAACTAGGGACCTCTGGTTCCTAAGAATACAGCTCGTTAAACATTGTAATGTCGTGTATATTAAATTATATTTGTTAAACACGTTTTAATCTGACCGCCCAATACTCGCATAGTTTAATATTTATTAAGCATTAGAGTATCGCTGGGTAGGATTCGAGCTAGAACCCTCTGAACGCCCTTTCATTAATTAGGGTAATGATACATAAAAAAATTAAATTATATTTGTTAAATACATTTTAATCTGGCCGTGCATAGTTTAATAGTTATTACACATTAGAGTTTCGCTGGGTAAGATTCGATCTAGGACTCCCTGAACTCCGTTTATTAATTAGGGTAATGATATATAAAAATTAAATTATATTTGTTAAATGCATTTTAATCTGACCTTTCATAGTTTAATGTTTATTAAGCATTAGAGTTTCGCTGGTTAAGATTCGAGCTAGAACCCTCTGAACGCCCTTTCATTAATTAGGGTAATGATGTATAAAAAATTAAATTATATTTGTTAAATGCGTTTTAATCTGACCTTGCATAGTTTAATAGTTATTACACATTAGAGTTTCGCTGGGTAAGATTCGATCTAGGACTCCCTGAACACCTTTTATTAATTAGGGTAATGATATATAAAAATTAAATTATATTTGTTAAATACATTTTTAATCTGCCCGTGCATAGTTTAATAGTTATTACGCGTTAGAGTTTCACTTGGTAAGATTCGAGCTACAATCCTCTGAACGCCCTTTTATTAATTAAGGTAATGATATAATAACATCAATCATCAATTTCTCATCAGCAATAAACTTTTGATTACAGTAAGAATCGAACACCGATCTATGGATATCCACGCAGAGGTTTAATGCATGTAATGAAATGTATATTTGGCGCTTTTTCAGAGTCGCTGCCTGAAATGGGCCAAACAGAATGCTTGTTAACTATGCTCGGGTATATTCGTAGGATCTCGTAAAACATCGGAGAGAACAGTCCCTCAGGGCAAAAATCATGATGGCCGACTCTGACGTAGAGCTGGTAAACAAGCTTCTCTCTCTTTCACGCGAACAAGGACAGGACTAGCATAAGGCAACCTTCAGATTCTTTTGTTAAGCTAGCAGTGTTTGAGAAAACAATGGCAAGTGTCCGGTTTTGTTATGGGGCAGTGGAATGGGAACGCCGCAGGGGTCTTTCTAAAGTAGTCTTGCTCGGTACAATAGAAAGGCACACAATAGAATCTCTTCCACAATGGAAAGGGACCGTCTTTGTTATAGGGTTGTGGAATTTGAAATGCCAGATGGTCTTTCTAAAGTAGTATTGCTCCGGACAATAGAAAGGGACCGACTTTTTTACGGGGCAGTGGAATGAGAAATAAATGCTTGCCCCGGACAATAGAACTTGTTTCTCTGTTAACTTGCTTTAGGTTCTCTTTGTCACGACCCTAATTCATCATGGGCTTTGTTCATTTTGACAGCTGAAGGGTAAGCATTGTTCTTTTGTTAAAGGCTAGTGGAATGAGTATGCCACGTGTTCGAGTAACAATGTAAGTGGGGGTGGGTAACTGCAACAGGTGCAGAAGTGGTCGGATGTGGAATGGGTAGGAAAAACATCTTGCCTTTGTTACAGAACCTTAAATTTATGACCCCTTTGTTCGTTTTGACAGTTGATTGACAGCCTTAATTGCTTAACTGTCAAGCTTCCATTGTACTCAACAAGATTTATGACCCTCAGCTGCAAGTAAAACTACCATGGACCTGGGGTTGGGGGAGGGGAGGGGCGGGGATAATTAGCATATTAATTGCAGATTCATGCATATTAGGTGGGCCAGTCCCCGCAATTCTATACTACTCATGTTTTAAGTATTTTGTATGTAGGCCCCAATTACAGCCCCACATTTCTAGTACATTATATCCTTTGCCCCTTAGCTGCTGAGCACGTCGTTATTTTTTCATGCATTCTTGCTTTTTGTTATTAATCATATCATTCTTATGGCAGTTAGAACAATCATACCAAGAGCACCACGAAACTGATAAACTATTTTGGTTGGTTTATAAAATCCATCAACATTACGTCCTAATATACGTACCGCAATTATACACACACACACACACAAATACCCATACCCATGGCGGAACTCGAACCCGCGACCCTCAGCTTGGCGAAGCGCCGAAGCTACACAGTCCAGCGGCCACGGCCACGAGGACCGGCCATATTAGAAGAATTTTCCTCTAACAATTTCAAATTTCGCGCTTTAATGCAATCACCGCATACTGGCGACTGTGGTTGGTTTTTGCTCAAGCTCATAACCACAAGCATAACATTGTAACGGCCAATTTCATGGGGATAGTTTTGTTTTTACTTTGTTAAGCGCGGTTCTGTTTACTCACTTAGTTTGTCGTTTGCACCTGCGAGGTTATGTGCGCTTTGAATATGTTTATGCTTAAGAGTAAAATATGAATAATTTAGCAAGAAGACGAGAATCAAAGATGAACATAGAAGTTTTTAAGATGCATGATAGTTGGATTATTTCATCACATATAATAATAGTAAATTGTAATGTGCTATATGCGTGTAAGTAATCGCTTCTTGTAAACAGTAGAATGTTAAGAGACACAAGATTACTTCACATGAACAACAATTGAAATTGTATAAGGGTGTAGCAAGAGCTTCAATTCTGAGGATTGCAGACAGAAAAACCTTAATCATCACAAAAGCATTTTTACAAAAATATAATATACCCATACAGATGCATTAAGTCTTTCATATGGTGTATCGTTGGAATTTGGAAAAAGTAAGAAAGCTTTTAGTGATGGTGAAATAGTTTTAAAATGTTCGATAGTCACGGCAAACGCATTTGGTGAAAATAGTCTTCAAAATTTCCATCTGATCCACCTCCTCGCGTTGTTTCACACATTGGCTGAAGAGTAGATCTTTTCGTTTTGGATAAGCAATTAAGAAAAGTTTTCCCAAGCTTGCACGAAACCAGTAAAAACTTGTATACTTAAAGCACATGTACAAATTCTTTGGAACAATAATAGAATATTTTCCCAAAGCCTGCAGGTTGTAATCTGTAGGAAATAACACATGTTTGCTTTAGAACTTCAATATTTCTGAACACCTGCATAAAATACTAAGAAAAGGAATTCGTATTTTCCAAGGGAGAAAACCCTTAAGAACAAATATGCGACAGAGAAGAGTGATATGTTTTCCATGTAAATTGAGGAAGATGTGTGTTACCACAGCTAGGCTGAGGTAGGAGATACATTATTTAATGTAACACTATTGTGCGCCATGTTTAAGAAGTCTACTTTTCAAAGTGTTTTCCAATAAAGAAGATTGTAAGTGCTAGTCTGAAAATTTGCTTTCCGTATAGACACAAAATTCCCACGTTAACAATAGCTATTTTAACACTGTTTTAACTTAGCTCTTAAATGGTAATATCCGTCTCTCAGACGGATATATTGTACAAGTCGGTTACGTTTGGCAGCACTGACTTATCTTTCGCTCCTGTCCCTTTAGTTATTCATCAGTTGTTATTTAACCGCGCGAATGGTGCAATGTGTTGAGCCATCTGACATTTGTCCTGGCCATTGTCGTCGATATTGTTGACCACACCTAGCCTCTGAGGCGGATATTACCGTAAAGGTAAGATTTTCTTTCACATAAAAAATAAATTACACTTCTTTTTCTACTGAAATGATTGAAACTGGTTGTTTTTATTCTGCTATTGTATTTCATTTGTGAACATAACTATAATATACTTAATTGGCATTCTAAATCTGTTTACGTTACATTATTCGGTTTTATTTTCAGATGTATCAAGTAAAGCTGAAAAAATGGTCGCTGTGTCCTTACTTCAATATGAAAGCAGCGATGCAGAGTGTGACTCTGATGTGTGATATGTTCCTGAGACAGATCACCTGTCAGACTCAAGTCATATAACTGCATCTGAACTAGGATTGGGTAATATAGATGACTGCTTTGACAATCCTGAAGAGAGTATGAGAAAGATCAAGATAAGATATTGGAGTTATTTTATGGAAGAAGAAAATGCTTCACTCTGTGGAATTCAGAGCCACAAGGATGCGGTAGAAATGCTCGTCCAGAACATATAATAAAAATAAAATGCCAGCTTGCTTAGGCTCCGCTTCTAGTTTGAACAATGATCCTTATCGCGAGGAAATCTGGAAATACTTATTTTTGGATTAAATAATAACAATGATTGTAGAAAATACAAATAGAAAGCTGGAGCAGATCAGAACAAAACTACAATATCCAGCAAGTGCGTCATATGGAAACACTGATAAAGACGAAATCTTAGCACTGATCGGTCTAATGGTTCTCTGTGCTGTTTTCAAATCTGGACATGAGAAATTGGCATCTCTTTTTTCCACAGACTGTACAGGGTGCCCAATTTTTCGAGCAATTATATTTTTGAAGGGATGTGAAACTTTGATTTTGGTTCTGAGGTTTGAGGATTCATCCACCAGACCACAGAGAAAATAAAATGATTCTGTTGCCACAATCCTTCATATCTTCAATTTGTTTATCTCCAATTGTCAGAAGATACATCCAATTTGAGCTCACGCTTGTGTCAACGAAACCCTTATTCCTTTTAGAGGAGCTGTTCTTTTCGGGTTTATATGCCAAACAAACCTACTAAGTATGGCATAAAAGTGATGTGACTTACTGATGCACAATCCCCATTCCTTTATAATGCATACATTTATGTGGAGGAGAGTGATGGCATTACGCTTTCACCTGAGGAAAGAAAGGCTCTTTTCAAAACCAACAGAAGCAGTCAATCGCCTGTGCAAATGTATTTACGGTAGCAATAGAAACGTTACTGCTGATAATTGTTTTTAATCATTAAAACTTGCCATGGAAATGCTGAGACTCAAACTGATATATAGGTACCCTGAAATCAAACAAGAAAGAAATTCCGGCAGAATTCCTACCAAATAAGGACAGAGAAGCTGGATCAAGCAGATATGCATTCACCAAAGATATGACATTGTTATCATTTGTACAGAAAAAGGCAAAATCAGTTATACTGCTTTCATCCCTGCACCACTCCAAATATACTGATAAGAAAACTAATAAGCCGGAAATAACCTCTTTTTACAATGCTAAAAAAGGTGGTGTTGTATCATTAGACATGAAATGCAGCAACTCCTCATCAAACCACAGAACCGGTAGATATCCACTGGCGATATTTTACCACCTAATATCAGTCAGTTGTTCTAATGCGTGTGTGGTGTTTTGTAAGAAATGTGGCCAGATGAATAGATTTTAGTTCGCAAAGCATTTCGAAATGACATTGGTTAAGAATCATCTGAAAAATTAATTCCTAATTTAACGAACAACTTGAGACAAATCATTAACATAGTCTTAGGACACCAACAACAGGAATTCCAAGTCATGTACAAAGAGTGACAGACTGGGAAAACGCAAGAACTGTCGCTATTGCCCTTATACTAAAAACAGGATGACTGCATATAAATGCGTCAAACCCGGGGATCCAAATCGTTTGGAATATTCCAGAAAATTATGTAAAGTTTGTGTGAAAGAACTGTAAACCATTTTTTATATTTGCATTATTTTATTACACTTCTCTGTGTAGATATTTTTAATTGTAAACCATATTTTTGTGTTCATATTATGTTTCCCACTGCTTTCTGTAGATTGTGATTCAATAAATTATTTTATAGTACAATTATTTATAAAATAAAGTAGCAAATTGGAAAATAAATCAGAATAAACTAAAAAAGAACATTTGGAGCACTATGCGTTCAAATATTCTATAATGAAGCTTGATTAAAATGTCTCCGTCTTTTAGACGAATATAACTGTAAACGTCTAGGTAGACGTACATTACCATTTAAGGGTTAGCTCCCTATTTTAACAAGGGCCCCATTCATTTTACGTCTTTGTTTAAACGGTTGCTTTACAACAATAGGGTTTTGCTAAAGGTACGGAAACGATGGAGCGAGAGAATAAATTATTAGGTCCTTTTTTTCTATGAATTGTTTACCGCGCCTTTGTAAGCATTTAAGTTATTTTGTCCCTATGTCTATCTTTGAAAGATTCTTGGTGCAAGGATGACTACAGTTGTGGAATTCAATTTTTTGGGGTGGGTCTATTTGGAGTCTGAAAATTCCTATTAACATTCGGGTTTGTGTTTGAGTCGGGGTAATAATGTTTCAGTGAACCCGATAAAATTTATTTCCCCGGATATCACCCAACTATTTTCAATATCGCTATTTTAAACCAGTGAATAAACTTAAGAATAAGGTGAAAAAATATGTATTTTCAAAGCCTACACATCTGCTTCCGAATAGAAATTTCTGAGCTTGGTAGTTCTGTGTTGCAGATTTACGGCACGTAAAAGAACCTCAAGCCTCTGAGAAAAATATCCGGCCTTTCACGCTCAATATGGAATGGAACGCTAAGAACCATAGTAGTTAAAATGCGTCCATATATAAAACTCAATTTAATTAAATTGTTTCTGTGCTAAGAGATACAGAATTTTGAAAATCTGTCAAGAAAAAATTACGTTTTCTCTTTGTGTTTACGATTGCTTTTAAAAAAGTTAAAGTGCTAAGTCATTTATCTGCCTGTCCCTATTCTTTGAGTTTTCCAACAAAGGAGTGGGTTGCAGTAGGTAGTCTTTCTTTATTCGCTATCAGCCTGTAAGAAAAAATTTAACAAAATACTTACTGAATACCATTTTCCCCGTTTCGCTGTGGGCGGCTAGTCATTGTCCCAGATCTGCCTGAAGTTACACTTTGTTTGAAGTGACTTAAAGATAAATGCTTTTCTTCGTTAAAAAAAAACGCTGCATGCAAAGAAATTTTATTTCTTAAACCAGTAACACAGTATTTTAAAGAGAGGTGTTTTTCCTTTACAAAATACGATGAATTATATACATATTTGGTTGGTGAACTGAATCGGTATGCCGCAGGAGAGTCCGCTGTATTTAAAGTTCAAAGGAAGCATACTAGGCCTGTTTCACACATGCTCCACTAACCGAAGTCGTGAAACAGTGTGTGTACGTGTGTGTGTGTGTGTGTGTGAGAGAGAGAGAGAGAGAGAGAGGGAGGGAGAGAGAGAGAGAGGTCTTACTTTCCTACATGCCTAATGTTTTGAACACGGTCGGTTGCCTTAAGGGGAGACGCTACTGAAATTTTAAATTTCTACAATTTTGATCCAGTTTTTTTAAATTGATCAAAACAGTCTCTCAAATGCATTTTAAGAGTACATGATTGTTTTCCGATTTTTAGAGTGATTATTTGGTTGTAATAAAATAATTCATTATAGTAATTGCGGGTTCATTAGTGAAGCTGTTTTTAATAAATACATTTGATTACATACTAACATTATTTTCTGTTAGTTAAAAAACCCTATTGTGGGATGTAATCTTGAAATTCTGCTAATTTTGATTGTTCCACGAAAAAATTAAGATATTTGAACAATTTAAATTTCTTTAAAAAACTGTTAAAGGCGAATAAATACAATTTTATATTGTCTTTTGTTTAGCAAATATCAGCATTTCCATACTCTATTTCTTAGTTATATCTTTGTGTACCAAATTTCAAAAGAATTTTTTCACACTGTGAAGAACAGCATGAACACTTATATGGAAAGACGCATAAGAATATCAGTTTGAGATAATTGGCTTTAAAATTTTGCATAACGTGTGTTTTACAAACCACAGTATTTACTGGCCCTGCTTTTGTAAATATGAATTCAAGGAATACTTATGACAAGCATACAAATTTTTTAAGACTTGTATTGTTTCATCTAGCTTCAGCACGCAGCAAGTTCCTCTTTTAGTGTTTAGTAATTTTGTGTTACAGCAAAAGTATTTTCTTGCTTCTTGCCATGATGTAAACTAACTGGATAACATATGCACCAAACACTAATTATTGCTATCTAAAACTATCTAAATACCGTAATCAAATAAAATATACAACTCCACAGCACGTATTCACGGAAAAGGAATATTTAGAATCAGACGAAATACCAAGAAGTAAACACACTTTCACCAAACTTCCACAAAAATGAATCAAAATGAAACAGTAAACAACGAATGTAAAACAGATGCTGTCTGTAATTTTCAGAGCTTCTGTTGTGAAACTGTTCAACCAAAGTATGGAGCTATGGTAGCATTCCTTAATCGTAATATTTTTTTATTTTAAATGTAGAAAAAATTAGGGTTAACAAACCGTCAATTTTATTCAATATATAAAACTCGAAAAAAAATTATTAAAATGACCACATTTCAGTAGTGCTTCGCCTTAAACTGAAGAAGGGATGTTCACATCGTTCATCTGCTGTGCTGAAATTATATCTCGACAGACATAAATAGGTGTTACAATCGTGATTAAAGACGCGTATTTTTATTTCAAGTTCTTTATAGCTTTAATATGTAAATTTGTTTAATTAGAACGTCGCTCATTTTATGTGCGAATTATACTCTCTTTGATTAAAGTCAAGAGGTAATATGACAATTAAACAGTTTTGTAGAAGGTAGACCCTGATTCATAAAAGTGCGCTGGACAAGGAATCAATGGATGTTCCATTATGGCAGGTAAGGATGGTGGTGTCTAGAAAATTCTTCGAGAAAAGTATACGTGAGCTGGTCACAAACTGAACTTAACCACATTCTTACAAAATGCACCACATGCAGTACTTCTAGGAAGAAACACAGATTATCAGAAATTACTACAGCTCTGAATAATCCAAAGTTCTTTCATAATATCCACTATGTGTTATTTTAAAGATATTTCTATGTATAAGTAACTTTAAATTGTAACACTTACTTTGCATTCCTTAAGATTTGTCATGCTACTGAGTACTCCTAATTAACTGTGTAATATTCTGTGTATGTTCTAGCAATAGTCTTTGTTGCTTCATTATTGATTTGTATGACTAATGTATTTTACGTAATATTGTGGTCGCAAAAAAAATTGAGTTCTGTGACCTTAAATAAATACTTAAATAACTGAACTTAGTTGTAAACGACTTTATTGATATTAAAAGAAAAACATGAATGGGTGTTGCCATCTTTGTGGAGAATTTTTTAATTATAATCTGTGTTGGTAGAACTGTGTGATTGTGTGTGTGTGTGTGTGTGTGTGTGTGTGTGTGTGTGTGTGTGTGTTTTCTACCAGTGGCGGCTAGCGATGGAGGACTCTAGGGCGGCGCCCTACTATAACTAAACGCCCCGTAAATAAGAAACAAACACGGAAAAGGAAGAATAACACCAGATGTTTATGCAGTACTAATTTCTGCACTCCCCGATTTAGTTTATAGATTTTGTTTTGTTTGAAATGACTTTGCAACGCTTATACAGCGAGTAGTGCGAGTGTTTTCATTACGGAGTGTATTTCGGACTACATCAGGTCCATCCGGGAATCTTCGCGTTTGAGGATACTGCTAGAGGTGAGACGTGCGAAGGGGAATGCTTCGATTATGGACGAGGGGTTCAGAGAAGTAACAGTAACTTGGCGGAGTCCGAAGAGCTTCCCTATTGGTTCTTTCTCCACGCGGTCTTTTCCATGTGGAGTCATTCAATTTCACTACTATCAACATATGAAAATAAATGTATTCAGTCCTGTCTATGTGTAATTCTGTTATATCAATTTAAATTTTAATAAAATTCTTAAGTTATACTGCTATTTAAAGTATTGTATTTTAGAGTTAAACGATTCAACGCAGAAAATAAATAATCCCCCTTGTAGGTACTACAATTTATGTTGTTCACTTTTGTTTGCGAGTCACATAATAACAGCGCATGCGCTCACAACGAGAGCTGTGGTTCACACCCGTACGTGTTATTACGTACAGGGTTCGGAAGCACGTGTTGTGTAAACTACCTAGTTTAACCAGTAAATTCAGTGCAAGTGATATACTCGTAGTGGAAACAGTTAAAAATCTGTGAAGTGTGCATTTAAAGTTACTTAATTAGTCAAGCGACCGTAATGAACAGTAAATAGCAACCCATCATTTGCACGATTCCCATAGTCACATCACAGAGTGAAAGGCGTTTTCTAGTTCTCAAGAGGATAAAAACGTTTGCTAATGCTTTAGTCATATATTTGTTGTGTTGAAAAGGCCCTGATTTCTACCATTTTGCTGAATTAAAGGGGAGAGGAATGGATATCATCTACAAGAATATTAATTAGATTAGCTTAGTTATAGTCCAGGTTTTTATTTTTATTTTTTGAGAGAAGAGAGAGAGAGAGAGGCATGCAGATACATAATATTTTCCTACAGTTAATTTTATACCCCTGAAATTTTTCCAATGCGTGTTGTTGATTGAGTGGTATCATCACTACACGTTTAGACACGAGATAAGGCAAAAATAAACTACACGTTTCCGCTTAAGACATGTTCTTACGCTGACGTCGTTTGAATAAATACTATTATACCTGAGAAGGTAGGAACTAAGACTTAGAAGAAATATGTTCAGGAAACACATGTTTATCGATGTGCCAGCATGTGTCATTAACATTTATAAAACATTTGTTTTGTGAAAACAAAGCACAGAATATTACATTTTTGTAAAAACGTATATTCTCTACTGAGATTTTAACCGATATTCATTAACGCAGGGTGCAACCTATAATATAAATGAAAAAAGGCTCCCTGCTACCGAAAGGTAAAATACAATAATTACTAATAAGTATAGTTTCATTTACGCTCGCCTTCATAGATGCGTTTTATTGCACATTTTATTCTGAATTGCACTAATGCATAGGATTTTGCACGTGCGGGAAAATATACGCAGAATATTTTTGTTTATATGATTGTTTTTGTTTACGTATTTTTTTTCGGTAAACTGTAGAATAAAACCTGTCGTGTAAAGCGTGTTTAATACGAAAATATCACATGCCGTCCTCCCAAACTTGTAAATCACGAGCCGCCACTGTTTTCTACATGTTTTCGTTACAAACATGTGAAAGTTATTTTGCTGCAAGTACACCATAATTTGTTTCCTAGAATTAAATAAATATCATTTACGGGTTATGGGCCCAGACTGCGCGTGAACTGGTGCAAAAGTATTCTTGCTCACGATTAACTTCGACGTGAATTTTTCGATGAAAAACTTGTATGTGAAAACTGGACCCCGTGTGTGACAAAAATGGCTAACGTAACAGTGAGCATAAAATATAAGTGGATAAACTGAAGATCCTTAGGACTGGGTGAAATGGAGATGGCATCTCTCGATGTTGTCGGCGGTACGCGCAAGTGTCCTGAACTTGCAGAAAGTACAACTGCAGCAGAACAAGCGGCGTATCAGAGATGGTTGAAAGACGACGCAAAAACAGCAAGTTTGTTACCAAGTACGCTGGGAAAAGCCGTTGCTCAGCTCGTGTTGACATGCAGCCACGCAAGTGAAATTTGGGACAAGGTACACGCGCGATTCGAATAAAGCAATACGCAACGATTAAACATGTTGATCAAAGTCTTTTTTCGTGTTCAATGTGACGACAAAGAAGATATCAGCACACATGTCGCGAAATTGCAGAAGCTTTTCGTTGATTTGAACAACGAACTGAAGAAGCATGAAGAAAATTTCCAGTGGAAAAGAATTTTAAATTTCCGGGTTTTATCCACACTGGGAAAGGAGTACAACCATTTTAAAGGCTTGTGGGGCACAATTCCATCAGAAAATCAAAAGGTGAACATGCTGATTGAAACATTGTGCACGATTGAATTGCGTAACCAAGCTACGGTGGAATCAGCTGCGTTTGTCGCACGTGTTGATGCCCCTGTGAAGAAAATTCAGAAAAATAAACGTAAAAAATGGTGAAAAATTGAAACAGAATGTTGAACGTGTAAAACAGAAATTTCTATGTCATAAATGTCAGCAGCTAGGCCACTATCTTTTTTATATCTCCCCTGAAAAGACAGATGGCAGCACTAGGCAAAAACTTTCTGAAAAGAATGCTGCATTTTTGTCCTGTATCTTTGGTGCCTCAGTCAATAACCTTGTGGAAACCGATAGTTGGTACTGCGACAGTGGTGCCACACATCATGTCACTGCGAGTAAACAGTATTTTGAGTCTTATACAAAATTTGCTGTTCTTGAAAAGATTTTACTTGGAAAACGAGGTGTAAGCATCCTGGCTCATGGACAAGGAACTGTGAAAATTCAAATGCATTTGAACAACTCCTGGAAAAATTCTGAATTGAAAATTGTATTTTTGTACTCCTGAAGCAAGTGCTCATTTGTTCTCCGGCGGAGGGCAATGGCTTTTTTTCGTGCGTAAAAATTCTTAGCATGGCTTCCTTTGGAACGGAATTAAAGCGGATATCCCGTTTCGCAGATTTACGGCACGTAAAAGAACCTCAAGGCTGATAAAGAGGCCTCTGAGCAAAATTACCGGTTTTTCACGCCCATTATAGAGTCGAAGGCTAAGGATCCAGCAGATAAAGAGCGTCCATAAATAAAAAAGGTTATCCGTGAAAGCAGCTGCACGGCGAGGTTTTATACGAAAATGGAAAGTGGCATACTGGAAGATAAAGTCACTGGACAAACAATGATCACTGGATATATTAGTCGTGGTTTGTATGTGCTGGATATACGTGTAATTAAGCCGGTACAACTTGTGCAAGTAAATCTAGTGGCATCATTGGATATGCTGCAAGTCTATCTTGAAATATTTGGACATCAACACAAACAACACGTGAAGAGAGCCTTGAAGCAGACGGACAATAAGTGGATGAGTTAACGAAGGATTCTGCGATGGATGTGCTTTGGGAAAATTGCATCGACTGCCATTCAAGAACCGAGTGAATCAATCAAAGGTAATGTCGAACAAACCCACGCTGATGTGAATGGTCCCATGACTATGGAGTCTCTTGCAAAAGCGCGCTACTATGTATATTTTAAAGATGGTTTCAGCAAGTTTCGTCGTATTTTCTTCTTGAAGCAGAAAAGTGAAGCCAGCACTGGTTTGGAACAATTCTTGAATGAAGCTAAAACGAACGGCCATGTTATCAAATAACTTAGGTGCGATGGAGAAAAAGAGTTTGATAAAAACTAATTTTCTATATTGCTTGTAAACAGAGGCATAGAACACTGCACTACTCCACCCTATACACCGCAGAAAAATTGTGTTGCAGAGCAACAAAATCTCACCATTGTGAAGTGCGTGCGTTCTATGCTAAATCCGAGGAAATTGCCAAAAGAACTGTGGACGGAATCCTGTAATACTGCGGGACTGTAATGAGACAGCGGGACTAAATGATCTCTGGACAATTTCCTGAGTATGAAAATACAGAAGAATGGAGATGGATCGTTAGTAGCAACTCAAGAATATTATACGAGAAAAATCCTGAAGAGATTTGGAATGGACGAATCGAATGGAGTCTCTAGTCCAATTGGACGCGAAGAAAGTGACTTCAGAGAGAAGATCACAGCCAAGATCCCTTATTGTGAGATAATAGGTTGTCTTCTGTATTTGATTACAGCCTCACGTCCTGACATTGTTTTCGCAGTGAATAAAGTAGCTCGAGCCATGGAAGATCCTATAACCCAAGATTGGAATGGAGTGAAATGCATCTTCAGATACTTGAAGAGTAGAGCAGGTTATGGAATCATCTACAAGAAAAAGGAAGCCTTAAAAGTCTTTAATGATGCCGACTACGCTGGCGACAAGGACACTAGACGGTCAAGGACTGGTGTCGCCGCTACTCTCACTCATGGAGCTACACCATGGTTCAATCAATTGCAAAAATCCGTAGCATCTTCCACCACGGAAGCAGAAATAGTAACGGCAAGTGAAGGAGCAAAGGAGTTAATCTGGTTAAAAAGGTTGCTATCTGAATTATCTGTAACTGCCAATCAAGACAACCTTCCTACGTTTTACATCGACAATGCTAGTGCTATAAAACTGTCCAAAAATCTCGCATATCATCGGAAATCAAAGCACATAGAAGTTCGGCATTTCCACGTCAGGAAACGATTTTTGAATTCAGATGTTGGACTGGAGCACATCAAGGGAGCAAACCAGTTAGCTGATTTGCTGACCAAGCCATTGGAGAGGGCTCGATTTGAGATGCTGTGTGACAAGATTGGTGTGTAGGAGATAAAATTGTGTTAAAACTGTGCAATATTTTTGTTTATTATTTTTCTTTTGGAGAAAGTGTTGATATTAAAAGAAAGATATGAGTATTTGGTGGCATTTCTATGGACAATGTTTTTAACTATAATCTGTATTGGCAGAACTGTCATTGTGTGTGTGTGTTTATGTGCGTTATAAGCATGCATAAGTTATTTTGCTGCAAGTACAAGTTACTTTGTTTCCCAAAATTAAATAAATATAATTAACGAAATAGCAGTGATACGAAATATGGTCTCCACAATAAAATAAATAATAAGATTCTTCCGAGAATCGGCCCTATGTCGAAAATGTATACCGAATATACCTATGCTCTGTGAAACCCATTGATCTCAAAAATATAAAAGTGTCACCATATTCAAGATGTGCAAATTGTTATGGCGTTTGAAAAACTATCAACAGACGGTAACAGTGGAAGGAGAAAAGCTGCTTTTCAGATACATTGCGCTGCTATAAAATCAGAATTCATTGTTAGTGTTTGTCTCTTAGCAAAATATTCGGCGCTCCTGCAACCGGTGGTAAATGCTCTTAAGTCAAAAAGTACAGACTTACTTCAATGTGCAAACCACATAAAACAAATCACAGGCATCATGAGAAAGCACCGTGGAAATGGTAAAGTAAAGATGGTGTAGCAGAGACTGAAACAATCGCCGAGCATCTTGGAATAGATTTCAGTACGCCGTGAGTGTTAAATCATCAGACTCATCGTGCGAATCCACCAGCACAGAGTCCTAGAGAGCTTTGGAAAAGATCACTAATTATTCCGTACACGGATTGTTAATAATGTCTCTGGAGCAGCGTTTTCCTGAGGAGAACTTGCCCGCATTCTCATTGCTTACATTAAACCCTCACGTAATGTTTGATATAACGTATGAGAATGTCTTAAGAACAAGTTTTCGTAGTTACTATAATATGAATAATTTTCTCTGTGAAGCTGAACTTCGGTACAACCATTGGAAAGGAGAAAATGTGCCAAGTGCCAAACTGAATGAGACAGAACTAGCTGCACTAGTTAAAGAAACGCAAATTGTTCTATTTATCCATAAAACGGGTGCTACTTATCTCACTTGTACAGCCCTGCACAACGTGCACTGTCGAAAGATACTTCAGCATCTTACGCAGGACAAAAACTTGGATAGGTCAATAATGACATAAAATCAGCTTTTCGATCTTTGTATGATGAGTGTGCATAAAAAGAGGGTTCTGTAAGTTAAAAATAAATTTGAAAAAGAAATGTTATCAAGATTTAGCCACAACTTCCGTAGGCTAGTGCTGAAATAAGATTTAGATAGCTTCGAATAACACTGCAACCAATTAGCTTTAGCGCTTTAAAATATTCAAATAAAATCATTTTAATAAAAAAAGGTTATCTTATTTTTGTTCCTCCTCTGGAAAAGATCCTGGCTGTGCTCTTGATTGATATGCTGAATTTGTGTAATTTTTAAAATATAAATACAACATGTCATGATGCAATAGAATATTATATCTAATATATGTATGGTGAATTAAATCAGCAGAATATCCTTATAATGTTACTGGTGGAAATTAATGGGTGGACAAAAAGACCATTTAATGTAACTAGTATAATTGGACATATCCCTCAAACCTGGCATCATATAAAACTGACATACTTTCAGAAACCGGAAAAGAGTATAAATGAGCATGGGTAGAACTTGTCTTGTTCTGTGTGTAAACTTATTCAGCTTCATCTGCCGTTCTGACAGAATCTGCATTGTTTAATTCACAATGACGATTTTCTGAGGCGCCCCAATCTATTACCTGCAATTTGCTGTCATGTATACTAAATTGTTTTTATGTTTCCTCCTCGTATACATACACACTGTAAAATTATCATATAGATATTGTTGATTGCGAAGATATAACAAATGGTTGTACATGTGAGTGTGTCTGGTGCAAAGAGCCAAGTGATTGTGAATCTGAGGTAAGCAATGGCATTTGCGAGTCTGATAATGAGAAGTAGCGAGTCTGAGCTCATATGCCTCATTAATTTGACATATAAATGGATCAACACTAATAGAGCGTAATTATCGAAGTTTCTATAGAGTTGTGTAAGAAGGCATTGTTAAATAACCATTAAGATAAGTACAGCTAAAATCTATTATTACCTTTCTAAAAGAGAACTTAAAAAATAGAAAAATAAAACGTAAATTTATGTTGTACCTTAGGTAAATTTAGTAAGCTAATTAAATATTTGTATGCAGTTTATAAAATTAAACTTGATACACATATTCCCTTAGCGCATTAGGTGCTATAGTTAAAGCAATTAAATGCATCTGTCTCGTAGGTGATGAAGATTCTAAATATTGGGCTACTGAAATAAAGAATTAAAATGAAGGTATAAAGTAAGCTTGAACTATTTGTGTAGTTTTGTACACAAGTGGATCAACACCAGCAAATGCAGTTGCCCAAGCAAAGTTTTGTACATTTATTACGAAAGATGTTAAATATTTATAACATAACATAAAAAGAAGTATAAAAAATATAATAATGAATCCTATTTGGTCGTAATGCATATGAGTTACATAAAATGTTTGAAATATACTAACAAATTAATAGCATATTAAATGATGGACTTACTCTTAATAAATATTATATCATTTAGGACGTTAGGTGATTTTAATTCTGCTTTTAACTACATAATAAAGTATGGGGATTTTGAAATATTATTGAAGCTAAAGTAATATTTAATAAAAAGATGGAAACTAAATTTAGATTATTCACTTTAACTCAAGAAGAAATTTATGAATTAGGTTTATATTGAGTTCCTCTAATTTTGATATAAATACAAAATGACCACATATGCAAAAGATGATATACAAAAGCTAGTTGACTTGAATAATGGTTCCTTAATGCTACAAAAATGTTATGAGAAAATTTCTAAGCTAAGGTCATTGGACTCACGTTTCATGATGGGTTATGTTATCAGAGTTTATTGGGTTTAAGAATAATGTAGATTGGTACTAATTTCAATTGGATATTCTCAGAAGATTTTATAGGCATATTTTAAGACAAAGTTGATTGGTATATATGTCAAAATATAAAACAACTATTAAAAATGCAAAAAGGGCATATCGATAATTTGTATAAACGAATAAGTGTATAAGTGATAGTGAAAGCAATTGGGAGTAAAAATTGAGTTTGTGTTAGGGATGGCCATCCATCGCCAAATTAGAATAGATGTGCGTTAGGGTCCTCAAATGCATAGTATGCCTCAGAACATATTTGTATCTGCTTCTAAGAAGTTCAATCCTTGCTTTGGGGTCTTTGATTACTGAACACTCAAAATGATAATACAGGACCATGGGGCCTTTTGCCGAGCGTTTGTATCACATTTTACAAGAGGTGAGCGAATCCTATAAAATATAGAAAGTGATAAAGATATTGTATGGTTTTACCTTGATTACTTTTCCTTTATATCCTATGTACACCCAATGCCTTCTAAACAATGATTTGCCCTGAAGGGCCCCATTAGTAGTATGAATTTACATGGTGTGTTACAGCTAAAGCTATGTTACCTAATTACCCTAAACTTCATACAATGTCAAACTATAGATAGTAATCAGTAAAACATATATGTAAAGTTCTTCAAAATGTTTTATAGACCTCTCCTTAGTATTGTAGGCATTTGTAGTAAATAAGTTTGGGAAGTGGAATAAACAGACTTGCAAAAGACGGACAATGTTCCCTAAAAACCTGTTGACTTTCATTTGTATTCTGGTGAGGATAACAATCTCTGAACAAGTTAACTTCTTGTTATGGGTTTAATGTTTACAAAATTTATAATTCACTGCATATTTTCATAAAGATGTTTACTATGCTTTCTTCTTCTAAACTATTCAATATTTTTGTTTGTAAAGAGCTAGATTCTATGACTGAGGCTGTTGTAATTCAGAGAAAAAGCAGTAGTATATATGATAGGCTTTATTTTAATTTTGGGGGAATTTTTGTATTAGGTACTTTAAGTAGGTTTTAACTTCTATTTCTTCTAATTTTGTTCATAAAACTCTGAAGTACACACTGTAAAACATTACTATATAACATTGAATATTAGTTTTGTATTTATGTATGGATATATTATAGGTGGAGTTGGTAAAACTGCATATGCATTTAAATAATGTAAAAAAAGAATATATTTACAAATTAAAGTTGATGTTGAATTTTATATACCGGGTGAGTCTTCTCAGCCTGCGGATTGAGAAGTTATGTAGTCCTGGCGTTGTACAGGCTATGCTGTAAACACTGTCCACTGCATCGCGTCGTATCAATTTCGGTCGAAATGACTTCCTTTGCACGGCTACAATGACTTGCACTCGTAGCGCGTTGTATGCTCGTTGGCCTTCCGTGGTGAAGGTCTCGGCTTCAAATACTGCCACTTGAAGGTACTTTTTACGTTCAGTAAAGTTAACGAGATTGATAGTTTGGCATGGAGGTGTCTTTTCACTTAATTCGTTTAATTATGTGAATTTCATTAAAACATAAATTGTTACTTGTTAGAATATGCTTTAATGAACATCATAAAAAATACATATAACATTTTAATTATAACTTACAAACATAAGGCACTATTACTAATATTTAAATATTTAAAGCTATTCTTTCATACAAAAGAACGCCAATACATTATTCTGAAAGTTTACAAAATGCAGTACATACAAGCTAGATAACGTTTGCAAGCCCTTATTGTGATCGTTGTTAACTTCTCTGGTTCCCAAAGTAGTGCATTTAACAGTGACTATGACATCATTTCGAACCATCGCACAGATAAACATTTACAATTTACCCGTTTCCTCCATGTGGTTGTAATAGGTGTTCGAACTGTTCACCGTGCCGGCCAATGCAAGATCTCAGTCTAACCATCATCGTGAGCCTAACCCGGCGCAACATGGCCAGTGTGATGTCACGGCAAGTTAAGATGATGCGTTTCCTGAGCTATTGAGGGGTCATTGGTCGTTCCTGGTACGCGATATATTTAAGATAACCCCATAAGAAGAAATCTAATGGGGTTAGATCTGGTAAGCGTGCTGGCCACCATATTGGTCCATGCCGTTCGATACATCGCTCAGGGTAAGTGGCATCGAGATAAGCCGTTACACGATGGGCCGAATGAGCTGGCACCCCATCATGTTTGTATCACATAGTTAGTCGGTTCTGCAACGGCATTTCATCCAGTAGAGTAGGCAGCTGGTGTTGTAGGAAGTGGATATAGCGATTCCCAGCGATTTGGCCATCATAAAAATACGGGCCTATTAGATGCTCACCGAATATACCAGCCCAAAGGTCAAAACCCCATTCGAATTGTAAGGCCGCCTCTTGCATTCAGTGTGTGTTTACATGCTCCAGTAACGCATGTTGTGGCTATGTACATGGCCTGTGTTGTGGAACCCTGCTTCGTGTGTAAATAATACAGTTGCCAAAATATGTGGATGTTGTTCAGTTTGTCGCATGATCCACCTAGCGAACCCACTCTCCGTCCATGATCCGGCTGCAGTAGCTCCTGGTGTAGTTGAAGATGATAAGGGTGAAACTTTGCATGATGTAGTATTCTCCACGCGGAAGATTGAGTAATATTGAAATGCCTGTGAATGTCCCTCGTACTACAATGCGGTTGCTGAATGACATAGTCAGTCACACGATCCATCGTTGCTTGGTCACAGACTGGGTGATCTCTTCGTGGATGTGGTGTCTTGTGCACTGTTTCTGTTTCCAGAAGGCGGTTTGCAACTCGCAAAAACGTGTGATCTGTAGGAAGTGTTCTTTGCGGAAACCTGTGTTGGTATAGACGACGTTCCTCCGTTGCATTCTGCTGCGTTTCCCCATATACTAACTGCATGTCCAGATACTCTGTATTCGAAAACATTGTTCCACAGTGAGCACGAATGACTGGAACTTCCTATTTATAGGAAAATCCACTTTCTAGTGCATTCGAAAGGAAATCATGATTTGTTAGAACGATCTAGAAACATGAACAGAAATGAATAAAACAACTTATTTATTCGCAGCCGAGATTTGAACTTCCAATTTTCACCTTCATTTTCCAGCATACTAACCATTGCGCTACTAGAGCACGCTAGCAACAAGCACCACGGTAGCCCTAATCAGCGTGCTGGTGAATGCTTTGTCAGTACTTGCATTTCTTATCGTCTGTAAAATGCAATGTTGCCTAGTTATCAATTCGGAGGATGAGAAGACTCACGCGGTATGCCTAAAATACTGGGTCGATTATTTTCAAAACTCAAAATTCAATAGCAAACATTATTAATACTGACGCCAGAGTACCCTCTTGTATTTATTTCTGAAAAAAGAAGACCTGAAAATTCTGAAAGTCAGTTATAATAGGATTACGAGATACTTCTTCCTACATCTCCACCTATGATAATATCTAGGTAATATTTTAATGTGTTTTTTCTATTTCTATTCAGGATTGCTCTTCTGACGGTATCCGTTAGCTGTGTGGTATTCACATTAGGACTTATTGGCTATGTTTATCAGCATCGGAGGATAAAGGTGTTTAAAGTGGCAAGCCCAATATTTCTGGGCATCACATTAATTGGCTGTGCAATCATGTATCTAGAAGTAAGTAAATAGATTACAGTGGGTACCATAACAATGGAAAACACTTTTAATTAATACTGTAAAGTATTCAGCTCTCAATTCCAGCTTTATCTAATTAAATGGATTAAACTGTATGTCATAATGATGTAAAATCTTTCTGATCAGTAATTTAAGTGATTCTGCTCTCCACATCAATTTTTCATAAGTTGATAGTGTCATAAGTATAGAAAACATGTTTTATGAGTGATATAAAGTGATCAGTTCTCCGTTCCAACTCTTCCTAATTAGATAGTACCATAACTGGGACTAGCATTTTTATGACCTAAAATTACCATAATGTGCAAATTAAATATGCTGTTATGACCTAAAGTTTACAAAAAATTATGCACGGAAACATAAGAAATGGCTTTACAATATCATAGTGGCATAACATTTCAGTTTTAAAATAAGTAAATGAGTTCATGACATTGAACTATTTATTTAAGATTAAAATGCACACGAGAAACAAGCTAAACTATGGAATATGATATGTAGTATCATATTGTAGATATGATATTGTATTGTTTATTTTATTAAACCTGTCAGTAGATAGTTCATCATCATCATCATCATGATGTACAACAGCACACAGCATGCTGTGATGTTTTTACGTGATTCTTTTTATTCAGTTTATGAACTCTGATTTTCAATATACAATGAATACTTTGTGCAAATGATTAAGAGAAAACTTTTCTCCCATCAAAGTTATTGAAATGGAATGCAATGTATGATACCCTTCGTTTGTTCCTAACACTTTTTCTAACACATAACACAGTTTACAATACACTACATTACCATCAGTCGAAAACTCATTCTCGCCATATTGAGATACAAGCTGTTGTAATTTTACTCAAATACTTTGGTTCGCTTTAGACATTTGAACTATTCTACTCACACTTACGACTTCAACAAGATCCAATAATACGATGAGACACTTGTCTGCAGTCTGGTACCCAAATTATAAAGGACACCGCTCAAATAGCTACCTACTTATAGTGTAGCAGTAGGCTATACAAACTCACTGATACGTAAGAATTCAAGCGAAATGGGGAGGAGAGCAGACGTTTAACATTTTACAGGAAACAAAATGCAATGTATAATTGAAAAATTTGACAACTCAAATGAACACAGAAGGAGATTGTATGAAAAATGTTAATTACTACTTGGAATAGTGAAAATATGACGAATACAACAATTTACTTTAAAATGGGCTCCATCAGAAACAAACTGCCGCATATGCATAAATATGACTCAACAAGTTACTATAAATTATCGGCCAGGGCTGAAGATGAAAGCGCTTCTCAGTTAATACCAAGAGCCATTGTGATTTGAATTAATATGTAACGACTCACTTAAATTTATTAAGTTACTATAATTTGATTAATTTTTACATAACAAGCATTTCTATAACTTTAAGTAATGTGTCAATTCTACCGAAAATATTATGTTCCATCATGAAAAATCTACCCCTAGTCATAACAACAGAAACATTTTTGAGAATGTCGTGAGGTGTTCGGCTCTCAATCTCAACTCCTTCTAAGTAGATAGTGTCATAACCATAGAAAACATTTTTATGAGTGGCTTAAGGTATTGAGTTCTCATTCCCAACTCTTTCTAAGTAGATAGTATCATAACTATGCAGAACATCTTAACGAGTGGCGTAAGGTATTTAGCTGCCAGTCCAACTCTTCCTAGGTACATAGTGCGTTGCTGGACGTTCCATACGATCTTCTTCGCCCTTGGAATATTTCCTCCTCTGTCACTTTCAACCCGGACTTTTTACCCAAGACATTTCACCCTTAGATAGTACAAGGGTACACTCGAAGCTATGCAATCTCCTCCTATTGAGATCTCCGTCGTTTACTGAATATTCAACAAAAAGTGGTATTAGCAACCATTGTTACCAAAGCATACGAGCGAAATGAGGGTGTTTCTTAACCTTTAATTGTTAGCATGGGGTACCCTAGGTCCCCAAAACATTTATTTTAGCTACATTTGTATGAAGAAATTTGACAACACTGCTGGCTGTCTAGCAACCCTCTCCTTCATCCTATGGTCACCAAATTTTCATTGTTGTGGTGCACATTTTTATCAGTGATTGGCAGTTATTTAGTGGCTGGGGAGTTCTTAGTCCCCCCACGTTAACGCTTTCGTCACAAGATAGTGCTAAACATGTAAGTGTAAATTCTCATTCCCATGCTTTATTGCAAGTATGACGTTTTTGAATTCTCATTAATTGATTTCATTCTTGTAACAGATGATGGAAGAAGAAGCTCTCAGTGGCCTAATTGAAAGTTCTTCAGATAAAGATGTCCCTATAGACGAACTGTCTTCAGATTCTGAGATTCTGTGTCAGATCAGTGCATAGTGTCTGAACATGACTCTACTAGTGAACAATCTGGAAATTCAAACAATGAAGAGTCAAACCTGCCATTGTTTTATGGGTAAAGATAAGAGTACAAAATGGAGGAAGGTTCCTGCCAATCGCAGAGTCAAAGCTAGAAGGAGGAATATCATTACTCACGTTCCTGGGGTAAAGGGATCAGCAAAGAATGCAAGTCCCCAAATGATTGTTTTTCTTCTCTAATAGATGCTACAATTATTAATGTCATTATTATCAATACAAACATAAAAATTAAAAAAGACAAGGAAACAAATAAGGATGACAGGACTGCATATTTGACTGATGCTGCTGAAAGAAAAGCAGTCATCGGACTTTTGATTTTAGCAGGCTCCATTCGCTCAGGTCATCGAAACTTATCCGACTTATGGAATACACACCGAATGGGAGTTCAGGTTCTTCCAGCAACTATCACTTTAAACCGTTTCCAGTTTCTTCTTAGGCATATCCGGTTCGATGATATACACACTCCACCACAACGTAAACAATAAGACAAACTGGCTCCAGTTGGGTTGATATTTGAACATTTCATACTCAATTGCAGAGCTACGTATGTGCCCTCTGAATATTTGACTGTGATTGAGCAGTTTGTCCCATTCAGAGGTCGCTGTAGCTTTCGACAATATTTGCCCGGTAAACCGGCCAAGTACAGACTAAAAGTCTTCACTCTAACAGATACAAAAACTTGGTACACCATTTTCATGGAGATTTATGTTGGAAATCAACATGATTGTCCATACAAGTTGCCCAACTCTGCAGCTGATGTGGTTGTGAGACTGGTAGAACCACCGAATGGCACAGGTAGGAACATAACTGGTGATAACCGATTTTCTGGTATTCCTATTTCCCAAAGGCTGTTGGAGAAAAACCTGACGCTGAAGAAGAACAACAAGCGAGAGGTTCCTACCCCATATGTGGCTAAGAAAAGAGACCTTAAATCCACAAATTTTGGCATTCAAAATGAATTCACTTAACTCACCTATCCCACAAATAAGAATACAAAGGTGCTATTCATTTCTTCTATGCACCTTGAAGATAATACAATATATCCTAGCTCTGGTAAAAACAAGAAATCAAACATAATCACATTCTACAGCGACGCTAAAGGGGGTGTTGATGCAGTAGAAAAGTTGTGTGCCACGTACTCAACTGCAAGGAAGTGCAATAGATGGCCACTAACGATGTTCCTTCACATAATTGACCTAGCTGGAATCAGTAGCCTTACAATTTTTGGAAGCAATAATCCTGAAAACAAAATAGCGAGGAAGGATTTTCCATGGGAAGTTGGATTCGGTTTGGTGCAAGACCAGCTAAAGAAACGGGCAATAATGGATCAGTTACTCAGAGAAATTCGCCAAAGGGCAGCAAAGATGTGTGGATCAACTTCTGTTGTCAAGGACACACCAGCACGAGAAGAAGCGCCAGCTGCTAAAAGGAGGTACATCATATGCCTTAGAAATAAGAATAGGAAAATGTCGTTAGTGTGGAAAATATTTGTTTATGAAACATTTGCTTACCGTCTGCGATCAGTGTCTGAATGACAATGCTAGCGAGTTATCAGAAAAGGACTATTGAACATTTTGTGTATGTTCAATGAACAGATTTGAAATATATTACGTTCTGGTTACTCTCTCATAACAAGTTATATTTTTGTGTTCCTATTAGAGGTCTACTAACTGTAGAACATAAGTATATTACAAGTTTGTGTGTTTATTTACATATTCTATTATTACACATGTGTGTGTTCTGAATAGTTTCTATTTCATTTATGTTAACTACAGTATATAAAAACCAGTAAACATAACTTTACTACAGTTTTTGTAATAAATGGGTAATTTATTCAAATAAATGCTGGTTAACTCACTTTCGTGATTTATTTGGTTGTCCCAACATTATGTAATATTAAATTATCTTAATTATATAAAGTTATATAAAATTAAATAATCTTAATATTATAAGTGCGTTGCAAACTTAACTAATCATGGGCCCCACGTTGCCACTTGTGTAAAATAATCTCACATTAGCAATTAAAGGTTAATAAGCTTATAATTCACTATATCAGGTTAGGTATCGTTTAGTAAATATTGAAATAAAAACTATTATTAGCAACGCAGGCAAGCGTATGTTAAAAAAAATTGTTGGTTGGAACGTGTTTGGATGAAATAAACCAGGGCAAATGCAGTTCGGGGCGCTAGTGGTGAAATAGATAATGGTGAAACTTTTCAGGGGGAAGAAAACTGGGTGAAACGTCTAGGAATGAAATAGATTCATAACTATATAAAACATTTTTGAGTGACGTAAGCTCTTCAGCTCGCAATCCCAATTTTTCCTAAGTGCATATGCTACACTTTATGTCGCAATAATGGAAAGGTTTTCTAATGAGTAATGTAAGTCATTCAGCACCAAATATAATCGTTCCAAAGTAAATAGGTTACACGTATGTGATAAATAGTAAACAATATTTAATGATTCCTGTAAAGTATTCATCTCTGAACCTGAAATTTTCCCAAAGAAAGATAGTTGGCGAGTTTTTACTCACGTTACTTTGGAAAAATCTTAACAGCTCACTACACACATGGATTACGGGGTCTACTCAAAAGGCTTCAAAATGTGTTAAGCTACTTCCAAGGATATTTTAACAAACCCACGTGACTGCAGGAGCTAAGGTTAATTTAAATGCAGACCATGTCAACATAAATTCAAACAATTCTTAAAATATAAAAAACGAGTTATCTGGCATGGGTTATAAAGAAACAGAAATCTATTTAAATCACTCTCAGAGAAAAGTATATTGACTGCATCACTGCAGAAAGTTGAGGATATATCCGTGCAGTAAAAATGATTAGTCATTTAAATCTAAGTTCTACTAATAATGAGCACTAGTAAGAGAAATCTGGATAGTCAATGTAAATCGCACCCTTTATGGCACATTGCACAGAGTTAGGGGACAAAGTTTTAGCTTTTGTGACAATCATGTTACAATCAATGGGTTTAGAATACGCCTATAATAAAGTCTCTGAAATTTTATCATTTTGCACATTAACTCACGCTTTTATAACCTAATTCAGAACGTGCCAAACCTTGATTTTGCACGTTTTTGCTTACCTACAACCTTAACAGCATGAAATCTTGTTTCTTTGAAGAAAACTATACTTTAATATACTTACTCCATGAAACATTGCGGAAATTAACAATAATGTTCAGGGTGAGACTTAAAGTGTTACAACGGACCTGCGTACTAAAGAGGGATATTGGTGAGTCAAAATGAAATTAAACTTATCATCGATTTTCTGGAATATAACTTTATTAGAACTTTCTCAAAATTTCGTATGTGGTACACGAAGTTGAACGTTTTAAAGGTACAGATAAACTTTTAAATATTTAAATAGCTTAAATTTATTTCCTATTTGCAGTAATAATAAAAGTCAGAAGTAACATTTTGAAAATTTAACCACATTTTCAGTACATAATTTAATAGCATTTTAAAGTGTTTTCCATAAATTAAAATTCATAAAAACAAATTAGAAAAGCCTTTAAAGGTTTAAATAAAAGTGAGGATAATTTTTAATCGCTAGAAGTACGGTTATTGAGAAAAACGAACCCAACGTTTAGAAATTTCGCAGTTTAAACATAAGCTCCCCTCAAGCACGAAAATTTAGTTCAAGAATTCTGCAGATTACACCGCCTGCCACAGTTCCATGGCACAGCCTTCTTGCTTTCAAAAGTTTCAGCAATTTGATTTCAACTTCTACTAAATTTTGTTAGGGTTAATTTCCAATGGACAATCGATCTTTAGAGACAGTAGCGCATATTAGCGCAAGGAATCCTAAAGTCCTAAAATGTTCCTATTTAAGGAAATCTTGTTTGTAAGCAATGTTGTTCAAATCGAATGGGGTCAGGCCCTTCGGGTTGCAGGCAGGCACGTCGGTAATTCTCACAGTCCAAATTCGTCTAGGGAATTCTAAAGTAATGCCATTCCATACAATTATCGTGGAAGATTATCAGGAATTTGTGGTGAGGAAACATCTCCAAGCCTTTCGGAGCTTAAAATGTTTCCTAAACAAATTATTATTCTACATATTAGTTTGGGAATGAAATTAGTTTATGACACTGGCGAGCACACTTTATGAACTTCGACCAAAATCATTAAAATTCTAAACATCCTTTTTTGTAGACTTTAAGTTAGAACATAAATTTTTTAGTACTTGCACAATCAGAACAGAAAGTTCAGGCTATAACAAAAAGGTGGGTATGAAACTTTGGGGAAATATTCTTTACACACACAGGATAAAAGATATTATATGAACATATATTCCGAATTACTTTATTCTTGTTAAAGCCCTTTTATATACCTGTAGCACATGTGTAGCAGAATACTCGAAAACAGAACTGTGTGAAACAGAAAATCATATGAAATGTTCAAAATGTACTCGTTATCACGAATACAGCCACCACCCACTGTCGCATGGACTCCCCGATATGCTATGTATCCCTAGAGTATCTCGTATTGTATGGAAGCCTTGTGGAATAAGAGCGCAAAGATTCTCTACATTTGCACCGGAGTTGCATACACAAGAGCTTTTAAATACGCCAAAGATAAAAATCCAGTGAGTTCAGGTCAGCAGAGCGTGGAGGCCAGGAAATTGGTCCACCTCTTCCTATCCATCTATCATAGAGCAATCTATTCAAAAAACCGACGAGCAAAGAGGGTGAAATGAGCAGTATTTCCGTCGAACATAAAGTACATATTCGTATTCATAATGACACGTTTTGGAATAGAACAGGTAAGTGATTTCATAAAGAAGCTCTGTACCTTTGTCCATTGGAAGGAGGTGTCTGTACATAGGTCCCAACAATCACCAAAATACCGCCCTAACATTAACAGAGAATCGGTGTTGTGTTGATAATGTGCTTGAACCATTGTACACTGGCTTATGTCAACCCATATGTGCTGGCTGTGATTCACAATCTGATCCCGTTCAAATAATGCCTCATCCGTATACAGGCTGTATCTTTATTGGTGTCATATATTTGGGGGACGTGTTCCTGACATCAAAACAGCAAAAAAAATGTGCATATGTACATGGGTCTGAAAATCAACCGTTTCGTTGTTATAGATCAAAGAAGATGTATTCCATGAGTGAACAGACGGATATGCACTACACGTATGGCCGTGCAGACGGCAATGCAGCACGAGCACGTGACCTTTATGCAGAAAGGTACCTTGACAGGCCGTTACCGTGTGCAAGAACATTCGCACGAATTCACCAACGCTTGAGAGAGAATGGCGCATTTGAGAGAAGTACTAGGGATGTTGGGAGACCAAGAGCGGTACGAGCCATTGAGCTTGAAGAACGAGTTCTTCGTGCTGTGGATGCAGACCCATCACAATGCACAAGATGTATGGCTGTAACGAAAAGAGTTAGTCATATGACTATCTGGAGAATTCTACATGAAAATCTTCTGTATCCGTTTCACCTTCAATGTATGCAAGGATTAAATGAGGCGGACTTTGAGCCAAGAAGACGTTTCTGTCAACGCATGTTACAGGAGTGCGCTATGTTCATCAATTTCCCAGCCTGTATCTTATTCACGGATGATGCTGGTTTTACTCGCGACGGCATCTTCAATTTTCGTAACACTCATAACTGGGCATTTGAAAATCCTAATGAAGTACGACAGGACAACCATCAACAGAGGTTCTCTCTCAACGTTTGGGGTGGGATCATTCATGATCACCTTATTGGTCCCTGCTTCTTCCATCCGAGCCTGAATCAATCCTATCTCCAATTTCTCAGAAATGAGTTGCATCACTCAACTGATAATGTGCCTCTGGACATCATCCAACGAATGTGTTTTTTACGCGATTGTGCTCCAGCTCATTTCAGTATGATAGTTCGTAAGTTTTTGAATGATCGATTTCCGCTAAGATGGATTGGACGAGGGGGGCCCAATACATGGCCTGCTCGATCGCCTGATTTGAATCCAATGGATTTCTTCGTCTGGGGACATTTGAAGTCCTTGGTTTATGCGAATCCTGTACCTGATGTTGACATTTTGAGAGGGCGTATCCAAACTGGATTTGACCAAATACGAAACATGTCAGGAATTTTCAACAGAGTACGCCAGAGCATGGAACACAGGCTTACTGCATGCATCGAAGCAAGAGGAAACCACTTCGAGCCATTTTTGTAACTTTCGATTTTGTGTTGTAACTCTGAAATAAATGATCTTCAGACCCATGTTCATATGAACTTTTATTACTGTTTCGATGTCAAAAACACGTCTCCCAAATATATGACACCAATAAAGATACATCTGTATAGTACACTTGCACAGTAGTCAGGCTTGTAAAATGGGTGGAGAAACCATTCGCAGAGCACTGATTATACGGGATTATTTACTTTGATATTGGATGCAGGTGTTGTAAATGGTTGGAGTACAGCAGGTTCTCACGCAACACTGTCCAGGCAGGCATACAGTCAACATTACTCGTTGCAGCTAATTGTCGAGTACTGGTACTAGTGCCTTCTTCGACAGCAAGAAGAATCGCTTCCTCCAGTTGTGGTATTCGACTCCTCTGTCTGGGTCTTCCCAAGTCTGAGTAGCAAGCTGGAAGATTCCATTTTCCCTAAGACGTTTCGATTGATTGAAACGTACTTCTAACTGATCACCATCGGTCCGGAAACTTCTCTTGGTACAAACACTGAGCATAACTGCTATTATCTTCGCCTAATCTATACTTCAAATGAGCATCTGCTAAATCCGCATTTGAATACCTAATTTTACTGTACCTGGAACGAGGTCTGCATCTGCTACACAGAGCCAACACTATGTGATCGGTGCTATGTCAAGCAATGATGTGACTAGCATAACAAGCGGACTACGTGGTACAGAACAACCAAAACAACTAAGCGAAAGTTACAACACCCCACCCTGTTTCAATAAAGGTAAAAGGGAATAATTATCCACTGTACGTATTAAGCTACTGATTAGTTGTGGGGTTATTGCCATAGGAATGTTGGCATTCTCTCTTGCATATCCCACCATGTAAACAGAGTTGTAGACAAAGGATCCTAACAAGGAAATAAACCATTCCCGTATCTTTATTCATATAACATATTTTCGTTTCCCCAAAGCTTTGACATACTTTTCTTTTAAAACCCCATATATGACGATTTCTTCATACTTGCTAAATCAGTGCGTAACACAATTCCTTCCATTAAAGCCCAAACACTGTACTTTTAAGAAATCTATAGTGTAAAAGTGCAGGTATCTCTATACTCCATTATGAATCATTGTGTATATGAGGCGTGTTTTTAAAGCACGTACCGTTTTAATATTTTGTCGCTGCAGCCTGCAGTCGCAATTTTGAGCATCGCGATCGCTTCCTCCATTCATTACGAAGCCAGACGCAGCTGTGAGCGATCGTCACTTAATGTTTTCCTGTTGTTAGAGCGTTTAGAAATGTTCAAAACAATCGAACGACCCACCGACTGTGAAGTCAGACCAATGATTCGTTTTTTGAATGCTAGAAGTGTTACGCTAGCAAGCATTTATCACCGATTGTGTGAGGTTTATGGGGAAACAATAATGAGTGATGCAATGGTGAGGAAGTGGATTAGACACGCAGCCAAATAAATTCAAGATATGATCGCATAATTTGGTTGGGAACACTTCGACCACCCTCCCTGCAGTCCGGATTCGGAACCAATCTATTTTCATCTATTTTTCCATCTTAAGGAATTGCTTGGTGGAAATCTTTTCTACGACGTTGATGTTGGAAACAAGAAATGCAGACTTCGCTTTCATCACAGGTGGCATCATTCTTTGACGAAGGCATACAAAAACCGGTTTCCCGTTACAAGTGCCTGAATAATGGCGGTGACTATGTGGAGAAGTAATTTATGGTGCACGGTAATGAATGATTATAAAGTGTTTGGAAAATAATGTTCTGTTATTTTTAAAAAATTATCGGTACTGACTTTAAATATGTGCCTTCTATACGAATGTGACAAACTCGCACACAATGTAGGTCTCCAAGAATAAAAATAAAAGGGTATCCAAGCGTCCAGAGTACATCGGTGCCAGATATTCAAGGAATTAAGGACTACAGCCGCAGTTAGCACAGGAGTTACTATGTACCCCATTGCAAGTGAATAGCAGAGAGCTTTTCTAGCAACCAATCTACTCAGATGTACCTGCCTTTGAGGTTAACTGTGTACATGCTACATTAGTTACTACCAGCAATTTGTGCTAAGAGAACATGGCAAGGTATTCTGTGAGCGAAATGGCTGAAATGGTTTCTGTGTATGAGATTGATAATGGAATGGAAAAGAGGAAGCGCCGCTGTACGCAATGAAGTATTTCACATCATGTCATATTTGCGTGACTGTTTAAAGACTATATGACACAGGGACATTACAACCAGAGACACACCTCAAGGGGAGAACAAAGTATCGTGTCATACAGGAGAAGGATTAGGACATCTTAGAGCAGCTACGACAAAATCCATCAATGAGCACTCGTGCTGTTGCCAGGATAGTTTGCGTAAGTCTAAGCACCATATGGCGTGTACTTCCTTACCAGCAACAGTATCCATACCATAAGCAACTTGTGCAGCACTTGACACCAGCGGACTTCCTCGGAGGCTAAACTTCTCACAATGGCTTTTACAACAGGTTGGAAAAGTGTCCCATGTTATAGTAAAATTCTATTTAGTGATGAATCTACCTTGACACGCATGGTGAATTCAGTGTGCACAATGCGTATGAATAGACTGAGAAGGACCCACATGCTACTCATATTGGTAGGTCTGAGGCTGGGTTTGCTCTAAATGTGTGATGTGGAATTCTTTCTGACCATTTGATTGGCCCTGTCCTCCTGTCAGCACATTTAACAGTGTCTGTTTATCATGGCTTCTTGCTGAACGCATTACCAGGACTGATGGAGGAGTACCTCTCAATGTACGAGAGCAAATGTGGTTTCAGCAGTGCAATGTTGCACCCCCGCACCGCAGTCACGTGGTACGGCAACACCTCATTGCCGTTTTTGGAGATCGATGGCTAGGCAAACACGGTTCGATTGCGTGCACGACCAGATCATCTGATCTCAAAACTCTGGATTTCTTCCTTTGGGGCCACGTGCAGAATATGATGTATGAAGAGCCTGTTGATCGAGTGGAAGGTCTTCGCCTAGCACAGAAGCAGCCTATGAACGCATACGCCGTATGCGAGGCATTTTTGAGAGGGTGAGACACTCAATGATGGGACGTTGTCAGTGCTGTCCAGAAGTAGGAGGTTGACGCTTTAAACAATTGTAGCAAAAGTGTACACTGTATCATACAATTGTGTAGCAGTAACTGTGGGTTTCACTGTGTTGATGTAGACTTCCAGGGTTGCAGTACTATACTACTTGAATTACAACGTTAATGTTGATTTGATGACTCAGGTATTCACTTACCTACTGTATTACATTCTGAACAATCGGTACTGTATGCAATACACAAATGAAAGAAAACAATTAATGTATACACTGTGACACGTGCACCAACCACAGTCGGAGTCTTTAATTCCTTTATCTCTAGTACCAATGTAGTCCGGATGCTCGATTTGTTTAGTATTTTTATTTGCAGGTATTTTCAAACTAATATGATTGGAAATGGTTCCTAGCTTCTGCTAATCAGTGGCATATCATTGGAATTTGAAAACTATGCCATAGGGACATTTTAAATCCTTTAAACAATACTTCCATATAACATAGGTAACCGAGCGAGGTGGCGCCGCCGTAACGCATGTGGCTTGCATTCGGGAAGTCCCGGGACCGATTGTCGGCGACCGCTCACTCTTACCCATAGGTTTTTTCTTTCTTTCTGGATCGTCAGGCAAATTCTGGAGTGACTTCTTTCAGCTCCCGAATTTCCTATTCCTCCATTTCGTTCCATTCATCATTTTATTCATCCTTCACCCTGTAAGATCTGTTTCAGAATTGTAGGTGTCGGTGATGGTGTTTCGGTGCGGTGTGGCAGGGAAAGGGGATGCTTTCAGTGGAACTTACTCCGTTCCTCGGCATTCGGCTGGCTGCCGGGAGTAAACCACCGCCCCTTCGGAGCGGTGTATTGGACCCTCTGTATGGTGCGGGGGTTCCCCGGCCTGCCTGTCCGACTGTCGGGCCGTCTCATACTGAAAACTGTAGGGATCCTGTCATTGCTGTGCCGTCACTCCTAGTTCCGACCGCTCGGTGTCTCCTCTCATGTGTTCCTCCCTCCGGTGGGCGCCCCCTTGTGAGGTATAGGTACAATATCCTCACTGCCGCAGTGCCAAGTCCCCTCCGATAATCAGAAAAAGCATAGGTTTAATTGAAAATTTATGTTTAACAATTTTGAGACGAAAAACACGAACTAAAAGCAGTATTCGTCCACAAAGGAAGTGCCTTTAAAATGAAGGGTATAAAGCACAAGGGATATAAGTAACAGGAACTTCAAACTGTGATAAAGGTGTTTAAAGTTAAGTGGCAATACAAAATTGGAGGTAGGCTCTGCATTGTCTGTTTTGTCCTTACAAATTGAGTTATGGTCATATAAGGTAGCTTACAACTGTTTTGAAAAATTATATAGTTTATTGTAATAAAAATAACCATTTGATAATGAGATGATGTACTTATATCCCTTGTGTTCTCAACTATTTGGCAGATTAATTAATAAAAGTGCGCAGTAAATGACAAAAATGTATGAAATTCTTTGGAAAAGAGATTGGGAATGTCACATCAAGAATTTTAATCTGTATCAGATTCAAACACACGGTCAGGGTCATCCAGTTCTAAATCATCCTCATTATTTTACTCTAGCACATGCGCTTCTGCACAAGTTTGTCTACGTTGGTCTGCTGGAATTTGGTACTGAAGAGAATTGTAGAAGTCGTGGTACACTGGTGGCACAAATGGTAGAAGGTTCTGCAGGTCTTTGAACTTCATGTACTTGATCTTTAGTTGTTCTTCATTGACCCTCAGTTCAGGAAATCTCAATACATTTCTTCCAGCTTGGCGTGTCATTTAAGTTCATTTTAGAAAACTCTCAATATCACCTAAGTTTTCTTTGTAGAAAAGGATCCACGGTTCTTTCTTTTTGAAGTGAAGCCATTGCATCTTACTACGCTAGGCACCGTATCTTTGAGAAAGCGTTTAAGAGAAAGTAGAGTGATGAAGTCTTCCTGAGTCATCCTCACCACCATGAACTTTTTATTAGCCTTGGCTACAATAGATTCCCAATGTTCTGGAACAAACACCTCCCGGTCACTATTCTTCTTATAATTCTCTATTAAACCAAATTTCTGGTTACATTCCATGAATGAGTGACCAGAAACTAGGAATTTGTGATCTACAGTTTGAATATTGGTATTACGGACAACATACAACCAGAATTTATTAATGAAATGGCTCTTATTTTGTCCCCCTGCAGAGTCACTAAATGCCATCAAATGAGTTACATACCTAGGCAAGGGCAAAACAAATTTGAGGAGGCAGGATGCAATTTCTTTGCACCCTCTTGTTGCCTTGACTCTCATTCCACATAAACATAGTAGCATTTCCATCTTTAAGATTGTAAACACAGAAATTGTAAGTCCATAACTTTCGAGGTTAATAAGCTCCAGAACAGCTCAAAACTGGTGTCGGTAGCATATTTTGTAGGTCAAAATACGCTGCAACATGACTGGAATCTTTAGCAATCTCTTCAGCAAGATGTTTGGCTGTCTGTGCTGCTTCTGATTTTCGAAGATGCCGTTCCATTTCAACGTCAGCTTTTCCCTTAGCTTTGACATTACCGTGTTCAGTAAAAACCAATAATTTGTAACAGGTAATGCAGGTATCCGCGAGTGGTCTATGGAAACTCAGGTTAAACGAAGTATTAAAAATGTCGGTAAAGGCTTTCTTTTGCAGGTTTCACATTCTTTTCCTGGCAAAAATCTTTATAAAAACATAAAGCTTCTGAAATTTAGACCAGAGTTGAAATATTTTCTATTTGATGTGCTTTTTCACGTGAATAGTGGCTTGTGTAACGGGAAAAGGACTGAATGTGTTCTTTCATTAATTATGCATACATTTCCGGAATTTTATTTCCTGGTGCTTTGTGTCCTCTTTTATCCTTAGGAGATATTCCACTCTCTGACATATTCTTCTTATTGATAACGTTTTGAATTCGTTTTGTTGTTTCATCAAACATTTTTAGAAAAAAGGCCTTGCAAACTCTGTGACCTGCAAGTTCATATGTGCAACTGACCGATTTTTTCGCACTGGCCGCTCCGCTTTCCTCAGTGGATTATTGAATGTTATTGCAGAAGTTATAAAAGAAGACTGTACATTACGATCACCAAGACCCTAATAATCATAAAAAATTACTTGAGGCTTTATCTCACTCAATTATCATTACATTTAAAGCGACAGTTGTGATTGTACATCTGTAGCTTTTTCCCTCGATGGTTTTTTCCTCTTCTGTCATCATACTCCTTGCCCTCATTACGAGGTCTCTGGCGTTGATTCCTTTTCCATTTTTCAACTCCCTTCACCCACTTTCTTCCACATTGTTGAACTTCAATTTCGTCACTTAATTCATTAGGCCTATCAGCTGCTGGATTAAAAGTAGGATCATTGCCACTACCATCTGTAAAAGAGGAGATAAATCATTATTGAAGTACATGCTTAACAGTATTTGAATGACTACACGATAATATGCAACACTGGGCCTAGGCCTATGACAAAATATTTTTTTAGGTTATGATGTGCTTGTACTACAATAAACAATGAAACTAGTTGACATTATTTTCAGTTATAATATGCATGTAACTAGTCAATTAAAGCCTTAGAATACCACAATTATTCAAAAAAGAAAATTACTTATAAAAAAGGTATACACTGCACTTACCAGCTGAGATTGAAGTATCATCACTGTTGGTTTCATCAGGTTCACTCATATTTTAGCAATAATGGTTTCAAAAAATGGAATTAAAAGTCAATAAGCTTCAATTAAAAGAATAATGATAGGATACTATAAAGCACAGCCTTTATACCCCAGTATTGAACACAACTTCTTGCAACCATCTAACAATAACCTCATAAACACTGGAGCACAATGAATATAACTGCAATACATCCGTTGTGCTCCAAACCAAACAGCTGGCTGGAGAAGTAGTTGTTCTCTACAGCAGTAGTTTCAGCACTTGAGTAACACATATACCCTTTGTGTTCTGAACAAAATGGAATTTTAGTTTCACTCTCCTATGCTCAACGCGGATTTTTTAAACATTGCACTTATACCCCTTGAGCATTAAAACCCTCAAATGAACCTGTTGCTAGTTGGCACTCGTTGTTGACATGGCTAAATATACAAGACAACAAGCGTATAGTATATCAGCAACTACAGCACCTCTAATGTATGTTGGGATTTCAAGTTTACAAGAGAAGAAGCGCTTGTATGGTGGATGGTGTCCAACTGTACAAGAGAGCAAGCGACTGGCATAGCAACAACTACTTCATATTCGCAGTGTCGCGGGTGGTATCTAGTTGCATAAGCGAACAACACCCGGTAGGCTGATATAATTTCTGGTATAGCATCTCAATTGCGCAGGAGTATAAGCGCCTCTGGCGTATAGCGAGTGAAGTCTACAAGAGTATAAGCGCCAGGAATAGCAGCACTACTTCACCTCAGCTGTTTACTGAAGGTATCCCAACTATACAAGAGTACAATGCTATATCACCTCTGTCGTATGGTGGCAGCATCTCAATTGTACAAAAGAACAAACGTCTAGTACAGAACAAACTATTTCATCTGTGCTGTACGGTGGTGGCATCTCCTGCACAAGAGAACAAGCGCTTAGTGTAGAAGAAACTACTTCACCTCTGCTATATGGTGGTGGTACCTTCTGTACGAGAGAACAAGCGCTAAGTATAAAAGCAACTACTTCACCTCTACTGTATGGTGGTGGTATCTGCTGTACAAGAGAACAAACCCTTGGTATAGTAGCAACTACTTCCTTCACCTCTGTCATATGGTAGAGTCTCGCCTATACAAGAGAACAAGCGCTTGGTGCCGCACCAGCTACTTCAGCTCTGCTTGATTTGCGGTGGTATCTCCTGTAAAACAGCACAAGCGCTTAGTAAGGCAGCAACTACCCCACCTCCGCTGTATGGTAGCTGTGTCTCCTGTACAAGACAACAAGCGCTTGGTATAGCAGCAGCTACATGACCTGTGCTGTATGGTAGTAGTGTCTCCTGTACAAGAGAACAAGCGCTTGGTATAGCACCAGCTACTTCACCTCTGCTGTATGGTGATAGTATCCCCTGTACAAGAGAACAAGCGCTTGCTATAGCAGTAGATACTTCACCGCTGCCGTATGGTGATAGTATCCCCTGTACAAGAGAACAAGCGCTTGCTATAGCAGTAGATACTTCACCGCTGCCGTATGGTGATAGTATCCCCTGTACAAGTGAACAAGCGCTTGGTATAGCAGCAGCTACTTCACCTCTGCCGCATGGTAACAGTATTTCCTGTACAAGAGAACAGCAACTACTTCCATAACTACTTCTATATAGTGGAGGTATAACCTGTACGGGAGAACAAGCGCTTAGTATACCAGCAACCACTTCCTTCACCACTGCTATATGGTGTTAGAATCTCCTTACGAGAGAACAAGCGCTTAGTATAGCAGCAACTAATTACTTCACTTCTGCCGAATGGAGGCAGTATACCCGAAACAAGAGAGCAAGTGCTTAGTACAGCAGAACTACTTCACCTCTGCTGTATGTTAGTGTATCTCCTGTACAAGAGAACAATCGCTTTGTACAGCAGCAGCTACTTCAGCTCTGCTATAAGATGGTGGTGTCCCCTGTACAGGAAAACAACCGCTTAGTACAGCAGCAGCTACTTCATCGCTCCTATATGGTGGTGTCTCCTGTACAAGAGAACAAGCGTTTAGTATAGCAGCAGCTACTTCACCTCTTATATATTGTGGTGGTATCACCTGTACAGGAAAAAAGCGTTTAGTATAACAGCAACTACTTACTTAACCTCTTCTGTATGGTGGCAACACCCCCTGTACAAGAAAACTAGTATTTAGTATAGCATCAGCTACTTCACCTCTTCTGTATGTTTCGATATCGCCTGTACAAGAGAACAAGTGGTCAATATAGAAGCAGTCACTTCAGCTCTGCTGTATTGTGATATAATCTCCTGTATAAGAGAAAAAGCACTTATTCTAGCAGCAACTACTTCACCATTGCGATAGCCCAGTAGTCTCTATGTATAAAAGAACAAAAGCTTGCTACACCAGCAGCTGATTTACCTCTGCTGTATTGCAGTGGTATTCCATGTGCAAGAGAATAAGCATCTGTTATAGTAGAAGCCACTTCACCCCTGCTGTGTGGTGATAGTATCTCCAGAACAAGAGAACAAGAGTCTAGTATCGCAGCAACTGCTTTACCTCTGCTGCATTTCAGTGGTATCCCCTGTACAAGAGAACAAGCGTTTGGTATACTAGAAGCTACTTCACCTCTGCTAATGATGGCGGTATCTCCGTACAAGAGAACAAGCGCTGGGTATATAAGCAACTACTTCCTTCACTTCTGCTGTATGGTGGTGGCGTCTCCTATGCAAGAGAACAGGCCCTTAGTATAGCAGCAACTACTCCACTTCTGCGGTATTTTGGTCGTATCTCCTGTACAAGAGAAAAAGCGCCTAGTAGAGAAGCAGCTATTTCACCTCTGCTGTTTTTAACTGTATTCCCTGTTCAAGACAACAAGCGCTTGGTATAGTAGCAGCTACTTCACCTCTGTTCTATCGTGGTCATACCTACTGTACAAGAGAACAAGCGGTTATTATAGCAGCAACTATTTCAGCTCTGCGGTATTCTGATGGTATCTCCTGTACAAGAGAACAAGTGCTTGGTATAGCATCAACTACTTCCATCACCTCTGCTTAAATATTTTGGTATCTCCTGTACAGGAGAACAAGCGTTTAATACGGCAGCAACTACTTCCTTCACCTTTGCTATATGGTGGTGGTGTCCTCTGTACAGGAGAAAAAGCGCTTAGTGTAGCAACAAACACTTCATTCAGCATTCTATATGATGATGATATCTCCTGTACAAGATAGCAAGCGCATGGTATAGCAGCAACTACTTACCTCACCTCTGCCGTGTGGTGACAGCATCCCCTGTACAAGAGAACAAACGGTTAGTAAAACATCAGCTACTTCACCTGTGCTATATGGCGATGGTATCCCCTGTACAAGAGAAAAAGCGCTTAGTATATTTAGTAGCAATTACTTACTTCGCCTCTGCTGTTTGGTGGTAGTATCACCTGTGCAAGGGAACAAGCGCTTGATATAGCAGCAACTGTTTCACCTCTGCCGTATATTGGTAGTATCTCCTGTACTAGAGAAAAAGTGCTTAGTACAGCAGCAGCTACATCACCTATGCTGTATTGCGGTAGTATACTCTGTGCAAGAGAAAGGGCACTTGGTATACTATCAGGTACTTCACATCTGCTGTATGGTTTGGTATTTCCTGTACAAGAGAACAAGCGCTGGGTATAGCAGCAACTACTTACTTCGCCTCTGCTGTATGGTGGTGGTTTCTTTTTACAAGAGAACAAGCGACTGGTATAGTAGCAGCTAATTCACACATGCTGCATTGCGGTGGTTTCACCTGTGCAAGAGAATAAGCGCTTGGTATAGCAGCAACTACTTCCTTCACCTCTGCAATATGATATTGGTACATCCCGTAAGGAGAAAAAGCGCTTAGTATGTCAGTACCTACTTCCTTCACCTATACCATGTAGTGGTGGAATATCCTGATCGAGAAGAGAAGCGCTTATTATAGTAGCAACTACTTCAGTTTTTGCGGTATCTTGGTGATAATTCCTGTATAATAGAACAAGCGCTCAGAACAGCAGCAGCTACTTCAACTCTGCTGTATAGCGGTGGAATCCCCTGCGCAAGAGAACAAGCAGCTGGAATAGCAGCAACTACTTTACCTCTGCTGTAATACGGTGGTATACTCTGACCAAGAGAACAAGTGCTTGGTATAGTAGCTGTATCGTTGCTGTATCTCCTGTATAAGAGAACAGACGCTGGGACTTAAGCAGCTACCTCCAACACCTCTGCTATGTAGTGGTGATATTTCCCGTAGAGGTAACAAGCGTCCAGTATAGCAGCGACAAGTTCCTTAATTTGTGCTGTATTGTGGCAGTATACCCTGTACAAGAGAACAAGCAATTGTTAGAGCAGCAGTTACTTCCTTCATCTTTGTGTATGGTGGTAGTATGCCCTGTGAAAGAGGTCAAGCATTTAGTACAGTAGCCGCCACTTCCTTCACCTCCGCTATATGGTGGTGGCATCTTTTGTACAACAAATGAAGCGCTTAGTATTGCAGCAACTACTTTCTTCATCTCTGCCATTAGGTGGTGGTATCCCCTACAACAGAGAACGACCGTTTACTATAGCAGCAACGACTTTACCTCTACGGTATTTTGGTGGTATTTCTTATACAGGAGAACAAGCGGTTGGTACAGCAGCAGCTACTTCACCTCGGATGTGTTGCGGTGGAGTTGCCTGTAAAACACAACAAACGCTTGGTATAGTAGCAGCTACTTCACCTCTGCTGTGTGGTGGTGGTATCTGGTGCACAAGAGAACAAGCGATTAGTATAGCAGCAACAACTTCACCCTTTTTATTGCGGAGGTGTCTCCTGCACAGGAGAACAAGAGCTTGGTATAGCGGCGACTACTTCTTCTACCTCTGCTACATGATGTTGGTATGTGCTGCACAGGAGAACAAGCGCTTAGCCTGGGAGCAACTACTTCCATAACCTCTTCTATATGGTGGAGGTATATCCTGTACGAGAGAACAAGCGCTCAGTATACCAGCAACTACTTCCTTCACCATTGTTATATGATTTTGAAATCTCCTGTATGAGAGAACAAGCGCTTAGTATAGCAGCAACTAATTACTTCACCTCTGCCTAATGTGAGCAGTATCCTCTATACAAGAGAGCAAGTGCTGAGTACAGGAGAACTGTTTCACCTCTGCTGTATGTTAGGGTATCTCCTGTAAAAGAGAAAAATCGCTTGGTACAGCAGCAACTTCAGCTCTTCTATATGGTGGTGGTGTCCGCTGTACAGGAGAACAACCGCTTAGTACAACAGCCAGTGGCATTTCTTGGGTGATCGTATACTCGCAAATACACACCCACTAATTTTTCCCTGTATGTGAATATGCATTTGCCTCTATAGGTATGTATACAAGGGAAAATGTCAAACTTTCTTCTGTATGAAGAGCTTATTTAAACTCCCCGCGCCTTCTTTGTCAAGCGCCAGTGCATTTGGTCAACGAGCTGTAGAGACGCACAAACGAGATTTTGCGACTGGCGAAGGAAGCCTTATGGCGATAGGTCGCGGGGAGCGGGGCAACGCTTGTATTTGAAAATACGGCGAGTTATCGCAGTGTAATCGACAAGCCCAAGAGATGCGATTGTTATGGCGCAAGCGCACTGCGTTCCCGTATAACTTCATTTCCTTCTCTGCTTCTCTTGCTACAACCATTTCCCTCGCTGTTGTCTAGCAGAAGTTGCGATCAACCTGCTACACACTTAGCCAACTTTACGTTTCTAAGTACAATCCAGCCATTTTCTGTATTAACGTGAGAGTTATGTTAATGCTGCAAACACATTACATCTATTTTGATTAAACCACTATAAATGCATATAATTATTCCGCATAATATAATAAGGTAAATATTTCAGTTTGGGTTAGTTAATTTCTTAGGATGTTTTCATTTTTGTTTGTTATGTTTGTCTCCTAGTGGCAATTGGTATGCATTTGAGTCGGCCCATAGCAGTAGATTTGAATCTGTGTAAGTGTGGAAATGAATAGCGTTGCGAAACTACAAGAGATAACCCTTTCGAGTTTATCCTTAGAAGAAAATCTGCAAATTAAAAGCGAAGGCAGACCGCTACCACCAATCGATTCAGTGCAAGTGACTAATTGTAAAGGGAAGACTGTTACAAGAAAGTTTAACGAAAGTGTGTATAAAAGTTGCTCGTGGATATGTGTTTGTGAAGCAACTAACCGGCTCTTCTGTTTTCCGTGTTTATTGTTTGCGAGTGAGAGAAACGGCAACTGGACAAATAATGGTTGTGGTGATATTGGTCAATTAAAACAAAAATGGCAAAACATGAGAGCTCAATTGTCCACATGAATTGCGAATTAGAACTAAATGTTCTGGGAAATATAACATATCTCAGCAGTTACACAGTGCTTTTAGGCGTAATGTGGAAAAACACAATCAGGAAGTTACTAAGAACAGATATGTCTTGTCGCAGATAATTAATTGCATAAAATTCTGCGGAGCGTTCGAGTTAGCTCTCAGGGGACACGACGAAAGTCAAAGTTCATTGAACCCTGGAGTGTTTCGTGGACTGATAAACTTCACCGCAGAATTAGATTCCGCGGCGAAAGATCATCTCAAGCAGGCCAGCGTTTTTCGAGGAACGTCTAAATAAATACAGAATGATCTGTTGCAGTGCATGCTTGACGTATTCCAAGAAGAAATTAAGAGAGAAATATCTAAAGCAGACTATACCGCTGTAATTGCCGACGAAACATCTGATATTTCATCTCTTTTTCAAATGGTGGTTGTATTTCGTTACCTGCTACCAAATGGTAAGCCAGTGGAAAGATTTTGGACATTTTTAAATCCAGATGGACAAGATGCGAACGCTCTCTCCCTATGTATAAAAATGCGCTCTCAATGGTTGTATCTGAAACTGAAAAAAACAACGTCGTGTCTCACAGTTACGACGGCGCAAATGTCATGAGTGAGCAGCATGCTGGTGTACAAGCACTGGTGAAGAAAGATTACCTTTCGCTCACTACATTCATTGCTATGCACACAAATTGAATTTAATTATGGCGCAAGCAGCAAGTCGAAATACGGATGTTAGAATATTTTTCGCGGACTTAAATGGAATTCCTGCATTTTTTCTAATTCTCCGTAATGAGTTCGTGTTTTGGATGAGATTGTAGGTAGGAGGATACTTGGAGTTTCAACAATAAGATGCAAATACTTACTTCACCTCTGTTGTTTGGTGGTAGTATTCCCTGTACCAGAGAAGAAGCGCTTAGTATAGCAGCAACTGTTTCAACTCTGCTGTATTGCGGTGGTATCCCCTGTGCAAGAGCACGAGCTCTTGATTTAGTTGCAGCTACTTCGTTCACATCTGCCATATGGTGGTGGTATCTTCTGTACAAGAGATCAAGCGTATAGTATAGCAGCAACTATTCCAACCCTGGTGTATGGCGTAGTATCTCCTTTACGAAAAAACAAGCCCCTAGTATAGAGGCAGTACTTCACCTCTGCTGTATGGTGGTAGTACATCTGTAATACAGAACAATCGCTTAGTATAGCAGAAATTACTTTATCTCTGCTGTATTGTGGTGGTATATCCTGTAAAAGAGAACAAGTGCTTAGTATAACAGCAACTAATTCACCTCCGCTGCATGGTGGTAGTATCTCTCTATACAAGAGAACAAGCATTTAGTATAGCAGAAAATACTTCCTTCGCCGCTGCTATATGGTGGTAGTATCTCTTATACAAGAGAACAAGCGCTTAGCAAGGTAGCAACTACTTCACATGTGCTATATGGTGGTGGTATCTCCTATACAGGAGAATAAGCGCTTAGTATAGCAGCAAATACTTCCTCCACCTCTGTTATGTGGTGGTGGAATTTCCTGCACGAGAGAACAAGCTATTGGTATAGCAGTAGCAGCTTGACCTGTGTTGTATTGTGGTGGTACATCTGTAATACGGAACAAGCGCTTAATATAGCACAAATTACTTCACATCTAGTGTATTGTTGTGGCATCTCCTGTACAAGAGCAAAGGTGCTTAGTATAGCAGCAACTCCTTACTTCACCTCTGCTGTATGGTGGTAGCATCCCCTGTACAGGAGAGCAAGCGCTTTGTATAGCAGCAACTACTTCGTTCACCTCTCTATATGGTGGTGGCATCTTCTCTACAAGAGAACAAACTCTTAGCATAGCAGTAACTACTTCCTTCACCTCTGCTGTATGGTGGTGATATCTCTTGCACAAGATAACAAGCGCTTAGTATAGCAGTAACTATTTACTTCACCTCTGCTGTATGGTGGTAGCATCCCCGGTACAGGAGAATAAGCGCTTAGTAGAGCAGCAATTACTTCCTTCACCGCTGCTGTGAGGTGGTGGTATTTCCTGTACGAGAGAACAAGCTATTAGTTTAGAAGCAACTACTTTCTCCACCTCTGCTATATGGTGGTGGTATCTCCCGTACAGGAAAGCAAGTGCTTAGTATAGCAGCAACTACTTACTTCACCTTATCTGCATCCCCTGAACAAGAGAACAAGCACTTAATACAACAGCAACTACCTTCCTCACCTCTGCTGTATTGTGCTGGTATCTCCTGCACAAGGGAACAAACGCTTTCTATAGCAGTAGCTACTTCACCTCTGCTGTATTGCTGTGGTATCCCCAGTGCAAGAAAACAAGCGCCTAATATAGCAGCAACTATTTAGTTCACTTCTGCTGCATTGTGTCTTATCACCAGTGCAAGAGAACAAGGGCTTAGTGTAGCAGCAATTACCTCCTTCGCCTCCTCTGTATGGTGTTGGTATCTCCTGTACAGAAGAACAAGAGCTTAATATACCAGAAACTATTTCCTTCCCCTCCGCTGTGTGGTGATGGTATCTGCTGTACAAGAGATAAGGAGCTTAGTATAGCAGCAACTACTTCCTTCACCTCTGCTATATGGTGGTGGTATTTCCTGTACAAGAGAACAAACTCAGTTTATAGCAGCAACTATTTCCTTCACCTTTGCTATATCTTGGCGGTATCTCCTGTACAGACGTCTCCAAAATGTTTCCCTTCCACCGGTAGCGGCGTAAGCGGGGTGTCTTATCGAGAGGTTATGCCAGGTATTTTAGCTCATACCTGCTCTACAAGGAAGGTTACGGGATGAAACAGGCGAAAGAAAATATCATTCCAACACATTTCCCTTAGACTTGGCTGTAAGAATGTAATAACTGTGAAAAGAAAACAGCAATAACATTACAACACAGCGACACAAGCAGTATACAAACTAATTTTTAGGAATTAGAGGCATCATATCATTGTATAACAAGCAAGTTTTAAAACAAAATGGTTTGTTTTTCAATATTTACTGCTTTCTCTACCCATTATCAACTAACATATGTTCTTTATTTTCATAATTTCCTTATGAATTATGGTTTTTCCGTGCATCGTGACAAGATTTAGGCCAGAAATTATATAAAGTTATAGTCTAAGTTACACTTTTCCGAATTTGGTTTGCATGCAAGATGCCGTAACGACAAACAGCCGCTTATCTATTCCACAACTCATTTTTTACTGTATCTACTATTTACCTATAATAAGTAGGGAAAGTGTTGTATTCCACCCAAAAATTAAAAAACGAGATTCATCGGAAATACACCTTTTGAGACCCACTGAATCCAAAGAAAGCATTTTTACTTTTCCCACTATGCATTTACAGTAAGCAGAGGAAGTATTGTATTCCTTCCAAAAATTTAATAACAAGATTCACCGGAAATACACGTTTTGAGCCCCATTGAATCCAAAGAAAGCATTTTTACTTTCCCTACTACGCACCTACAGTAAGTGGAGGAATTATTGTATTCTACCCAAAAATTTAATAACGGGATTTACTGGAAATGCACGCTTTGAGACTCCCTGAATCCAAATAAAACATTTTGACTTTTTCTACTACGTAGTTACAGCAAGTAGAAAAAGTATTGTGTTCCATCTGAAAATTCAATGTCGTAATTTCACCAGAAATCACGTTTGTGACCCCTGAATCCAATGAATATATTTTTAGAAAATGGTCCAAGTGTGTGTGTGTGTGTGTGTGTGTGTGTGTGTGTGTGTGTGTGTGTGTGTGTGTGTGTACACGAGTAGCATAACTCAAAAGCAAAAGGTTGGTTAAAAACCGAACTTGGTGTTTACGTTCAACTTCTTCCAAGAATGCTACACTGAGATTTTAAAGAAAATCCTCCACTCCAAACTACCCCTTACATTGGATATTTTTCGAAATTTTTTATTCTTTCAAAAATGACTCTAAGGATTTTGAATAAAATACATATGTGTAAGCTATTTTCATGATAAATAGAATGTATATGTTTTATTTTGTAGGAATAGTCTGTAAATTAGTCTTTATTACCAATGGCTTTTGATAATTAGTAAATCGTAAGAGAGACACAAAATCTTACCGCACAACTGCAGATCTTGTTAAAGCACAACATTTATATCAAATAACATACTTATTTTATGTCAAATAACTTTTATATTTTACTTTTCCTGAAATTTTCTTTGCTGTTAGTTTGAATTTTCAAATACTTTATACTTCTCTCAACTGCAAATAGCTAGTTTCTTTCTTTCTTTCTTTCTTTCTTTCTCATGTTCATACAAAGAGAACAGAATTTCAAGGCTATTACATCTGTGGCTCGCATTCCAGAGATCGTGGGTTGGGTTCCTCTGGCCGACCTTCCTGATCCATAGGTTTTTTCGGGGGTTTTCCCGGGTCGCCAAGCGAGTGCTGGGAAGGATTCTAACATCCCCGAATTTCCGAACCTCCATTTCATTTCCATTCTAATTTCACTTAATCTTTCATCCGTTGGTCTCGTTCAGGATTGGAAGTGTCAGCAATGGTGTTTCGGTGCAGTGTAACAGGGGAAAAGGGTGCTTTTTGTGACCTTCTCCGTCCCTCAGCTTTCGGCTGACTGTCGGGAGTATCCTAACTTCCTTGAGGGGCGTTGGACACCCTCTGTGCTGGGTGGGGTCCCCGGTCTGCCTGTCCGTCTGACGGGGAGTCTCTATCTGAAAACTTAGGGACCCTGCCATTCCTGTGCCGTTTTTCCTGCTTCCGGACGTGCCGTGTCTTGTCTCGCCTCATCCTTCCTCCCAGAAACGCCCCCTTATGGGGCGTAGGCACAATATCCACTCTGTGGATCAGTGCCGAGTCCCCTCCGTAGCCAACCAATCCAAAGCTATCACATAGCGATCAGCTTTGAGGGATTTGGCTATCGCTATAGCTTAATATGTTCTGGTTATACCTACAACGAATTGTGAAAATAGTGATGAAGGTTTATGGGTTTTAATATGACATAGATGTAAAATAAGCTTTTTAAGAAGAGTGAGTAGAGAAAGTCATGTGAATGCAACCCATCATATTTTAGGACAAAAGCTCCATATGCCTACGTCTCTGTGAACAACATAACTCCAAAGCGAAAAGTCCGTTAAATACCAAACTTGATATTTAGGTTCAGCATCTTTCAAAGATATGACAAGGATTTAACGAAAATCTCCCCATATCTTTCAAAGATATGACAAGGATTTTCAAGAAAATCTCCCCATCCTGAATAACCCTTTACATGGAAAAAATTTTGAAATTTGTTTTCTTAAAAATGGCTCTAATGATTTTGATTAAAATACCCACTGTTTAAAATAGTTTCATGACAAACGAAATATATATTTTGAACTGACTGAGAAGAGCCTCTAAAGACTTCTTCATTCTGAATGACTTTTGTATAATTGGTAAAATCTAAAAGATTGGAAAAAGATTTGTTATACAAGAAATGCAGACCCCGTTTAAGCACGCAGTTTGTTGTACATATATTTTATGAGATTAACTAATTCCCAGATATTTTTTGTTATTGGTTTGAATATTTTTTGTAACTGAGAAGTCGTTATTCGTTTTGTTTTTGTCGCGGTCATACAAACAGCATGGAATTATAACGCAACACGTAGTGACATGCTTTTTGAAAATGTGACTATCGCTTTATCTACGTATACTACAACGAAACGTGTAAATGCGAACTTTTTCTGTTGGTATTTAATTAAAGTCCTTTAACCGGGTAGGCCATTACGGACGGTGAATGAACGAAATAGTTAAAATGATGCTCAAATGAGCCCGAGGTCCCTAGAAATTAGAATCTAACATTCAACTTCTCAGGATAAGAGGAAACCCTGGAAAAGCTTTACCCAGATATTTCACTTTAACCGAGATTCTAACTCGGGACCTCTTGAATGTGAGGCGGATCCCCACACCATACAGATGATCTAAATGTGATTTGCAAGTTTATTTAGATTATAAGAAGTAGGCATAAAAATGAGATTTAGAAAAAAGAATTTGTAGAATGGTGAAAAGAGAAAGTTATACGAATGCAACACATTAGTTTGTTTAATTTAAAATAATAATTTAATCTATACTTAAATGAAATTCTTTCTAATCATAATTCTCGCGGTAATGCAAAGAGCTTGGAGTTTCAAAGACACCTCATAAAAATCTGACTATCGTTTGAGCTACTGCATTCTTCTTATACTTACAACGAAGTTTGTAATGGCAGTTCATTTCAATTAACAAGAAGACTTTTTCACTCAAGCCGTATGTAGGACAAAGTTGGAAAGATAGAATCAGATTGAAAGATTCAATGTCATAGCCGAGATTTGAACTACGGATCTTCCAGTTTAAGTCCAGGTGGCGCCGCGGTAATGCGTGCGACTCGCATTCGAGAGATCCCTAGTTCATTTCCTGGCTACCACCCAAACAGACCCACAGGTTTTTTTCGAGAGTTTTCCCGGGTCGTCAGGCGAATGCTGATATGATTTCTCTCAGCCCCCGAATATCGTTCCATTCCTCATTTCATTCATCCTTAACCCCGTTAGGTCTGTTTCAGGGTTGGAAGTGTCGACGATGGTATTCCGGTGCGGCGTGGCAGAGAAAAAGGATGCTCTCTGTGGAACTTTATCCGTCTCTCGAACTTCGGCTGGTTGCCAGGGTATAAGGACCTCTTCTTGGGAGCGTTGGCCCCTCTGTTTGGAGTGGGGTCCCCGGTTTACCTGCCCAACTGTCGTCTCAATCTGGAAATTTTAGGAACCTTGTCATTGCTGTGTTGTCACTCCTGGTTCCGACCGCTCGGTGTCTCTCACCTCGTCCCTCTCTCCCGGGAGTGCCCCTCGAGGGGCACAATATCCTCATTCACTGGATCGGGGTCGAGTCCCCTCCGTTACACATTCCATTCCAGACCAGAGAAGAGAAGTATTTTAAGAATTCAGAACGTGAATCGTAATACAAAGTCTTTTGGGGGGGGGCATCTTCAGATTTGTAACTTGAAAGCAATTTAATTTTCAGAATAGAGTGCTTTCAAATGAACCAATTGCAACAAAAGCACATCAACCTATCTGCATTAACACTTCGGGTCACTATTTTGAAAATTTAGCTTATATGATCCTAACCGAATAAAACAGCTACATAGAAACTGTATATTTTGCGCTAAAGTCTGTTTCCTCGTATCTATTAACATTTTGCATACAATACCTAAATAGGTGTTTTTACTCTACGTCCACTATACGACTGGCACCGTTTTTCTTCCTTTCTCTTGTGAGTGTGTATGTAAGGGGAATTATGTTTCAAACAAAACAATCTTTATTCGTTTTTCAGTAACAAACGCAAAATATATCTCATTTTGAAGAAAATTTAATGTTGTACTTAATTGTTCCCAAACTGCTTCAACAGTTTGACATTAATATTACTTTTGCTGCCATATTTTTAAAGCATTACTTGAATATTATCAGAACTGAATGTGCCAACTGTATGGAACTACACAGCGTTAAACGTTGTGATCGGTATCTATGACAACTAAAAAGCAAAACGAACGTATATTCAAGGTAATAAATACCCTCTGAGCCGCGTAGAACGTTCTATTGGTGATAATTATGAAACTATTATTATTTATTACTAGCAACTAACGTTAAAAACAAGATATACATTATGCGAACCTTGTTTCTGAAGCAAATTACTGAATCTTAAACTTGTGTAGCACCCGCATAAAGAGTGTAATATTTGATTTTTAAACAACATATTATGCAAAGGATATGTTAATTTATTTCGCTTGAATAGTTTTAGTAAAGAGAAAAGTATTTGGTTTCGTCTTCTTTCCTCTTAGAGTCAGGTCGCTGAATTATACCAGCATACAAGGAAGTAAATGTGACCTTTGAGACGATCCGGCACTTACTGTTGGCTATAGCCAGGCATGACTAGTCGAGAAGAAATTACTTCCCCCTCTTCCTCTACACCCCTTGGTCTATCGGAAAACATTTGAAGCTCACTGTACAAGGGAACAAGCGCTTAGTATAGCAGCAATTACTTCCTTCACCTCTGCTGTATGGTGGTGGTATCTGCTGTAGAAGACAACAAGCGCTTAGTATAGCAGCAACTACTACATCTCTGCTGTAAGGTGGTAGCAACTCAACGAAAAAATGAACAAACGCTGGGTATGGCAGCAACACTTTACCTCTGCCTTGTGGTGGTGGTGGTGGTGGTGGTGGTAGTGTTGTGGTGATATAGGTAGAGGTGGTGCTTTTGGCGGTGTTAGTGGTGGTTGTGGTGTTGGTGTGGAGATTATAGTACTGATGGTGGTAGTGTTTTGGTGATGCTCGTAGAGGTGGTGGTTTTGAGAGTGTCAGTGGTAGTGTTGTGGTGATTATGGTAGTGGTGGTGGTATTTGTGGTGATGTGATGTTTTGTGGTGGTGGTGGTGGTTGCTTTGGTGGTAGTGGTGGTGATGCGTGGTGCGGTTATGGTTGCGGTGGTGGTGGTGGTGGTGATGTGTGGTGCGGTGGTGATTGTGGTGGTGGTGGTGGTGCTGTGGTGTGTTGCATTGGTGGCTGTGGTTTTGGCAGTGGTGTGGTGGTGATGTGCTGGTGTTGGTTGTTGTGGTGGCGGTGATGTAGTGTGGTGATGGTGGTAGTGGTAGTGGTGTAGGTTGTGATAGTGGTACTGGTGGTGGTGTTAATGGTGGTGATGGTGGTGCTGGTGGGTAGTGGTGGTGGTAGTGGTGTGGCTGTGGTGGTAGTGGTAGTGCTGGTGATGGCTGTGGTGGTAGGGATGTGCTGGTGGTGGAGGTAGTGGCGGTAGTGGTGGTGGTGTTGTGGTGTGGTGGTGCTGTTAGTGGATTAGGGGTTTGGTGTTGTGGTGGTGATGTGATTATGGTATAGTAATGGTGTGGTGGTTGTGGTGGTGTCGGTGATGTGGTGTGGTTATGGTGGTAGTGATGGTGGTGGTGGTGATGTGGATTGCTGTGATTGGTGGTGGTTGTAGTGGGGGTGGTGGTGTTAGTGATGGTGGTGCTGGTGGTTGTGGTAGTGGTGTGGCTGGGATGGTAGTGGATGTGCAGGTGGCGGTAGTGGTGGTGGCGTGGTGAGGTGTGCGGTTCTGGTAGTGGATTAGGTGGTTTGGTGTGGTGGTAATGGTGGTAGTGTACTGGTGATGGTGCCAGTGGTAGTTATGTTGGTGGTAATGTGTTGTGGTGTAGTGTGATGGTGCTGGTGAATAGTGGTGGTTTTGATGGTAGTGGTGGTGCTGGTTGTGGTAGTGGTGGTGGCGTTGTGAGGTGTGGTGGTGATGGTAGTGGATTAGATGGCTAGTTGTGGTGGTAGTGTTGGAAGTGGTGATGGTGGTGGTGTTGTTCTGGTTGTGTTGTGTGTAGTGGTGGTGGTGTGATATGTTGTGGTGGTGGTAGTGTGATGGTGGTTATTGTGCTGTGTGGTGTGGTGGTGGTAGTGGTAGTGATCGTGGTTGTGGTGGTGGTGCTGGTGGTGGGGGTTGTGTGGTGTGGTCGAGGTTGTGGTGGTGGTAGTGTTGTGTGGTGTGGTGTTGGTGCTGGTGGTATGATGGTGATTGTAGTGGTGATGGTGGTGGTAGTGGTGGTTGTGGTCGTGATGGTGGTGTCTCCTTACAAATCAACAAGCGTCTATTATAGTAGCAAGTACTTCACCTCTGCTGTATGGTGACTGTATCTCGTGTACCAAAGAAAAACTCTTGGTAAAGCGGCAATTCTTCAGCTCTGCTATATGGTTGTGGTATCCCAAATGAACAAAAGTACAAGCTTAAAGTTATGTTTTTCCCGGAAAGTAGAAATGCTTTGCATTGCTTTTTCTAGCAGAGGGTATATATTAAAATGCCCCGTGTGGTCTGCTTCCTATAGTGCATATATAACTCCAAAGTTTTGCTGTAATTATATATATATATATATATATATATATATATATTATCTTTAGCCTTCTAAAGTTAGCTTGCATCTAAGGAAGCCAAGAAATCACAAAGCATACTTTGTTACTTCAGTTGCTGTATGGGTACATAAGTAAAGCAAGCAGACAATAGCAGACCTTCAGGCCCTTGAACTTTGAAAAGAAACAAGGGTTAATCAGATGTCTTTCGCCCCCCCCGTTTTTTTCTCTCTCTACTGAGGTTGCAACTCTCTTTTCATTTATTTTGTTTTGATGGCAATGTATATAACCTCGTAGGCGAGACACATTCTGTTCAATGAGCTCATTTGCCTGTGCATATATCTAAACCAAGGTTCCAAAGAAGTTTCAGGTTACTGAGGTTAAGTTCATCCCAAAAACACGATAAGTTTATGCTGAAAGTTTTCTACTTTTTTTTTAAGTTTTATTTAGGATAGTTTTAACCTTCCTAGGTTTTATCACGACCTTTCATGTACAGTTGTTTACATTATTGGATTACAGTATAATACTTACACATTATGTATACATACAGGTTATAATTTAGTTAAATGTATTGATGGATATTAATTAATAATTACTGTTTTATAGACGTTCTAAGCCACAATAGGGCGGTCAATAACGGTGCGTGAAAACAGCGTGTCACCCGTGATTGAAGGACATTTCTTTTGCAGTGTAGGCAATGCAAGAAGCGTTTATTTTTAGACACCATAATGCTCCTCTCAGTAGTGGCGCTTATTGGACGTGTACGAAGTACACCTTAGCGTTTCAAGTTCCAAGAACATGTGTGTTTTGCTGTGTTCAATATGCCTTACATATTCTAGAAAGCTTAACATTTTAAAAAATCATTATGTGCATTTTACTCTTGTTAAGTAGAGAGTCAGGAATGCACTAAATGCATAATAGTGTATGTGAAATTATAAAAATGTGATACAATAATTACCGTTTTCATCTGCAGCATACACGGCACAGCTTACAGAAAGAGTAAGACAAGTTTTAAGCATTGTCATCTGTCGCAGGGACTAGTTATGTATCTTTCAACTCAAATATATACAGATATGTGATATTTTATTGGTAATAAAAATCCTTATTATCTTTCATAACGAATTTTCAGTATGTGTTATCCGTGAATTAATATAGGGATATTTGCTTTGACAGAGAAGTTTTGAAATATAATGGCTGCGGAACATATTTTCAAACAGCTAATTATCATTTTATTTCACACAAGGTGAAAAATATTTTTAACTTCGGCAGCAAAGAGACCAGTCTTATACTAAGTATATTTTGGCATTTTCTTAATCTGTAATATAGCTCGTACATTTTAGTAGGCATCTATCAACACTATCCCAGCGGCTAATGCATTTACTGTGAATATAAATGCGTTGAAAGTTTGATACACATAAAGTTCTTGTTTGCAGATGGCCGCTATTTTTCCTGTACTTGATCTGTACTCGTGCATTGCCACAAAATGGAGTCGGCATCTGGGCTTCTGTATTACTTACACGGCACTTCTTATGAAAACATGGCGGTAAGTTTGCTTACTCGCTGTTTTAGTGCCTTAGATATTTGATGTTGTGTTTATTTACGTTAAATGTAGATCCCACTGCATTCACCCTTCTTCTTCGTGAAATGCGATGTTTTAGTCACATATAACCTACCCTAAAACCATATGTGTATGTGAAGGTTTGTGCACAATATATTGCTACATTTCTCGAATTCAAGAAAAGAATGAATGTCTTTGAAACCAGAGTAGCGTGTCTGTCCGTTGTCCGGAGGGTTCGGATTCGATTCGCTAATGAAAACAGTTTCGTGGTTGTGGATATTTAAATATTTGCTTACCTGAAGTGGTGCGCAGGAGCCGAAGGGTTTCGGGGCCTTTCGCGCTTTTATTTCATCCACTCTGCTTGTCTTGAATGATCCTGGCAATAGATGGAAAGAAGCAGTCTGCTCTAGTGTGTTTCCGTTATTTCTAATGGACTTAAGAAATTGCATTATTGGTAGGATATTAACTTCTGTATTATCAAAATATAGTAAGCCTGCGTCCACCCGCAGCAGCAAGCTCAGGGTCAGCCACACGTTATCAGCTACTTTAAGGTGTGTTGGATAATGTGTTCAATTAGGGAAAAGTATGACACACCTTTATCTTTCTGTAGTATTACTCAGGCTAAGTACTAGTTTCTGCCTATGGTTTCTAACTCATATCATGACCACTAGATTTGTTTAATTAAAGCCACAGCCAAATGTATTTAATTTCACTTATGTTGTACTGTTTATGTGCTTACTCTGATTTTCACACAATGAGGAGTCAAAATGCTGTTGTAGGAAATAGTATACTATTAAGTGTTCTTTCGCACATATATTTCAGGATATCACCGAAATGTTTGTCAAATTTCAGGGTATCATTAACCTACCGGGTGAAATCAGCGCACAAAGTTAAACTCACGGATAAACAACTACTGCAATGGATGTTCCCCATTTTGCTTGTAATGTTGATTTATCTTGGGACGTGGACGCTAAGTTCACCTCCAACTGCTGAAGAAATTCGGGATCAAGCAGGACTTCGCTTCAAACAATGCTCCTATAATTGGTGGGATCACAGTCTTGCCATTGGTAAGTGCATTGTTTCATTGTTAAAATACATTACAACACATCTGAAACGTATGCAATACATGCATTTACACATACATACATGAGCGCAGATGTGAACGAATGTCGTACGTATAGGGTATACAACAAAGAGGGACCCTCACACACTGCCACCTACCTAAGAGGAAGGAATGAAGTGAAAGAATTAAGGAAGCTATAGATCATAGGCAGACAGTCCACAGAGATGCGCGGAAGACCCTAACAGTTTCTGTCTTTAAGACCCGTCCCACTACAGGAACTGTCCAGTGAGGCCGACGGCCGACCCGTTCAACAAAGCAGCCCTCCATTGTCCACGGGGAAAACTTTTTCCTTGGAGCAAGTACCCGCGCCATCTGTCCGGTAAACGCCACCGGGAAGCACGCCTGAAAGACGAGAAGGATACGGAAGAAAGGGAAATGACGGAAAGGAAATCGTTGTAGATGAGAAACCACCTCAGCATTCGCCTACCGACCTGGGAAAGCCACCAAAAATCCATGGCCAGAGGGCGGTTGACGGGAATCGAACCCGGGACCTACCGAATGCAAGCACCACACCATACCGCGGAGCCATCTCTCTCGGCATGCCATAAGTGTACTTTTGACCCCTTATCCAGGATTACATTTCCACGGAACATTATTTATCTATTAAAGTGATGTAACCCTAGATAGCATTACACCTTCTCGTGCTGCGAAACCAAAGTGCAATCCATATCCAATTCTTGTTAGCGCATAATCCGGCGAGATTCTTCTACGTTCAACGTGTCTAGGGAGATGAGTGATGTTGGAGATTTTCTCAAACAAAACAGTTACACATGATAACCGTAGTATAATTCAATGAACTTATGTTAATATGTCGTAACTTACCATTTGTTGTACATTTTTTAAAATCCTCGTGTAATAAAACCATTCAGTCTAGTCTCTGCCTAAGGTACAAATCGCTCTTCATTGGATTGTCATTGAGAATCTTATGTCAACAGTACGAGCATCAAAGACCGAGAGAGTTTGCTCCGCTGTAACGTGTGAGGTTCGCATTAGGGAGCTCCCGGGTTCGATTCCCATCAACCGTCCACTCTGACCTTGCGTTTTTCATGGTTTTTCCTGGTCGGTAGGCGAATGTTGGGGCATTTTCTCATCTGCCACAATTTACTGCCCCTCATTTCCTTTTCATTGCGTTTCCTTCTCAATTTACAAGTGTGCTTCTAGGTATCGTGGCGTGAGGCGGTGCCGGACAGATGTCTCGGGTGTTTGCTCTAAAGAAAGAGTATTCCTCGTGGACACTATGGGTCTGCCAGGTTCGATGGACCCTCCATCGTCCTCTCTGGGCAGCTCGAGTAGTGAGACGGGTCTTCGAGCCACGAACTCCTAGGGACTTCCGCGCGTCTCTATGGCGTGTCTGCATGCGACCTGTAGCCTCTTACGGTACCTTCCCTTCATATCTTGCACCTGGAAGTGGTAGCCGCGATAGATCTCACGTAGGTCGCAGTGCTCGAGGTCCTCCGTTGTATACCCTATATTCTACACGAGTATCAAAGACGATGTGACTAAAATATTTCTCAGCATCACTTTTCTTCAGAATATGAACTTCCCATTGATGTTTTCTTGTTACATTCGGGACAACACGTTTGCGCTAGTTACATGAACAGATAATATGTTTTTCCGCTACAATGCATGTGCGCCAAAACACTTTTTTTTTTTTTCAATTTAGATAGGCAGTGTTTGTTGGGGTATAATATTCCGTCCTACTTTCTACTACGATCAGAATACATGCTATACTGAATCGCGGTTCCGACTGAGGACTGATATACTAATACTCTCAAATTATACATATACCATATAATATATTATATACGATATATTAATATGGTGTAGATAAAATGTTTATAAAAGCATTACTCGTAAGACTATATGTAAAACGCTTGATTTGTCATTATTAGCGCTTTAAATGCATTACTTATTGGTAAAGGTGAAAGACTGCATCTCCTCTTTCTATGTTCAGACTCACGCAAAGGTTTCTTATCTGAGAAATGTAATGTTGACGAAATTCTTGCTACATTCTCATTAAAACTTTAGAAATAATTTGCGAACGTCTTTCGTCTAATTTATTAATAATAGCATCCTTTTTACACGATGCGCGAACTATTTGACATACTAAACTTCTCTCGTTGGTCCCATGAATGTGGCTATCACATTTATTCTCTTCTATTAAGTCCTTAGTAGCTTGTATTTTCGCCCTAAAAGATTTATTTGTACATCGCCATTGCATACGGCCGTCTATATGCGTATGCTTTCCGAAACTTGTAGCCAACCTTTTCCTCTATTACACCCTTTCCCCATAACTTTCATCGCTAGACCAGTGTAACTGTATTGACTCTTCTCGTAACTGGATGTACACTGTATGGGCAACCAAGATTTAAACATTATCGCCTAGCATGTGTCGTTTGACATTGATCGTGCTAACAGTACTACTACCAAACTAATCTGTCTTTCTTAAATTTCAGGTGCGTTGTGAATTGCAAACATTGTGGCGCTAAGGGCTGTAGTTGGGACGGTACGTCGTACTACCTAAAAACTAGCACGTAACCAGCGTACCAGTCAAATTTTGTCTCTAAACTTCAAAAATAAAATAACGCAAAATAAAATGCTTTAGAAAAAAATACGTAAATATATTTTTACTAAGTTGCATGGTAATACATTTTACAGTTATTGTACCTGTAGATATGCGTAGCTATAATTATGTTTGTAAGAAGGGATCACGGTGGAGCAAAGCTTTGTTTGCGGAGATTCCATGCATGATGATGAATGACTCACGGCAAGAAGAGGAGCTACACTGTTGGGAAAGCGAACCGGTAGACTATATTTTCTAAAAGATGTTGGGCCACCACTTGGAAACTTTAATCCTCAACCAAATGTATAGTCTTGGTTCAGATCCGGAAGACGCTCAGCAGAGGAAACAGCGTGTAGAAAATCTGACCATGCAAAAGATGACCAATATGAGTCCATCTGTAATCTCCTCAATTGAATTTATGATGAGTGTCACCTAAATTTATTTTCCAACTACAACACTGGTGGTGCTATCATATTGTAGGGCAATTACATTGTAGCGTAAAAATATTCCAAACTGGCGCGATCGCATTACGCCCGCTAGATTAAGTTCAGTATAACCAGCATGGCTATTTTACTTGATAAAGTACCTGGAAATTTGCAATATATGAGGAGTGTGTCCGCAATACTGAAGCATATTTGAGAAATCAGACGCCTTAATAGAGTTAACCTACTAGAACTTAAGCCTGTTACTGAAGATACGTAACTGTAGTTGAAACTGCATGAATGTTCATTATAGTATCACGGTACAGTACTGTATATTGGACTTTCTTCAACTGCTGTGATTTTGTTTTCCACAGGAGAGGTGCTGTTCCTTGCCTGGGGCATTAAAGTATGTTACAATGTGAGGAATGCAGAATCGCTTTATAATGAAGCGCGACTTATTAGCTATGCTATCTACAATATCGCACTGGTCAACATAGCCATGGTAGCTTTCCAGTAAGTTACAACTTTGTTCGAACTATCCCTGCATGTTAAAAATATGTTAATCCTTTCACTGCTAACGACGTACACTTGAGAAGAGAAAAATTGATCCATTCATTTAGACCTTGATTGGACCTTTTCTTTCGTAAAGTTTCCACATTTACCTAACACCAACTTCCACCCAGCCCTTGCTACGTGTCTCTAAGATTGATTTGAAACAAATCCCAAGAAAACAAAAATGAAGCAAGAACGATGTTCTATTAGTGTGAAACGAAGGAGGGGTCAGAAATAGCTTCCTTAATGAACTCTACTCTGTTTCGTCTAAAGCAAATGCCTAGCACAATGTAACATAATTAGGACTCGACCTTCTGGAGGGAGGGGTTGGTGGAAAATGAGATACTCTAGCGCTGAAATGCACAAAATCCACAATACTCATGTCAGCGGTTTCTTCTGAAGTAGACTGGAAACGAAGTCTAGGCTTATTGTCACCAAGAGGAGATTACGAGTATTTCCACATCTTAATTTTTGAATTTCACTAATTACTTTGATCCGTATTATTATCATTTTTATTATTATCTATTATTATATTTATTATTTTTGTAGTTTTATTCAACAAAGATTGGGTCGTCCGGTCAGTTCCGACTTCAAGCCGGTTCTACCATCTGGATAAGGGTCTTCCTCTTTCACTATCCTCTTGGCTGGTTGGAAAATAGAACATTTGGTAACTTGGAATCTATTGTTATTATTATTATTATTATTATTATTATTATTATTATTATTATTATTATTATTATTATTATTATTATTATTACCATCGCCATCATTATTACCATTAGTCAACAAGGATTAGGTTATCTGGCCTGTTCCGAGTTCAAGATGTGCTAGTCCTGCCAGTGGATAAATGTCTTCCTATGTTACCCTACGCTCCTGGTAGGGAGCGAAATAAAACACTATTATTATTATTATTATTATTATTATTATTATTATTATTATTATTATTATTATTATTATTATTATTAATGCACAAGACTGAGATGGCCCTGAAAGTAAAAGATCGTTGAATTAATAGCCTATTATGCTCAGCCTTATTAATACAATCATGATTATTATTAATTTAACAGTGATTAACTGACAATAACACACAGCTCATTGGCATTGTTAGGTATACTCCACTCATTTTGTGAGAAGGCAGAAGCAGCTCGTTAATCAACAGTCTGGAATTATGCAAGAGGGGAGATAAAAAGGTGACATTTGGAGAGGGAGGAGCTACAAGTATCACAACAAAGTTAAATCCACTCGTTTCTAATAGGTCACGTTTCTGCTTCTAAGAATACATATCCGTGGTCGTCATCTGCGAGGAAGTTTGGCTTCTTCACCTTCGTGACGACATCTGTGGTATCTGGGATATGCTGTCTGAATTATCTACATTTGTCATTTAGTCCTCAGTTTGTTTTCTTTTGATGTACGCACGATTTTGGATTTTGCTGTTTTCACAATACACAGTCCTGTGTTTCGTTAAACTTTGACGATAATTGTGCTAGTTGCGTTTCCAATTAACTCATGCAGGGTGGAACAAACAGGACGAGCACAGCGTAGTGGGTTGTGAGACCAGGGCAATATTAGAAGGGTGATGTGTGCGCTAAGTATAGGTATAGCAGTGAATGGATTTAGGAGCTGTCATTTCAGATTTATACGCACGATATACAAAATGATGAATGTGAAATTCTTAGAATCCTTAGAGTAACCATAATAATACAGTGGAGTTAACGCTATTCCTGACTTCGGACTGCCCTGGTTTAGGCGTCTGTTCCCATGACAACAGAATTTAACAGCTTTTTGAGGCCCTCCGGATAGCGAGCTGCCATAAGTCAGTAGTAAAGTTTGTTCCCATGAAGTCGATATCAGGTTAAAGGTGATGATCAGTTCCTCGCTAGGATACCGAGCAAGATAGCTCCGCGGTAACGTGTGAGGCTCTCACTCGGGAGCTCCCGGGTTCGATTCCTGTCGGGCCGGCCACTGTGACAATGAGTTCTTTCGTGGTTTTCCCGGGTTAGTATGCGAACGCTGGAGTGGTTCCTCTTCTATCACAATTTCCTGTCCATCATTTCCTTTCATCTATTTTGGGGTTGAAGGACCAGGCGACGGCGTTCGGTGTGTTGCGGCAGGACGGCGGGTTTAGTTGGACCGCCAAGGATCCCTTCCTGAGGCGGCTCGGATCTCTGAGACTCCCCAGGCGGTACGCGGGGTATGGCGTGGCCAGCCGGCATTAGGATGTACTCCACCTGGAATTGCTAGGAAAGTCGTCCTTGCTAGCCCCATCGTCGTCCGGATCTGGTTGTCCTTTGGATGTCCCTCGTTCCTCCCTTCCAGCGGCCACGTTAAAAGCAAAAAAAAGGGTTGTTACAGCCTACTTGTGGTGCTCTGCTCTAGGTTTCTGGAGGCTCTTGCGTATAATCCTACTTATACTCCTAATCCTCATTACGATCCAATTACCATGGAAACTGCCTACTATATGCTCACTTTCACTTAGGCAAAAATTTGGTACTGGCTGTATACCTAGACTTAATCTTAGCAGATTCCATAACGAAGATAATAATATATAAATGTTGAGGCAGTATTTTTAACACTTAAATGATTTCAGTCTAATTATATAAATATGTAAATTCAATAACAGCCCTCCTTGAAGCAATATGTGTATGTAATAATTTGTAAAATGTATGTAACAAGTCATTGCACGTGCTTATATTATTGTATGCATGTTCAATAATGTTATGTGAATATATTACGCAATTTAATAATTTAGGATCTGTGAGAAATATGTCAAAAATTGCTAACAAAGAGGTAACAATGAGGTAACCTTGAGTCAATAATGAGTAAGAAAGTTTAACAGTACTACTTGTGATTCTTGGAGTAAAAATAATGTAATTTTAGTGACAGTTTATAAAAAATAATCAACAACCAGAAAAAAACTTTAGTTAAATGCAGGTATTCTATTGAAGTAGGATTAGCCAATCAGAGACTTGAAATACAGAAATTTACAAGTTTAGACGGTTGAAATCTATTCAGCTGCCTGCAGACAGTGATTGTAACCGGATGCGTGATGCGTCCTTGAGAGATTTTATACGTATTTTGAGTAAAAAAAATAGTTTACGTGTTAAAAGTGCAAGTATTTAATAAAAACATCTCACAGCTCTCTCTTTATATCAGTGAAGTGTTATTTAAAATCATATCAAGCATTAATAAAAAGCGTGAAGTAAAGTTATACTCTGTGTAAGCCTACATTCTTGTCGCATCATGCCCTGCTAAGAGAAACGTGTCTCCAAACAAATACTGACGCAGCCGAGGCGAACATAAATATATAATATTTAAACAAACAGTAATAATATTTTTTAAACTTGAGGCAAAGGCCACATGAAAGTACATTTGGGGCGAAGGCTACCGGAAACTGTTTATTATACGTGCGGTTGCAACTACTACACGTTCGGCTGCCCAACAGTTGAAATATAATACACCTCCTTCTAAAACTAACCTTTCTCAATGCAACATAAGCTTAGGGCAAGTCTAAAAAGTCTGTGGCATAAGAAAATAAAGTATGCAGGTTATGTGTGGCACAAAAAGAAAATCAAAATAAATTTAAACTATCTGAGGCACAAGAAGAAAAAGAAAATAGTGTATATGGAACATCAAAAGGGAAAGCAATGTAAAAAAAAAATAAAAACAGATGTATAAGAATATCTTTACTAAATGTAACCAGTTGTCAATGTAACAAAAGAGAGATTAGATAAAAAAATCCATTGTTATTAAAAAAATCTTAATAGCAACTGCAATTTATATTGTATAAGGTATAAATTGTTAGAAATTGTAAAAAAAATTAAAATGTTTAAGAAATAAATTATAAAGAAAGGGTAACAAGTATTAATATCACTAATTAAATGTAAAATGTATAGCAAATAAAACGCTTAATAATGGCTGTACTAGTGAATAAACAAGCTTAACTCAGGTCACTGAACACCAGATCATTAACCTCACACCGGGTCATTGACCTCAAAGTGTCGAACAAGTGAAAGAACAAAATATGAAATATTCTGCTATACACGAGTGTAGTGAAAAACCAGTGAGTGTTAAATAAAAGTGACAGTGAAAATAGGAAATGTAATAATAATAAAAAAAGGTTATGTTTCTTTCTTTCAGGAGACTTTCAGAAAATATTTAAAAATTTAAAAAGAACAAAACAAAAAGATCAATTTTTAAGTATTTCTAAAAGGGGGCAATTTGAGGCAGTATTTTTAACACTTAAATAATTTCAGTCTAATTATATAATATAAATTCAATAACAACCCGCCTTGAAGCAATATGTGTATGTAATAATTTGTAAAATGTATGTAATAGTCATTGCATATGCTTATATTAGTGTATCCATGTGTAATAATGTTATGTGAATACATTACGTAATTTAATAATGTAGGAGCTGTGAGAATAATAAGTTAAAAGTTGCTAACAATGAGGTAACAATGAGGTAACCTTGAGGCAATAATGAGTAAGAAAGTTTAACAGTACTACTTGTGATTCTTGGAGTAACAATAATGTAATTTTAGTGACAGTTTATAAAATAGCCAATCAACAACCAGAAAAAGCTTTAATTAAATGAAGGTATTCTATTGGAGTAGGATTAGCCAATCAGAAACTGAAATAAAGCAAAATTTACAAATCTAGAAGTCAGTTGCCTGCAGACAGAGTTACTAACCAGACGCAAAAGGTGTCCTCAAAAAATATAATATGTATTCGTGTGAGACGAAAAATAAGTTTACACGTTAAAAAAAGTGTAATTAATTAATAAAAAGAATCTCACAGCTCTCTATATCAGTGAAGTGTTATTTAAATCCTATCAAGTATTAATAAAAGGAGTGAAGTAAAATTATAATCTGTGTAAGCCTACATTCTTGTTGCATCACGCCCTGCCAAGATATCCATGTCTCTAAAATAAAACTGACGCAGCCGAGGCAAACATAAATATTAAATATTTAAAGAAACAGTTTAATTAGAAAGTTAATATTTGTTTAAACTTGGGGCAAAGGCCACCTGAAAATACATTTGGGGCGAAGGCTACCGGAAACTGTTTACTATACGTGCGGTTGCAACTACTATAATTTCGGCTCCCCAACAGTTGAAATATAATACAACTCCTTCTAAAACTAACCTTTCTCAAATTTTAAAATTGCCCCCTTTTAGAAATATTTAAAAATTGTTCTTTTTGTTTTGTTCGTTTTTTTTCATTTTTAAATATTTTCTGAAAGTCTCCAGGAAGAAAGAAAGATAACGTTTTCTTTTTCTTTTTTTATTATTGCACTTCCTATTTTTCACTGTCACTTTTATTTAACACTCACTGGTTTTTCACTGCACTCGTGTATAGCACCATACTTCATTTTATTCTTTCACTTGTTCGACACTTTGAGGTCGATGACCTGGTGTGAGGTCAACGATCTGGTGTTCAATGACCTGAGTGAAGTTTGCTTATTCACTAGCACAGCCACCATTAAGCGTTTTATTTGCTATACATTTTACATTTAAGTAGTGATATTAGCACTTGTTACCCTTTCTTTACAATTTATTTCTTAAACATGTTTTGTATTTTCTTAAAATTTCTAACAATTTATACATTATACAATATAACTGCAGTTGCTATTTAGATTTATTGTGTTTTTCTTACTAATAATGGTTTTTCTTCTATCACATCTTTTTATCTAAACTCTCTTTTGTTATATTGACAATTGGTTACTTTTACTAAAGATATTATTATACATTTTTTATTTAAACTTTTTAAATTACATTGCTTTCCCCTTTTATGTTCCAGTTACTTTACTTTGTGTTTCTTCTTGTGGCACACATAACCTGCATACTTTATTTTCTTTTTCTTTTTATGCCATAGACTTTTTAGGCTTGCCCTAATCTTATGTTGCACAGTTGTATTCCAAAACTTATTCATAATTAAAGCTGTAAATGTTTTAAAATTTATTTCACTATCTGCTAGTATATGTAACCATTCAAAGGTTTTGTTATCCAAGCATTTTCTAACAAGTATCATTTTTAATGCTTCAGGCACCTTTTTCAATTTAAAATATTCTACTAAATCATGTATAAATTTTACTGGACTTGAGGAAGCATTAAAATAAGGTAATGGTAATTAATTTAGAACAGAATAATAGTTTTACATCTGATTTGGTACATGCACTTGTGTGTCATCATTATTGTTTTGTGTTTGGGAGGCTGATGCTATGGAAAAAGCAGTAGCGTCTCTTGTATTACTAGTTAACAAAGGTGATACACTTCTTTCTGCACTTGTATTATTGTCATGCATTTGATTAGCATTTACAGAACTAGGTACATTTGTATTTACCCTTGGTATACTTTACTTTAATTTTCAAAACTAGTTCTAAGTTTATCTATTTCTTTGCTACTTTCCTGTACTTTATCTTTAATTTCATCTATGATTGACTTGTGTGCTTCTTTAATTGCATCTGCATTTGTTTTTGCCATTTCGTGCATTTTATTTATTTCCCCTGTTAAATCTATTTGCACTTGCACAAGATCTGCATTTGTATTTTCTACCATTGTTTTCAATTCTTCACTCTGTTTATCTAACTTATTACAAATACCTTGTTTAGTATTAGTAAGTTTTAACTCCATTTCAGTTACATTTTTATCAATATGACTTTACAATTTCTGTTCTAGCTGCTTACAACCTTTATTTAATTTTAAATCTATATCTTTTTGAAGTGTTTTGGAAGATTGTTCTAGTTTTATTTCTAACCTCCTACTTTCAGCTTTGCTTTCTTTCATACAATTTTCTATTTGTTTAGCTAGATCATTTTTATACTAGATAGTTCTGTATTAGTTTCAGTTATCTTATTGCTTAATTCTACTCTCAGCTCTGCATTAGTTTCAGTTATCTTATTACTTAACTCTACTTTCAGCTCTGTACTAGTTTCAGTTATCTTATTACTTTCTTCAGTTAACTTATTATTAAATTCTTTACTTAGCTCTGCATTACTTTCAGTTATTGCTTTTAGAAGGCACATAAATTGCTGTTGTGAGAAGTTTTCTTGCTCTTATTGACTAGATGTTTGAGGGATAGTATCTCTTTCTATACCTAACTGTGAATTTACAGATAACTGTTCTTCTACATTTAACCTATTTGTTTCATCTAACTCTGATTGTAAAGTTACATTGTATTCTGTAATGGCTGACCTATCCTCTCCTACTTCCATATTTTCATTGTTTTCTGTTTCCATTTTATTTTGTATATTTGCTTTTGTTATTTTTGGTTTGGAATTGCTCAACTTTAATTTTCCGCGTCTTTATAGCATGAAATTATCTTAATAACAATATATTTTCTTAATTAACTTGACAATTATTATACATATAATACTGGAATTTTCTGACCTTTTGTTCTGGCTGTTACTAAACCTTTATACTCGGTGTTCCCACATAGATTGTTGTTGAATTATTCACTGCGTGCCCTGTACTCCTGAAAGAATTGTTGCTGTCCTTGGATGATGTTCATGATTTTCTGAAGTTTTCTGAAGCTCTCTGATGTTCTTTGTAGTGAAGTCTTGTAGTTTCGTCGATTCTGGTTGTTCGGCGATCTCTTCTTTTCAGTTGTTGTCGCCAATTCTTGTCTCTTCGAGCTCCACGCAGTTGGGCGCCAATTTGAGAAAGGTTAATTTCAGAAGCAGTTGTATTATATTTCAACTGTTGGGGAGCCGAAATTATAGTAGTTGCAACCGCACGTATAGTAAACAGTTTCCGGTAGCCTTCGCCCCAAATGTATTTTCAGGTGGCCTTTGCCACAAGTTTAAACAAATATTAACTTTCTAATTAAACTGTTTCTTTAAATATTTAATATTTATGTTTGCCTCGGCTGCGTCAGTATTATTTTAGAGACATGGATATCTTGGCAGGGCGTGATGCGACAAGAATGTAGGCTTACACAGATTATAATTTTACTTCACTCCTTTTATTAATACTTGATAGGATTTAAATAACACTTCACTGATATAGAGAGCTGTGAGATTCTTTTTATTAATTAATTACACTTTTTTTAACACGTAAACTTATTTTTCGTCTCACACGAATACATATTATATTTTTTGAGGACACTTTTTGCGTCTGGTTAGTAACTCTGTCTGCAGGCAACTGACTTCTAGATTTGTAAATTTTGCTATATTTCAGTTTCTGATTGACTAATCCTACTCCAATAGAATACCTTCATTTAATTAAAGCTTTTTCTGGTTGTTGATTGGCTATTTTATAAACTGTCACTAAAATTACATTATTGTTACTTCAAGAATCACAAGTAGTACTGTTAAACTTTCTTACTCATTATTGCCTCAAGGTTACCTCATTGTTACCTCATTGTTAGCAACTTTTAACTTATTATTCTCACAGCTCCTACATTATTAAATTACGTAATATATTCACATAACATTATTACACATGGATACACTAATATAAGCATATGCAATGGCTGTTACATACAGTTTACAAATTATTACATACACATATTGCTTCAAGGCGGGCTGTTATTGAATTTATATTACATAATTAGACCGAAATTATTTAAGTGTTAAAAATACTGCCTCTATGTATTGATTATAAATAAATTAAAGAAGATACATGCTACCTAAACTACTGTGGTGATGGGAAGCACCTAAGTTCATATGTACATTATCTTAAAATCTAGCTGTTTGAAATTTGTGTTGATGAAGTCTTATTTTTTACTTTTTCTATTACAGCCTGTTCATCTTACCGCAAGCAGGACCTGATATTAAATATCTTCTAGGGTTCATTCGAACACAGCTGAGTACTTCAGTCACTGTGGGATTGGTTTTTGGTCCTAAAGTAAGTATATGTTAGTATTAATGTACCAAAGTGTGTTTGCAATTGATACCATCTTACTATCACAAGCTCTAGCGGTGAGGAAGGTGTTAGTTCCTATAACTATGAGATAATTATCATGCAATGTGATCAATCAAGTATTAAAATACATTACCGTTGCATATGAGTTTACCGTGACAGAGTGAAACTACATACACAATGAGGTAACTCCGGACGTCAGTGTCGGTAACACCAGCAACCTTGTGGTAAGTGGCTTGTGTTGTCTTGCGTTAAGGTTGGTGCTTACCAGTGGCATGTAGTCCATGTACGCAAGATAAGCCGTGCTTACCCTGAAAATTCTGCAAAATTAATTAGATTAAATTATCTTGCAGTACGTTTTATGCTTACCGCTTGGCTACTGCAGTGGTCAGATTCAGATTCAGATTATTTATTAAAGAAATTTGGCCTGGTGCCGGTACAAAGGGCCCGGCTTACAGGCATTAATTTGCATACATTATATTTTACATTTTTTAAATTTGATTATTTTAGGTTTATGCATGGAGATCCATACAGAGGCCATCGTTAGGCCACCGAGAACAATCTCAGTCTGTATTTTTTTTTTGGTTCATATTCTTCTTTGTTTTGAATTTTTTTTTTTTTTTTTTCTCTCTCAATATATACATATATACACACTCACACACACACACACACTCACGCACACATACCTGGCCATGCCTAACACGTTCCAGTTCAACCACACGGACTCACACGAACTATTTACACTTCACTACTTACACTTTGTACACTATTTACAGTCCGCGGTTTTGCTGTGCGGCAGCGTGGCTCATGATGTTGTTGATGCGGCGATCGTAGGGGCCTCTGCCGTAAGATGGTGCGGCCTGGGGCCTGATGGGATGGGCGCGCGCAGTGACGAGCCGTGAGTGACCTAGAAGTGCCTGATCCTCGCATGTTTTCTATGTTTCGGCTCGCCCCTGCCGATGCCGGAGATAAGGGAGTTTGAATGTCTCCTGATGCCTTGAAATAAGATTTCCATTTTATTGTACAAGGATACGATCTAATACGTTCAACGTGCTGTCCGCGTTTGTATTTTCGTGGCATTTCGGGTCAACTCGGTCGCCATCGACTCAAGAGAAACAGATGCGTTAGTACGGGCGAATGTGACTGAACCTCCAGTCATTTTGCAGTAACAACTAACAAGTGTATTTCAAGCGAATATGCGTATAAGTAACGAGTGATTTTGTGCAATGTTTAGCCTTATTTATTCGATGACAAGTGCGACATCTTATTCTCATTTTGTTTAAGTTTAGTTTTCTTATATTTTACGTGCCGTGTCGGAACGAAATTATCTTCTATAAGGATAAGGTAAGCACTTTTAACACGTGCGTACACTAGTGCTTGGACAACAAACCGCTGGGAGGAAAGATGGAATCTTCGCTTTCGTCGGAGAACAGAAGTGCAGACGCGGATGACTACATAGTTTGCAATATTATATCGCGAAGTTTTTCTTCTCGAAACTATGAAGAAAGGATTAAAATCGTGCAGGAAGGAAGACCAAAGCCTGGCATAAACATTACTACTGCAATGAAAAGCTGTGTACGAAAATTTAATTCACAACTATATATTACTAATGAATTGCTTATCGGTTGTCCGCACAAACAAAAACTTCACTGTTGGTGTTATCTCCTGTTTGCTAACGACAAAATGTATGGTCTAGTAGCGGGTTCAGTGATATGGGAAATGTTCATAAAGCAATTGAAAAACACAGTTTGACCAGCTATCATCTCCAAACTATCGTTCCGCTGAAAACATTTGGTAAATCCAGAATAGATCACTTGCTGGATATTCAGCAGAAAGTGAGAGAAAATCGGCACAACTAATAAGAAAAAATAGAGAAGTAATGAAACACCTAATTGATATTGCTTGTTTTTTTGAAAAACAGTAACTACCATTTAGGGCTCATGATTAGTCATCAGAATCCAGCAGCAAGGGGAATTATGTAGAACTTGTAAACGACAAGTTGAGAATTTTCATGGAACAGAGGGCTATCAAATCTGATCCAGAATGACTTAATTGAATCAATAAGCAATGTTTTAATGGCGGAGATAAAGAGAGAAATCCAAGAGACCAGCTTTGTTGCCATTAGTTTGGACGAAAGTACAGATGTTGCTAATTTATTCCAACTTTCTGCAATAATGAGAATCGTTGGAGCTGAAGGCGATGTTAAAGAAAGATTTTTCCGTTACATGAGTATTTCAGATGATCGGTCAGCTGATGCATTGTACAAAATTGTAAACGATCTCATGAATGAATTTGACTGTGGGGAAAAGCTAGTTGCTCAGACGTACGATGGTGCGGCTCTTATGGCGGGCCATTTCAATGGACTTGAAGCGAAAGTAAGAGGATCATTTCCCCATGCTCTATTTGTGCACTGTTTTGCCTTCAGATTAAATCTGTTCTATCACAGGCAGTTTCACACATTCGAGAATGTAGGATATTTTTCATGACCGTTAATGGGATAGCAGCATTTTTTTTTTCAAAAACTTGTAAGAGAACTGAGACCCTAGACAATGAGACACAGAAGACTGCCGCATGTTTCACAAAGACGCTGGAGCTGCAGCCCTCGTTTGGTGAAAAGAATCAATGAATGCAGAAAAGAACTTTTTTTTCATTGTTTGAAACTACTGCCAATGTTGATGAAAAGTGGGATCAAGAGGTTTCGTGAGCATAATGGAGGATTTCACCTTCAAATTGCAATTTTATATGTATGTACAGTATATTTTCGTTTAACCCTTACAGTGAGTTTGCTTACCCTGGCGGCTACCTTCACCACGCGCCACTGGTACTTACATATTTTACTAAAGTGATAAGAATATACTTAATGTCGTTGTGAACTCCATAGCACTGCTGTGAACTACAGATGTGATTCTTTTTCCGATAGGCTGGCACTTCAAGAAGCTTATGCCGTGCTCTGCTTCTTCCCTCTTCTTACGTCACTAGCCTACTTGGCTCTGTGCAGTAACTTATATGCAACGGTTTGTAATACTGCGTCAGGAATTATACACATGTTTCTTCTCATTCCCTTCTGCGTCCCTCAATTTCCTTTCCTCAACATGGTCAACTCTGTTTTGCACCAGCGACCTCATAGCTCCGTGGTAGAAATGTATGTAACGGATGATAATTAATTCAACTTAATTATATAATTAAATAGTAACATTGCATTATTATTTCCATAAGTTTATATGACATAGGTTCGACATATCGTCTTTTGTAGTTTTGTCCTCTCAGGCTAGATAGCCTTTTTAGGCTCAGTTGCGGTGTTGGGAAGCTATGGACATAGATTACTAAAACATTGTATGTATACATGTGACGCCTATCTGTGAACTTACCTGCAGTAACTTTAAGGAAGTGTAGAGCGACATTCTCTGTTTGCATGAAGGTGATTCGTGTGCTAAGAGGGCAGGGAGACCAGTGGGACAACAGAGCACGTGCACGAGGTGTCACAGCATCATTTTCATTAAATGGTATCGGTCTGATGCCTGAAGAAACTGCTGATTTATACCAAGAAAATGAAGAATTAAAGGTATGTATGTGTGACACTACAGATAGTTTTAATTTGATTTCTTTGTGCTCAACAGTAATTTTGGACTCATATATTTGTCTGTCATCCCAAGTTCTGCTAAATGTTAATTTCTAAGTGTTGTCTGTTACGAAGTCATTGTTTTGAGTCAATTTTTTTGAAGCGAGAGTCAGCTCTAAGGGGAACGACGTAATGTGGTACACGTGTGGCGGAGAAGTCCGTGGCGTTCAATCCGAAGAGAGTTAATACGGTAATGACATTAATCATAAAATGCAGACCAAATAACGTGCCTTGTAATGCCGCACGCAAAAGCGTAAAATAAAATAAATAAAATAGATAATCAAGCATATTAATCTTTCTTGCATAGCCCTACCAATATCCGTTCATTCCACACAGATAATGTTTTTATTTACATTCGCAGAAGGGAGCCGTAACACACTCTGTTGACAAACTCATGTTGCCTTACTCTAACGATAACAAGTACCCCGCTTACAGCTTTCATGGACCTTCAGCATAGACCAAACAAAACACACTGCAATAGAGGTTTTGATACGACACATACCTACAGACCGCCGTCTGTTGCTACGTTCTCATGTTCAGACTGAGCGCCTTTGCATGCTATACAACTTCTCCGACACACGAACTGAGATTCTGCGGAAGTACTAGGCGGATTAAATTCTAGGCTAAGCGGCTAGATAAGTGGCGTTATACAGCATATCATGGCACACTTTGAGATGAACACCCAGTATAGCACCTTTGATTGATTTATATCCGATTAATCGCTAGAAGAATTGAATGATGAAAAGTATGTGAGCTAAGATAATAAGTAGAATATTTAAGCCTAAGGAAGGCTCTAAAAATCCTCTTAGGGTATTGCTCGGCCAAGGGAAACAGATCATAATTGCTGTGAGCTGAACATAGAAAAGGGTGATATAGAGATGACATAAAGGATATTAAATCCAAGCTTGCTGCAGTTGTCCTGTTCTTAGGTGCCTAGTAATTTTTAGCCATCATCAAAATTGAAAAAAGTAATTTTCCTTGTTTTTTAACGTATCACAGTATTTTATGCAAAACAATGCTATAAAAGGGCTCATTCCAAAGTAGTGATAAGTAATTTGAAGTTGTAAAGCGGAAATATTACCCTCAAAACATTGATTTGTTAATGGACAGTTTTCAAAACAACACTTGTTGATAGTTTTTTTTTTAGTTTTGTCCACTACTCCAGTCCACTATTGTCTTCCCTTTGTCTGTCTATCTGTCTGACTGTACACAATAAAAACTCATGAACTGCCTGCATGTATGGAGTCAGACTTTTACAAGAATTTTATTCAAATCCTTATGTAATTCTTATGTAATGTGCCATTATATGTGACATTTGGAATCAGTGCAAAATTAAGTATAGTTTATATAGAGAAACTAGTTAAACTTTTAAAGTTATGTAAATAAATTTTATATAAATATTTTGAAGAAGCTTTTTTGACACATCTGGTTCAAATTGATACAAAATTAATCATATTTTGCATAAAAAGCCTCATAAAATTTAAGACCTTTAGGATCCTTTCTCCCTAGTAAATTTTACTAATAGTATACTGCACTACTTTCACTACAAAATGAAAGCTTCTGACATTTAATGTGATGCATATATTTGGAGTCTTGTTATAATTTTATTCATTTAATAATAATGTTAAAAATAAAAATTATTATAGTCAGAAATTAAGCAAACACCACTTCACATGAATATTACATAACAATAAAGATGATAGCAACAAAGGACAGCAGTAAGTTTATACTATGTAGCCCACTGTTATCCATATTTGAAGAAAATGTATTGTCTATGCCTAATGTATAAATACATAACTAACTATTTTATGTATTTTAAATCATACAGTCTGTAATGTTATCAGTTTTGTCCCTTATCCAATAACATAAAAATATTCAGTGAATATATGGTGCATGGTATACAGTTGTTCGCAAATGTTTACAAATGAGGGAAATAGTGATGTATCAAAATGTGTTTCCTTTTCTTGTGATTACTATGTCATTTGTTGTTTTATAGCAGTTGATTTTCTAATCCATGGAAGCGTTGGGGATGCACAAAGCCTGCTACATAGTTTTTCACACCATGCATAGTAGGAAATTTAGGCATTATGAAATTGGGAATACTTCTTCAAGTGGGTGAGGTAAAAATAAATATCCTGATAGATGCTACCTATCTGTTTAGAGAAGCTGGTCTTTGGGGTTAACCTGTCTGATTCAAGAGAACTCTGATATGGGATCATCTAGGTTAAGCAGTGTTTGTGTTGTCTTTCATGTTTCAAATTATTTGTATTATGTAATGTTTTAATGCCTAACTCTCTACTACATATTTCACCACTAGTAATCTGGGTTAGGGTGCCTTCCATTATAAATAGGACCCACCATGGACACAAGCAATGTACAAAAGAACAAGCATGAGGTATAACAGCAACTACTTCACCTCTGCTATGGCAGGTGGTATCTCACCTATAAAAAAGAACAAGCACCCTATACAGCAGCCATTGTTTCGCCTCTGGCATATGGTTATTTCAACTCCCAGCTCAGAACTTGTAAGAGGGGAAGGTGAGGAAATACACATACATAAACAAACAGAAACTGATAATAGCTCTGTATAGAAGTGGCATGGGAAGGTAATATTAAATATCAACAATACTACATAATATTTACCTTCCTCAGTCATTCTGGGTTTGGCAAAAACACTTAAGTTATTCTCATAAAACTTAGTACATATTATATTTTGTGCTTAGAGCCAACACAGGCATCACTTATAAAAAGTATCTAGAAAAAAGGGGTATTTAGCACAGGGTAATTACATTAAGAATCACATTTCCCAGTACATCAGAACCAACAGTGTTTGACACTCATAAATCTTGAGAAGAAAAGTGTATATCACAGCGAACTTCTAGCAGATGCAACTTTTATAGTTTCTGCACTTATCTTACAGGAAGAAATTCAAAAGTTGGCTGCACAAATAGAATTTATGAAGATTGTCCATATGGAAATGAATAACCGACATCTGAAACCAAAGCCAGGAGGCTACTTCAGTACTGCCAATACGGCAGTATCACTACAAAGCCCTGTGGGAAAAACAACAGTATCAGGTATTTTTATTGGAAAGACAAATGCAGCTACAGATGAAAGCTGCATACCATCATCAAGTGAAGGAACTAGTGAGAGGGTCTGACTAGTTATCAATAGTGAAGAAGTGTGGTTGTGACAAGGAATATTATAAATTAACACTTGAATATTCTTTTAATCATTGTTGTTGTTGTTATTGTTGTTGTTACTGCTGCTGCTTATTCTGTTGTTGTTACAGTTATAGAAGTATGTAGCATAGCAAAATCATCCATGTCTCTCTTGTGCCTGATGATAAATTAATGAATCTGATTTGTACTTTTACAATTGAATTCAGAATATCAAATTTAACTTTACTAAACAGTGGATCCTATGAATGAGCAAATTTTTTTAATCTTATGATATAATTGGGAGTACTAACTCAGTTTCACACATTCATTGAGTAATGCCAGAGGCAGAGAAATTTTCTGGGGAGGGGTATAACTAAAGCATAATATTCCATATAGCAGAAAGTTGTAGACTCACTATATTCTACAGAAATATATAATACACATTTGAGTTTGAACTCTAAAATAATAACATTTTGAGCATGCCCATTTCACTTAGGAGGAAGGTGTAGACTCAGCTGCTAACTCACAAATCTCATGCTGTTATCAGAGACTTGATCCTAATGCACAGTGAATAAAGAAACAATCGTGCATGGGAATTATGTAATTAATTCTTCCATTAAAGAAATGAAAACTGAGTTTTAGTTAGCATGCCTATTTCATTACAAAAAGCAACAATTCCTTGACGTTAGACAATTACAGGTCCTAAAGATAGGGACATATGAATCACCATTTTGAAACAAATTCTATGTGTTTACATAAGACATAAACTTAGTTAGCTGCATGCTGATTACAGAATTATAAAAACAACCAATCATTGCTCTTTTGTTTATAATTTGTAGTATGGCATCACGATACGTATGATTCTTGCAAAGTAACTAATCAGTTAAAACAGCTATAATTAAGTAATAAATTGTATGAACTAAATCACTTTAATAGAGTCTCATTTCACTCAGCAGCTTATTCCTTCAATTTTGGTCAAAAGATAAAAGGAAGATTATTTTTAGGAATCCATAAAAGTCATTTATAATAATGTTTTTTTTCATTACCTAGTACTTTGTAAGTAAGACTAGATGTGTACTTTATAATCATCACTTCTCGTTAACAAATGTTTACTTCTTTTAGTAAATAAAACAGAAAGAAACTAATTTGGTACAAAGTCAATGCAATTTAAACATAATTGAGGTAACATTAATATTTGAACATCTGAAAAAAAATTATACCTATACAATCAACGGAATATAACATGACAATATAAACAGTACAGTAAAAAATCTTAATTTTGCTCTCTGGAAAATATTTTTAGAACAGAAACGCCAAAAAATATAACAACATTTATATCTGTATTAAAACTGATAACAAAAATGCCATTGTCATAGAAGCTAACTTTTAGGCAAATGGAAGAAAAGAATTTCAGGGAAATGGCATAGAATAGGAATAGCATTTTGGCATTCCACTCTCAGTTCAATTAAATTAAATGCTCTTGGAAAAGAAAGAAAGAAAGAAAGACAAATAGATAGAAAGAGAGAAGGAAAGAGAGAAAGAAAGAAAGAAAGAAAGAAAGAAAGAAAGAAAGAAAGAAAGAAAGAAAGAAAGAAAGAAAGAAAGAAAGAAAGAAAGAAAGAAAGAAAGAAAGAAAGAAAGAAAGAAAGAAAGAAAGAAAGAAAGATGGAAGGAAGGATAGGGGAAAATGTACATAATTGAAATATCACGTTTTCTTTGTCTTTTTAAGTTACAGAATAATACTATGGAAGATTCTAATTGAGAAATAATATTTGTTATCTTCAGACATGACGAAATGTTCACTTGCTTTTAGCATTGATATGACAGCTTTAAGATTATATATTTGGACCTGAATTCCAACATTATGGTTTAACAAAATATGTACCTTTTCAAAAGAATTTTATTGTTATTTTTAATCGCTCTTGTTATTTTACCTCCCATTCATTTCTTTCAGTGAATATCTTCAGCTAAATGTACACTCACCAAAGTTTTCAAGTACTCATCTAAGAGATAGTGGTGACCCAGTGATTAAACATCTTTCACCTTCACCTTTGATGTTCTTGAAAATTTCTCTTTCTGAAGTCCATGAAACATAGTTGTTCAGATGCATCTGGGAAAAACGTTAGGATTAATGAAATATTTCTGCTTGCCAGTGATTTATATTCCATGAACTTTGTGTTATATGCAAAATTATCCACTGCAAAGAGCAATAAAATTTGTCCATTGCTGGTTTCTTATGGGTTCTTCAGACTCCCAATCATTTGTAGGAAGGTTCCTACAATTTCTTATTGACAGCAATGTAATATTCTGCAAAATATTTATTTTAGTTCAGCTATCTTAAGTTCAATATGTTTAATAATACATTAATTGATTTCTTGAAATTAAAGTTCATATATACATTGCAGCTATAATGAAGTAAGTATGAACTTTTATGAGCTAAATGTGCATTAATAAATTCTCATTTCATTCAGCGGGTTATTCTTTCAACTTTTGCCAAGAAGAAAGAGAACTAATATTTCTATGAATCTGTAAAAATTATCAATAACATATGTTTATTTAATTGGTACTTGGTTAACATAGATGGATACATTATAAGCATCATTTCTACTTTAGGTTAAGATTCACAGTTTTAAATTATAATACCAAAGTCTACAGAACAATGCAGGAACCAAACATCTTGGAATAAAAATAAGTAAGAACATGATTATGTAAACAAGGAGTGGTAAATTTGAGTAATTTTGCTATTCTGATTATTTTGTAAAAATTTTTTAATACTTCATACTTGCTTTCAATAAACATCCAGGAATAAATATTGTATGCTGGGGTATTTACTTATGATCCTTCCATTCACAGTGAATTTGTATGAAGCTGTTAAAATACCCTCTTAATGGTAAGTTATACATGACAGTGTCCTGTAACATGAATGAAACAAAATTAATTTTACTCTACTTTTTTAATACTACTATATAGTTAATAAGGTCAACAGGTTAAAGACAAAAAGTGTTTCTTAACCTCTTGATTTTGTGTCAGTTTTTACATTGTACTGCCCAGTGATCATATAGGCAGCAATATAACGATTAACTAAAGCTATTGATCATGAAATTATATATTTATTATCTGGGGAGTATACAATGAAGTTACTACTGAAAACTTGCGCTACATAGGTTTTATACATTATAAAAAACAAGCGTTACAAAACCATTAGATGTAAGAGATATTCTGCCTTTAAAATGCTGCAAGAACATGCGTGTTGTTATATCTTGCAGTTTTGATGATATATTATACTCATTATTTACCAAAGTTCAGTATTTATGGATATCAGGCTAATCATGACATGTTTTCAGACAACTGATTTTTGCTTATATTTACAAGTTAGTTGTCAATAAAACAACTGGATAATAGACTATCATTAACTTTGAAATAGGCTTCTAAGAATATAGGTAATACAAGAAGAATTTAGGTTATTACTGTTGTGTTTTATAGTAAATTTCTAAAATGGGTATTTCCTAATGATCATAAGGCTTTTTGCTGTTTGGTAAACATTTTTACTTGGATGTGTTACATTTTAGTCAGGAGACACTCATAGGTAGTAGACATTTGTAAGACTTTGGAAGCTGCAGTTACATGACAGAGAGTAGACTACCAGGCAGGGCCAGCTCCAAGAGTTTTGCCACCCTGTGCAATAATTGCAAGTGCCACCCCTTCATGCTTTCAGACATAACCTAATTTTTATCCACAATGTCAGCCCTCCATGACCCCTTACTCTCACATAACATAAATATTTGTGTAGGCAATCAATAAATAAAACTCAAGACAAGCTATATATGGTGAAAGAACAAGAAACAGGCGCAAAAGATAAGAACATGCAAAGTCACACAATAAAAATGTTCAATATTTTGAGTTTATCCCTTCATCAGGAGATCAAAAGCTTAAAAACATGCACAAAATGAAATACACTGGATGGAGAACTACACTGGTTAATAATCATCTTTATTACAGAATATAGGGTATGCAACGAAGGGGGACACCTTACACCTTGCTCTACAGGAGTTATATTGCAACTTCCACCTCCAAGAGAAAGGGATAAGGCTAGTGACTTGAAACACTGCTGTTTATAAACGTGATTTTTATTGTTTTAACATCTGCCATGCATGGGATATTCTGACAATGGTCATCATTGAAGAGAATTTAAGAATGATTTGTAATTCCACCCTATTTTCAAATATCTTATTCATGTTGTAAGATTTTGCTGGCCCTAAAACCTGCCATCCTGTGCAGTGGCACAGCTCCAACCCTCCTTGAGCCGGCCCTGCACCAGGTTAAAGTTTCACATCATAGACTTTGGTTCTCCCTCAAAATTTTTTGGTTGTTACTGCCTGATGTAAATTATAAAACATTTCTTTTTAAGCTTATAACAGACAGGTGCCTTGGAATTTCAGCTAAACTGCTGAAACATAATTTGCATTGATATTGTAGAGAAATGTTTAAACAATTTAAATTTAAGTAATTGAAAAATACAGAGTGTGAGGATGTAACTTTCTCTGTTATTTGAATAAATGTTTATAGAACAGCAAATATAAACTATCAATATTTTCTCTGCAACAATTGAATACATACTGGAAGTAAACTATTTAATAAATCAAGTAAATTATAACATTAATGCCATATTAAATACAGTGTGAGAAGATAGATTATATCTAATATTTATAATAATTATAACTGTTTTACCCTCATTGAAGTACTTAAAACAGTATAATTAAAAATTATTACTCCATATAGATACTTATCAATGAAAAATCCTGCTCTCAGGCTCTGATGATGCAGTGAGACAAATATACCTATACCTCAGTTGGTTAAGGGAAAAAGTTATACCACCACCACCCTTTCCCAATTTACATAAAAAATGTGTAATAGTGTTTTAAATGTTCTTATAACAATTTAATCCTAAATAAGATCGGGAAAAGACAGGTTAGTCTTGTAGTTGGATTTATCATGTAGGTATGCAAAGGAATACTGCACCTGTCAGTATAGAACAGCATGGTTTACATATGCTTAGTTTTTCTTTTACTCAGTTAAAGAGATCATGGTAAGGTATCCGCTGTAACAAGGAATAACAATTATAGATAATGCTATTTAAAATTCTTACATAAAGATTTAGATAGGTAATGCATTTTCAGAAAAATGGTAAATCCAACTCTATTAATTTTCTAAATTCTCAGTTATCATTTTTTAAGTAAATCAATTAAAAGCACAGAACAAAAGCATATGTATATAGACAAATGAATACATTTATAAAATAATCTCATCCTAAATGAAAATTAATAATATCAATGTCTCTGAATGCAAAAATATAAACAACTAGGGGTGTTAAATGTAAGTTAATAGGCAAAGTATTACGCCTCTTGTAATGATCAAACTTTTTTTTCAATTCAAGGGTCTACAAGAAAAATTGTCAAATATTTATAAAATATTTTTCAATGTTTGACAAAATTGGACAAGACTTGACAAGGTCATAAATGTATGTTTATCTGTTGTCTCTTTGCTAGACTTTGTTATGTCTTCATGATAATTTATCACGTGCAAAGTAAATTACTATTAGCGTCACAATATAACAATTTGCAATAAAATATTACTCTCTACATAATATAACATAGCACTTTCACGTATTATAGGCCATGAAATCAGATTATGATTAAGGAATACAATGGAAATAACATATTAACTATACTATATAACACTGCATTAATGCATTATTGTAGCTTCCGAAATCTACCTAGCAATTTCTTCATATGCTCCCATGTACAGACATGGCTAGTTTTCATATAACCTAATCAGCTCCCAGGTAGCCAGTTTTCTTTTCTTTTTACTTTCAGTCATGTGCAGATTTCGTGACGCACTGTAAATAATTGCATTTCATTGGCCAAAGCCATCAAATCATTGCCAAGTCTTTGATCATTTAGAGCATGTCCTTATTTGCTTTCAAGACTTTCAAAGACTTTAAAAGTGTTGGAAGTAATTTGACAAGAAAAGTTGTGAAGTTGTGACAACTCTTGGAAAGTCTTGTAAAGCATTAAATTAGACAAAAATTTGATCATGTACAAGGAGCTTCAGTATCTCAGAGGAAGAGAAATGCTGAAACATGCAGAGACAATGAAGTACTATTGAAAGACCAGCTGTATTCCAAAAGGGACAGGACAAGGTAAGATTTTTCTTTAGGCTGATGAGATGCATAGTATAAATACCTCTGTTAATATTAGTCTGTTAGCATTAGTGCTGTATAATAATGATGGGAATTTTACCCAACAGAAAATCCTTCACTTTTAGGATAGGTTATTGGTGGTGGCCATGGTTTCCCCAAGGGCATATAAGCAAGGCAATGCTGTGGTGGTTTGTCATTTCCTTCTGCTTTGTGGGAATGAAGTAACTTCACATACACCTAGGCTTGAACCCAGGAGAGTAGTTTTCCATTCTGAAAAAACAAAGTCCCCACTTTTAACTGTGAATCAAATCCTGGTCCCTTTGCATGTAAGCTGGAAGTGTTGAGCGCAATATTATAGGAAAAGTTCAATGATATATAATAATGATTTAAATTTTAAGAGATTGATAGTGCATCTTCAAGTAATTTGAGGGTTCAAGTTTGGTTCCAAATTGAGACTAGTTTTTTCAAGAGGTTTCTCTTATCCTGAAAACCTGAAAATAAGGTAATGGTGAAGAATGGGTCAGCATGCATACCTGACATCTAATTGGTGTACTGAAACCTCCAATAACTATGCACATGTGCACAGCAAATGCTACAATCTGGTCAGAATTCTTGCTATGATGTCAGAGCAGAATGAGTGTAATTTAACCTAATGTCTTGTTCCTAGGATTGAATAGTTAATCATGACCATGCAAAGCATACAATTTACCAGAGGAACATATTAACAAATTTGAATAAAATGAGTACAGACTGGAAGGGAACAAAGGACTAAAAGTAATGTGTGGAGTAGACTTTGTCAAGCATTTAAAGAAAAGTTGAGGTGCAAATCTCTCAACATATCAAGTTCCTGGTTAAAATTATTTTATAATTGTATTGTGGTGTAAACATTCCTTGTTTAGTCCTTTCTGTACATAAAGGAACAAAGATAGCAAATTGGTTGCCTGATATGCAGTACTAAATGTGTTATTTAATTTCCTATTTTTTATTTTTTTAGCGTAAATTTCTATGTGCATATCTATTCACAATTTTCCCTCCACTTTATAAACAGAGTAAAAATATACTACTTTTATTATTTATTTATTTATTTATTTAAAATATTCTTTTACTTTATAAGCACTACAAAAGTCTAATTATAATTCATGAACTTTTATAACTTTAATCTTCATTTAATAAGCAGTATTGGTTATATAGAAGTATGTATATTTTTATATTCTGCATCTTTAATAACACATTCTGTCCTACTCACTATAACTTTTCCTTGTGTTACTCAGAAGCAGTAAACGTAAATAGGGGTAAAGCTTACCCAGTATCTCTTAACAGAATAGAGACTTGGCAGGTAGAATAGAAGAGAATAGAATAGATTCATTCACTCACTGATCACACACTACAATTTAGGTCATATCAAGTACAAGTTGCAAGTATAATATGGAATGTATAAAAAGTAGAACTTGATTACTCATCATCAAGTTCATAACAAAGGAAACCCACTTAACAAGAGACAATATTAACTCACAGAAAATATTGCAATAGTTAATACTACTTCCTAATTTTACATGCAGTGTGGTAATACAAACACACATAACCCAATAACCTAGAAGGTAGGGCCAGTGAAAGAGGGAGCAATACTAACTCATCTCAAGCAGTGAAGTACTCTGTTCTCATTTTTTCATTTATTTGATTCACTTTTCTGAAAGTCATTGCAGGTAACAAAAAGTCAAAGTGCATAAATATATTTTGTTATTATTATATATTATATTATATAATATTATTTTCATATACATGAAAATAGTTGTCAAGTAACTGAATATGGGATTCAGAGGGTCTAAGCTCATTTGTGTCACACAAATGAGCTCAGACCAAATACACATATCATCCGCACCTTGTTAACTCCTGCATCTTTGTGAATAAAAGGAAATAACATTGGTAGCATCCATTTTATTGTGCAGAACATAAGCAGTGTTCTTCACTGTAGTCTCATCATACAAATAATTATAATGGCATCTTTTGTTACAGTAGTAATTTTTATGATGGGATGTAAATTTGCATAAAATATTTATTTCCACTTTATTATTGATATATGTGGCCAAAACAATGTTAATTTTCTAAAGCAAGAGCAATGATTGCTTAGCTAATAAAGATAAATAGTTATTGGAGGTCCACAACCAAAGTATACCAAGTATATTTATAATTCTTTTCAGTGGATGAGTCCTAAATGTTGTGCTTCATAATTAATTTCTTTGGGATGCCTCTTAAATAATTATTTTCCTTGCATGTGAATTAGATATTTGAGGAGTGGCATTTCAAATCGCCATAAGTCCACATGCAAACATAAATTAGTTTAAGAAGATTTCTACCCCAAAAGTTGGGCTGCATCAAGCTATGATGTTACTTTGATTCAAAACACAAAGTTTTAACCCTTTAAATCAAGTACAAGTTTTGGGATTTGGTTCAAAATGTGATCAGTCCAGCATCGAAATTAGTTAAAACCACAATAAGTCCAACTTATTGTAAATACTAATGTATGTTGCACCCAAAGTCTAATAAAAAAATGGTAAACTGAGAAAGCAAACATTCCAAACCTTCACAACAATGGTTTTGGTTGTACACCAATTATTGTTGTGGCCAACGTATTGTCATATATGGCGGGTTTATTGTGCTTTTGCACTAGCATGCAGTCCATGTAAATGATGAGTGTGGAAGGAAGCGTACATGTAGGGGCCCACTCTTCTTCATCTAGGCAGTAGCAGAATGGCTTAGTTACCCAATTCCTGTCAGTTTGATGCACACTATACAATCAGAAGAAAAAAGAGAGACTTACTTACTCTTCTGTAACAACACTTTGGTGATAGGTGGAAGGAGGATAAAACCTTGAAATTGTATGTTGATCTACTTGAGAGAGAAGATATAAGAATGTTACAAGTTGAAGATCAGGAGTGATTGCTTAGAGGAGGACCTTGATATCAATGTTCTGAAAAGGAGTAAGAGGCATAATGCCCAGTCAAATTTCAATATTTGAAATAAAATATGATAATAATCTGTGAAGCTACTCCTAATGGTGATATTTGTCAGGTCAGTATCTTTTGATTTTTTAATTCCTGTCACATTTTAAAAATGGATAGCTTTTCCTGCTTTGTTTGGTGAATATCTTAAGATTTTTATGAATTATTAATACTAATTGTATTCTTTAGATAATGTTCCAAGTGAATATAAGTCAAAACAGAACTTTGCACATTGTTTAGGAGACAATTAATTTTGATCCTGTTATTAATGGATAAGGTGTGAAAAGAGCTTGCTGAATTATTAATGATTTTGATTGAATTGCTTAATATAATTCTTCGAAAACTTAAAGAAAAAGATATATAATTAAAGTATGTAACAATTTTGACTGTGTTCTTTAAATAATGTTTGAAAGTATCCCCCTTTATTATAATTTTGATTGCTTAAATAATGTTTCGACATTTCTCAAAGAAACAGTATGTACTCATGTTTGAACAAGTGACTGATTTTGATAGCATTTTTTATATAATTAGTTGGAGACATCCTTTTGAATTACTGATTTCATTGTATCAATTATTTGGCTAAAAATAAAAATTAAAGAATAGATTCTTGCATTATTTCTGTATAAATTTGTTTCAAATTATTGTAGGTATTCTTGCATTTTTATTTCTCATTGTTGCATATATGTGTTTTGAAAGCAGCATATGAATATAAAATTTAATTTATTTTTATACATTTTACATTGCATTAGCACATATTATTATAGTATTAAATATATATATTTAATTTCTCATTTTCAATAGCCGAGATCCTTCTGAAATTTTTCCTCCTTCACAAATTAAATAACTACTTGCTCCACAGAGAAAATATTACTAATTAGAAATAGACTGTAATGAACGCAGAAATAGATAACCATGGGGATACTAATATACTTTCTGGGCTAATGTCGAAAAACTTACATAGGTACAATTGAAAGAAAATTTGTGTGTTAAAAATCAGGTCATGCAACACAACCACAGCAATAATAGTGTAGTTTTTCTCTCTCCCCCCCCCCTCTCTCTCTCTCTCTCTCTCTTTATCTCTTTTTCCTTCCAATACAATACTTTTGTGATATTTAATAGACTACTCTACTGAGTTAAGATTTCCCTATTTTTATAACAAGTTCCATATCTTTTTATAAAATTCTATTATCTTGCAAAAACAGATCATCCTGATATTTCACTCCATTTTCTTTTCAAACTACTCATAGTTCCCAACATTCAGGACACACAGTGATCAATTGAGTATTTATTTTTGGTAATCAGTGCTGTCAGAACTGTTTACAGTTTATTCTGCTGACCTAAAACATTGATCAGAATGCCTTACACTTGCAGTTCAATTTCAAGTTTATGTGGTACCATGCAGAAAGAGCATAAATGCTCAATTCTTTTCAGTAAATAGAGTCATTGCATTCACAAGATAACTATTCAAGGGCATAGCATTCAATCTACAATGTCCTGTCAGCATTTTATCCTAAAAAAACATGGTCATTTTACATGAAGCTTCAAACTGAAAGAAAAAACATAGGAATACTTCTGAACATCTAATTTAAAGGGATTGAGTTCAGATATTCAAAATCCTTCATCCAGATACTTGAAATATGAGAAGATAGAGCTTATGTGTACAAGTAATTGCAACCAGTAAGAAAGCCACCAGTTCAAGGGGAGTGACAGACTGCATTCTATTAAAAAAGCCTCTAAACCACGGACATAAATAAATATTTTCTAATTATTGGCCATGGTTTAAGAAGTGTTTCAAATTATCTGTAGATATATGGAAGAAGATAATTTTTTATGAATTTAAGGTTAATCTCAATGGCTTGGGTGGACACAGTCAGTGAGAAGAGCAAAGGGTAACAAGGCTCCATCTGGATTGTAGGATGATGACTCTTAAACATCCTAAAGATCAGATGATTGAGAATGCATTTTATATTATGGAATTGGACAATAATACCAATGAGGTAGGGCTGACAACTCAGCCCAGTCCTCTTACCCAGGGATCGAGTCCATGGGCATTTCCATTAAGACATTACCCATCTTACATGCTGTCCCCCTGCTTTCACAGGGATGGAAGTGGATATGCTGTTTACACGCATCAATCCAATACAGGGAAGACTACTGAAAAACTTCAATGGGGCCGACAGTGTTGCCACTTCTACCAGCTTTCTAGGTTGGTGCCAGAGGACATTAAGGCTTCTCACAACCCGATCACGGCATTGCCCAGACGTACCCACTGCCCTGCCGAGTCCAACTCAATCTGAACAGCTCCCTTCCATTGACTTCTAGCAAGAATTGTGAATGCTGAATGTTTAATAAAGAATACCAATGCCAACTACTAATTATCATTATGTAGCTATTGCTGAATGTAAATGTCAAGGGTTTCAGATCCCCACCACTCTTTTCACTAACAAGTAGAATTTACTTGTATTAACTCATAATCCACAGTTTAATTTTCTATATTCTTTCTCCAACTTTTTGCTCATTGTATTTTTATAGGTGAAAGAAAAGATTTATGGAGATCTCAGTTGAAATTTCTATATAGCTGGAGATTAATATTCATTCAGCATTGATGGGACTAGGTGTAAACTCATATAGGAAACGTGAAACATACAACATACATGAGTTTCATATGATAAAGGTTTATTATCATGAAATATCATCAGATTATTTAAAAAAAAACTTTCCCTTTCCATGCCTCAAAAGGAAGGTGATCCAGGTGCACATGATTACAATTGCAATATAATGTACTGGATATAGTCTACCTACCTGCCTGCCAACCTACTGAGATATCTACATACTGAACTACTGACCCACCCATGCAACCACCTGCTGGCCCATCTACCTATCTGTCTATATAAAGAAACCTGCACACATTGTTAACTAAACCATTGATTTGCAGGTACAAACATAGTATTTACTACTTGAAGGTTTTAGAGCAGAAAATATAAATGCTGATAATTAAAGACAACACACAAATACTTCATAGCCTGACTGCATTTGATCCCTGGTTGTAAGACCACTTTCAAAGTTCTGAGCACATTCTCAAAGTTTGGCAGCATAGTATTTCTTTCTTTCTTACTTGCTTACTTTCCTTCTTGCTCTTTCTATCTTGCCTATATCATTAGAGAGGTGAACTCAACTAAAGTACTTGTTAATGGTCAACACAAGAAAACACAACTGGTACTACACTTTGTTCATGGCTACCTTACCCAGATTTTGTAAGCATAGCCTAAAAATCTCTGAGGAATTTTGTGCTCCTTTATCTTGATAGTGATAAATCATATGAAGAGCCACTTTCAGCTAATGACAATGTGGCTCATCTTGAAAAGCTGGATCATTGCCAAATCACCATCACTTTCTTTATCCATGTTAAGTCTTTTGAACTTTTCTAGAACAACCTCTTCTTCAATTGACTAGTTCTTTACTGCATTCAAAATTTGCAAATTCTTACCTATCTGGTAGTTTGTCCAAAAAGAAAAATAAATTAAGAATTTTATAGGTATCATTTTTATTTTATTTTATTATTATGAGGTGCACAAAAGCCTGACCATATATTTAATATACAACTAGCAGAAACAGAATAGTATTTCATTCTCTGTTCCTCTCCCTTTTCCATGATCTTCCTCAGCCTCTTCTTCCAGTACATTTATTTCCGCAACACTCTGATTTGAGACTTATTTCTTATTTTCTAAAACACAAGCAAACAACAGAAACCCCTCCTTGAGACATGAAATGCTATAAGTACAAGTCAAAAGCAGCTTGGGAAAAATATTAGCAAGCTAAAATTTCTATATAATTATAATAGCAGGCAACATGAACTCTCTTCAGTATTTAATGAAAAAGCTTGCTTCATTTTTACCTAACCATATGATTTCCTAATATTCCTCTTAAAATAACGTTTGGGATAACTTTTATGCAATATATAATGCCTTTGTAGAGTAACCTAAATTCAGTGTTCATTGCCACTTATGCAACACTACATTCTTTTATACCACTATCAGAAGTGATTGTAGCATACAGCATACACTAACTGGAAAATGAGCATCCAATACAAAGATGAAGACAATAGAGTTGCCAAATGCATTTCTGAAGATAGGAGAATAATGATCATAAATAACAGCACCTATGATTTAGGCTTCCTGTTTTGAGTTTTACTACTGCTATCTCTAAAATAAGATCATTTATCAATATATGACGTAATGTGTTCTTGCCAAGTAAGCATTATAAAACATCTAGAATATCAAATAAAAAAGGTAACACAAGCCTTTCTAAAAGTGTAATGTATCTATTAGTTATAAACTAATTCCAATATTGCAACTGTTGGAATTAATTTTATAAAAAACTGTATGTGAGAAGGAAAGAATATAAGAGAGCGCATCAGAGAAGTGATAGCTGCTTACATTTCTGGAAAGAAATTCAATGGAGTGATTCACAAGGCTCTTGCTTCAGTTATAGAGAGTATATCAGATAATGCAAGACACTAATTGTATAAATAAATTTATAGTGTGATTACAGCAGCCATAAAACTGTCTACTTAAAATATTTTCCTCCTAATGATGTTCTATGTCCATACCTCTTTTATCAGAGAGTAAGTGAATGACAAAATTAGTTAATTATAATGCATACTGTTTCTTATATTGTAAGTAATAGTATTCCTTTTATTTTTAATTATTTATTTTTTAAACTCCTACACAGTCATTTGTCACGAGTTCCAAGGATCCAAAATTTTCAAAAGAATATTACTATGATATATTTACAATAAAACATGCTCAGCTTTCTCTTTGGCATGCCATTACATTGTCATCATTATAATCATTCTTCATGCACTTACTGCAATTACTTTATGATAGCAAGAGCAGAAAGAGTTGTCTATATCTAATTAAGACAGAGTGGAATGAATATATTTATATAAATAACAAACAATTTACAATAACATTGGAATTATTACACAAAACTGTAGGCTAAAGAATATGCTTAAAGTGATTTGAGAAAATAAAATCACTTTTGAAAAACAGTGATAAGATGTGATGGCTTTTTTCTCAAAGTTTCAATTATTCTAAGAAGTCAATTTTACTCCCAGATTCCTTCATTTCATCTAAAATAGATTATATTTTTATGTACTAGGGTAGTCTAATAATCATAAAAACATATTTTAGTATTCCATATTGTTTATTGAGTGGCTGAAAGAATAGCATCACCTTCAGAACCTTGAACTAGAAGCTGAATATTAAACTCAGTTTGAACACAACAGATGAGAGACATGGATTAGCTACATAAAATAAGAATATCTTAAGAAATCACAACCACAAATCCTCACTACAAAATGCAGTTTGTTTTAAACAAACAGTTGTACAGGCTATGTAATGTGTGGTATTTGTAATTATATGTATGAAACATACCAGTGTAAAATTTATGTTTTTAATGTGATAATTATTTTGTGTATCAGAATAAAAAGAATGTCAATGTTACACTAGAATAAGAAATGGGTGTATTTGGAAAAAATGATGTACAGTTACTTTAAAGCTCATTGTAGATTTTTTTACCCTAATATTTAGATTATGAAACTAAATGACTAACTGTTGAATTTCATTAGTAACATTTTTATTTTTAAAAAACTCATAACATTACTCTAAATTTCTTATATTAGTTTCAGGGCTAGCTTGAAAGAAGGTTTGTCCTGAAAATATTAATTAATTGAAAATAAAGTTTAAAGAAATGCTAGATGGCCTATTAGAAGTATACTTATTAACAACTGAGAGTGTAGCTTACATTTTCACTGGACTCAAATTTAAAATTTATGATTTATCAGTGATGTCAGGTTTGAAAATCCTTGATCTTCAAGAGAAAATAATCTTTTCAACTCTCTACCTCTGTCTGTCTCTCTCTCCCCTCTTCACACACACACACACACACACACACACACACACACACACACACACACGCACACACACACACACACACACACACACACACACACACACACACACGCCGCCACCACCACCATCATCAACATTATTATTATTATTATTATTATTATTATTATTATTATTATTATTATTATTATTATTATTATTATTATTATTATTATTATTATTATTATTATTATTATTATTATTATCGTTATTATTATCATTATTATTATTACCAAATCCCACTAAAATTATCATAGAGCATGGATACTGTTTCATAGATTTTGTTTCTTGCACTGTAGTATACCCAGAATTATAACCTTGAAACATTTGGAAAATAAGAATTAATGCTACAAACTTCACAAGTGATTTATGTATAGCTACATGAGGGCACAAAATAATCAGAGTATAATCAGTCACCACTAAACCACAGATATCAAGGATGTTTCCAATTTTCTTTATCTTCTCATTCAGATCTGTTCCATGTTCTTCAACTTTCCACTGATTCCCTGGTGCTGGATGACACAAAGCTCTGTACAAGAAAAAATAAAACTGACGAACTGCCACCACAGTATCAGCCGCTGTCATGCAGTCACATTCAGAAAAATGATTTTGAATCGTGTAGTCAGATGTCTGACTTTTCTAAATACTGGGGATTCATCATCAGCACCGAATCTCAGAAGCACATCATAAAGGCATTATTTGGTAATAACACCAACAGAAGAAATATTCCAGAGGTATATTCTTCAAGCCTTCTGCAAAGGTGGTGAGAGTGAAAAGCCATTCATTCACAATATCTGCAAAACTGATATAAATGCATATGATAAGTAGCATGCTTGCTTATGGTATCAGCTTCTCTACAAGAATGCTAAGCTTGGGAAAATTTCCTTAGTTGGTTTTCACAAGCATTTCTTCTTCCAGAATTGTTGCATGTATTTCTTGAGTGCTGTAGTTTATCCTCATTCACTTTGCTGTGTATCTGCGGCACTGTTTAATGCTTTTGAATGAATTCAAAGTCTTAGCCTTTTGTAAACATGAACAGCATTCTACTTAGCCTTCCAATACTCATTAGTTTGTTGGCACATTGCCTTCCCATTTTTCTTTTCCTAAGTAGCCCACCAGTCTCATTTGCTTAAATTAAGCTGTCATTCTCTGTAAATAACATTTATTTGTTAATCTCATAAGCTCAGCACTGTTTTGATACCTTGTTCTGAATTACACTAATATTTCATTTCTTATACCATTGATAGATTTATGTTAACAGAGTAAGGCTTGGTAGTTCTACCTCTGAGGACACTGCATATCTGTTATACCTATATTAACAGAGTACATTAATGTTTCATGAAAAATCCCATCTGGTTTGGTATATAATTTATTACAATCAAAAGCAGGTTGAAGAGTTTCTTCATTCCTTATGACCAGGGCTTGCTATTCATATAAACTTTTAGCCTAAAAGTTAGTGTTAATTCATTTGGAGAATTGATATTCTGTAAGAGGTGCCTAGAATAAATACTAGCTTTATTTTGTCAAACACTGCATATATACCTGAAATTAATTCTATAACATTTAAAAATACTTTTCACACATCCATGAAAGAAATTAAAAATATGAGGTTAAATTTTTTCAACAGGAAGATGATGAAGAAGAAGAACAACAACAAGAATAACAACAACAATCAGGTGCATCAGCTACTTCAAGGTTTTTTTATTTATGCAGCCTTCAAATTACACTCTTACGTGACATTGCCCTTTTTTGTCAAGTAAATACACTCTTCTGCAGCTACATTTATTCATTCATGTATCTAACCAGAATTAGTTACAAAATTTTGTACAAATGCTAAGAAGCTGCAAAAACTTAAAGAGCAGTAGGTTGGTGTGTATATCTGAAAGCCAAATATTTCAGAAATGTTTCACTGCAGAATATTTTACAAAAATGCCTTGTGGTGGACCAGATTACTGCTCCAAAACCACTGCAGTGGACTCAAGGAAACAGTTTTGAAGGCTATTCCATTTTTATTTACTTATTTATTTTATTAATGTGGTGTACTATATCTGGTGCCATAGGGAAATAATTTTAGTTATTTAATATTACCTAATTATTTCTCAAATGCTCCCAGAGGACCATTAAAAATATCAGTTTTAATTTTTTCTAACCTACCTTAAAGTCTACCTTAAGCACTACCTTAAGTACTGTAACTTAAGTAACTTTCTTAAACTATTTTATGCTGAAATATTCGAGCACATGTACAAAGCAATAATCAAAAGGGAGGAAAAATTTAATCTGCTTCCTATGTAGGATTCAGATCCACGCTAACACTTGGTACCACAGATTATATGTTCATTCTATCATTCATCTTTTTGGTACCTGGGGTCTCATTCTCTTTTAAATGGCTTCAATGTAGCTTTTACTATTAGGCAAACTATTGTTTCCACTTCAAAATTTTGCTTATATGTTACTGCCTTTTAAGATAACTTTAAGTCTGTATTAGAAGTCATAAATTATTAAAATTGAATAAACTAACATGCATCATATATTAAATGTAATAGGTGCAATTCCTGCCAGAATTGATATGTAGATTTTATTTCTTCTGTGTGGCAAGACTGTGCAGCACCAATTTTGGTATGGACATCTCTCTTGATTGGTCGTTGTCAAATATTTCTGAAGTCACTTAGGTCCACCACTTTGTGTTTGGTTGATTTTGATATTGGCCATGTTATAAGTGTTTGTTTCATTATGGGCTTTTGTCGGTGGGTAGTAAAGTACAGTGTATAGTAAAAGTTTAAAAAGTTGCCTAGAAAACTGGTTTATTTATAGCAAAAGGGATTATTGTTTGAGATGAGCCCATTCCAGAGTACCTTGTGCATCTTAAACCACTTTTTCAGGCTGTGCAGCCTGCATCTAAGCATAAATGAGCTGTAAGGCATGCAACAAAAATGAACATGAGGCACACTATTGTTTGGCAGGTTGCATAAATTCATAAAAACCTTGAGGAAAATTATTTATCTAGTTTAGATGTTGACTAAAACACAGCTTTAGTAACATAAAGAACCAATGATCAGAATGTAGTGACAGTTTTTTATTTTTACTTTTTTTATTTATTTTTTAAAATGAATGTTTAAGATAAGGTTTGCTTTGTTTTTTCCTCTGAGAAAAAAAAATGTTAGCGTTCAGAGTTGTAGGCAATGGTGGGGAGGCCTACAGACTGTTTAGTTCATCTTAGCTTTCAGAAGGTTAGAGAGAGAAAATAATTAAATGTATCACAGGTTCCCTTCATTTATAAAGTATTATGTGATTTTTCAATTATATCTAGTGTATCACATTTGTTGGGGATTCTGTCCTCCCACACAGTAATTACATAACTAGTATCAAATCTTAAATTTTTCTTTGATACTAGAATTGTTATTCAGCTGCAGACTGTAATATTCTTGTATCATCAACAAGTCCGTTTCCAGTTTTTCTTTCCTTGAGATTCTGTAATGGTGGATAATACATAGCTACCAAATACAATCCTGAAACATAGCTTTAAGCAATACAATCAGAAGCCTGTAGGTTTAGCCACAATTGTAAATTAACACTAATCGAACCATAACTACCTAGTGAAGCAGAACTATTGCACAGTATCGGCTATTCCTTCAATCTCACTTCAGGAGCATCTAAATTTCTCTACATTTTTAGTAGTTTATTTTAAAACTTTAGGTACCATTTTGTTGTTTCCAATAGCTCATGACTAGCACATTTTGGTTTATTTCCTAAAAGTTGATCACTTGTCATTTCTTAAAAACAAGCTTTAAGCTTCTTTAAGCTTCACTTTCAGTAACATGTGTTAGCCTGTTACATGTCCAAGAGACAAAAAACACAGCATAATTCCCATGAACTGAAAAAAATTTTGTTTTCTTACTACAGTGAATGTGTGTATGCGGGCACATGCACGCATGTGTGTGTGTGTGTGTGTGTGTGTGTGTGTGTGTGTGTGTGTGTGTGTGCGTGTGCGTGTTCAGACTTGCTTGACGCACTTTGACTATGTACTCTACTTCCTTTTGTCACATTCCAAAATATGTTATTTGTGAACCATCATGAGAACTGAGAAAACTGCAAGTTGCTGCATTCAGATGAATAAATATATTGGCAGCCATAAGAAATACACATCGGTGAGTGATACAGAAATGATATTATCCCATGCTCCTAAAATTCACTGATATTGAAACGTTTCCTTTGGTAAGATAAAAGGCCACAAAAGAGCTCAAAACTAAATTAAATAAACTTTGGACAATAATAGAATCTTTTCACTAACTAAGTAGTAAAGAAAATATGGCCATTAACATTAACTATTTTTTATAGTTGTGTGGTTTATTACAAGCAATTAAGTATGTAACTATGATATGATATTAATAAACATTCTCAACATTTTTGTTTCTTTGATACAAATTATTATTGTGCATTATTTTAAATTTAAAGCATAAGTGACAAGGATGAGAAAGCTGAATTGAAATCTTACTTACATTCAAAACAGAACTGACTCATTCACAGTTGTTGTTTCATTGTAATATAACCTTCTTTAGAGCATTTTGAAGAAATTGCATTGTAAGATGCTATAGTGTAATACCAAAGTAAAGTGAATGGATGAAGCTGGATGGGTATTGGGTGCACAGTAGCAACAGAAAAGCACATGACCTGTTCAACCAATAGGCACCAGTCAATTATCCCTCACTATGGAGTGCAGTTATGACAGTTGTACAGGCATTTAGCAAGTTAAAATCTGGTTTTGGTGTTTATGGTAAGTTGACATTATGGGAGACGAGAAGGTAACATGTCAAGTGCTATACAAGCAGGCTAGAGAAATAGTGTTTGTATCAGTTCTTTAAACTCAAGGCAGAAACAGCAGTTTTTAAGCAATGATTTGAGTTATTGCCATACCTCCCTCCAAAATCCATTATTATAATGGTTAATAAGAGTTATCACTCTGTGGAAATCAAAAAAGCCCTGTGTTCCAACAACAGAAAGGCTGATATTATTGCATCTGTGTGTGTATGTGTGTGTGTGTGTGCGTGTGTGCGTGTGTGCGTGCGTGCGCGCGTGTGTGTGTCAAATGTAGTTTTGTAATAATTATAATGAATGAAATAGCTAACATGGTTTGTGATATGTGTGGAGACAATAGGATGGCAAAACCAAAGCCAGAGGTTGTTTCTGTCTCTGTAAACCTCTCTGTCTCTTTGTGCACAGTGACCCACATTTTTTTATACTCTCTACTCTAGATATCCTGCACAAACATTTATGTTAACATCACCCTTTAACGGTCATTATCATCAAAGCAAAGATAGAAAATGGATGTCAAAGCAGTAGAGTGAGCTAACTGCTTTTGAGACCTCTCACAACAAATTCCACTTCAACCTCCAATCAATGATGCGTACATTATGTTCTTAAAATACAGATATATTCTTCCTCTTTTCCAATGAAGTGTAAGCAGAAGTTTAATTTCATGTTTGTTAATTTCATGAACCTCTGATTAGAAAGCTGTTGTACATTTACAATCTGCTGGTAATGTTATTCCTCCTAATGAAGTAAAACAAAAGAGAATGAGGATTGCTTAATGACAACATGCTAAATAAGAACAGATGAAAGCAGCTGGCATAACAAGTAAACATAGTGTGAGTCCAAAATTCAGACAGTAGTCAAGAGAAGTGGACAAAATATTGTAACAGTGGAGTTGTCATTGTTTCACATAGCTAGATCATCAAGCCCATGCACACTGCACTTCACAAGAGAGTAGTACTCTGCTTGTGCACCACTGATATCACTGTTGCTTCACCTAGGTAGATTATCATGGCAACAATCCTGTACATACACATTGGCCCTTGTCACCCAATAGTATCCTGATTTGACCTTGAAAAACTCTGGCAGAAAGGAAGTTCACTCTTATTTTTCAGACTTTTGCACACAGAGTGCATAAATATATCAGAGCAAGTCAAGGGTCCTTCAAAGTATGTGTGGTCTTCCAGCTCCAGGGTAAAACCAAATCTTTCTATCATAAACAAATCAAATGAAAAAATAAAGTTACATTTGGATTTTAGCAGAAAGTAAAGGAATATCTGTAAGTTTAATGAATATAATACACCAAATATTTAGTAATTGTTTATATAAATTAAATCAGTTACATATCTATAACTCTTAACTATATTTTTCCACTGATTTTAATATATCTGGAGAGATATTAATAGCAGAAGTAAGCTTTAACATTCACCTGAGGTTAATGCCTTCATACTATGGTTGAGGTGGAAATAGAAGAATGGCAGCCACTAAGTGGAATAACTGAACCATGCTTGTTAATTTGAATAAAACTTTAAACTATAGGTTTTGTAATTTTGTTTTCTAGAAATAAATGCTTGACCCCACATTATTTCCATTAAGTTAAGAAAGTGATTTATTTTATGATGTTATCCGTATGTGAAGGTGATAAGATTCATCACTATACACACCATGAGCTTCATAATTTTTCTGCGCTGTCCTCATAGTGCTGCATTACCATTGCTGTCTGTGGTGCTAGGGCAACTGACTTTGATTTACAATACTGCATAGGGATTTTTCTCCTGCTGAAAGGTTTGGTTCAGAGTCCACTCAGCCTTAAGATGTCCTTGTAGATCAATAAAGGAACTATTTTGTGGAAAAGTAGTGGTTCCAGTCTTAGAAAACTGAAACAAAGTGGGTAGTACCATGCTGACCACAAGTCACAAACATTAATGCACTCTGCTCATGATGTCCTGTGTTATTGGAGGCAGAGGCCATGCAGTAGACCTTGTCTTACTAGTGCTGTCATAGCAAAGGTTTAAGTTTGCATTTTTTATGCTTTTTCCATAGTAGTCTTGGGAACCCCGCTCCATACTGAAGCAAAATTCTTAAATGCTGATTAAATTTACAGTAGGTTCTTTTTACGTATGCCCTTTGTTGAGAGCTCCGCAGTTCTATTAGATGATATCAGCACGATATCATCTGTTTCTCATTTTGTAAAAGCACTCAGTTTTGGGTGAGAATATAAATATGCAATGATGGGCTTATTTTAGCATGTCTAGTACACCGGAGTGAAAGAAGTCAGAGCTAATCAAGATACCTATCGTTTATTTTTACAGTGTAAAGGTTCTGAATTTAGATTGTTTAACTTAATTTCAAGCATAAACAGTAGATACAGAAATTAAGATATTTCAAGTAGATTTTACTAAAGAAGGAAACATGAAAATGAATTTAAGAAGAACTGAAAAAAGTTCATTCCATTGTTGGAAACAGATATCCCTTACTTCAAACAACACTTAAAGTAGAACACTGTTAAGATAAAACAGTGCTATAGCAGTTACAACCACCACTTCCACTGATTCTGATAATTCTTTTAAAAGAAGTGTGTCTGCTAAAAGTAGTTTTTTGAATCGTCTAAAATTGGTAACACATCTCTCCTTGGTATTTCTACAAAAAAAATTAGTTTTCCATAAAATAATGAAAAACTATGCTCTCCATTACTATATTACCTGTGAGTTCACTACCTTAAATGGTAGAAGTCAGTTCATATTCAAATGTAGAATGAGGGTAATAATGATAATGATAATATTGGTAATGTTTTTGCCACTATTATTGTTGTTGTTGCTATTATTCTTCTTCTTATTATTATTATTGTTGTTGTTGAGAATAGCCATCTTACCTAAGCCCTAAGCTGTAGGCATATCCAAGCACCATCACTATGGTTGCATATGAAAATATTATATAAACACTTACTCTACCCATTACATCACAAGACGCCTCTTGACTGTAGGAAACAATGCTTCTCAGAAACATGTTAGTGTAGCTCATAATGAAGAGAAAACATACAATGATAAATACATAGCACACTGATGGTTTATTATTATTATTATTATTATTATTATTATTATTATTATTATTATTATTATTATTATTATTATTGTTATTATTATTATTATATTATTATGCATTATGTCTAAAATGCTGCTTAGGAAATATATAGAGTACAAGGCTTAAATAAGTTCATAGCCTAAGTAGTGGTTCTACATTTTGTATTAAATGGAATATCATAACATTTTCCCCCTCTGAACAGTAGATTCACCAAAAAATAGATATTTGTATGGGGTATTTATCATATCATTATACTATAATACTGTAGTGTCACATTGTGGTTATGGTATGAAGTGAATTAATTTTATTTCTGCATCTTTTCTGTAAAACACACATGTAGCACATCACTATTGAAATTTCCACAGAATCATGCTTTTTATGGTACACCACATTTGACAATGTCAAAGTGTTGCTCACCATTCAAGTGAATCACACATGACCTTACTCACACTTGCTTGGTAGTGAAGAGATTAGGGTTCCAGTAGACAACAGCAGTAAAAGTTTGCACTTAGGTGAAACTGGTGAAACTAAGTTGTAGAGTGTCACATAAAAATATTGAAGTGGAACCTCTCACAAACTGGAAGTACTTGCAAATAATTTTAATGTATGGAGAAGTTGGATGCAGCACTAGAGAAGCACTCTGATTTTCTTGCTGAAAGTCTCCAGGAATCAAACTATCATCCTCCCCTGGTTCAAAGCAGACAGACAAGTGTGTTTAGTCAATTACATCACACCTGCAGGCTACAAAAATATTCTTGATGCAGAAAATTTATTCTGCAGCTGAGAGAATAAAATTTCAAAATGAATAATGGAGAAATAGCTTAGATTGTTCATATTTTTCACTGAGGTGTTTTATAAACATGAACATGTCAGAAATTTGATATGAATAAAAGTTTCTGTAACTACCAGCATGTGTAATATTCCAATGATACAGACATACAACTACACATAGGGTTTAAAAAGGCATACTACATGAGGACCTGGATTTTGAGAGTTAGATAATGGTGCCAGATAGAGCATGTTTTCTAAAATAAGGTGTCTATAGCTTTACAATACTCTTGTGTGACTAGATGAGAATATGCACACTTAAGGCAAGTGAATGCATTTTCAAGAACATTTTGTCAAAACATGTATGTTATCTTTTACTTAGTTCTTTTTTCATGTACAGTGTTCTTAAAATAAGATTTGAATTTATTTTATCTTGCAGCACACCTTTTGTATAGAATGTTTTGTTAACCTATTCATTATTAAATATCAGTGTAAATAAGTTTAACTGTAAATGCTTCATTCACACTCTTTCCTTTGTTCCAAGTGAGGTCAGTGGCTGGCATACTGCTGTTGTTTACTTCATTCATTGCTGATCTTAAGACCTTGCCTAAATGACCAAAAGTGTAAAAATGCATTTTATATTGCAGTGGCAAAATGTTTTCAACTTTTGCATTTAAGCTATTTCTTTTTATCATAATGCTTGGAGATGGGCCACAGGTTACACAGAACTTCTTGCTGCTTTTGATTCCTTCCAATCATAGTTTAAACATGGACATCTATGCTCCTTCCATCCTGTATAATTTTATGTTGAAATACTATTTTTTTAATTTATATTAGTTTTATGGCAAATAAAGTTTCAGCATGTTTACCTCATACATTCAGTTAAATTATACCAGCAGTAGCCAGGGGATATATATTTATGATGGAGATTTAAATACCTTACTCTAAATAGAGGTATATGTATCGCTAACGATTTCAGCAGCTCAGCACAAAACAAAACTATATGCTACTATATTACTTAAGTTTCTTATTATTGCAGCATTGATGACAGTACCTAGTCATTGAAACACCCTTACTGCAGGTATTACTGGTACTTTAGGCAGGAGTCAGATTCAATGCTCTAAAATGTGCACTTGTTCTGGTCAAGACACTAGTGAAGTAACATAACATTTGGAATTCCAACTTAAAGCGTTTATAAAATAGGTAGTAGTAAAATTGCATTATTATAAAATTATTGCTCAGCTCATGCTTTTATTTTTCATTTCTGTTTCTGATCTCCAACCTCCATACTTCAAAAGTTCCGGGTATGTCACTATATTTGCATAAAACTTTGTGCTTAATTTAAATAAGATGAATTTATTGATTATTATCTATATTTAAACAATTTTAATCGATTTAAGGCAGTTTAAGTATTTGAATTGTAAGTTAAGTAAAAATAATTCATCCAATTTCTCTGTGATGCAGATTATAAAATTAACGTTCTGCAACTTTTTAAATGTTTATTTTTGTAAAGGTATTCTAAACCCTTGGTACCACTGATATGTGAAATACTAATAACTGAAATCTATATCACTATACACAAAATTGCACTAAACATAACAATGAATAAAGTTATATACAACTATATAAAGCTTAGGTTTTAGGTTTTCATGCTTGGCCAGAATTTATGAAAAGGATAGAAGTAATAAATTTGTTAGTTTGATTAATCACATCTACAAATTGAGTAATACTTATGCAAATGTCTGCTTTGTAACACACCGATAAGCATGAATGTAGAACTGACACATTATTCTTTAAGAACTACCTGTCTATTACATGCATGCCCTTGCATTGTTTTTATTTCCTTGATTAACTAGTAGATAGCTATGTAAATATATTTTCCTTTCCAAAGGTTTTACCTTTCACTATGTAGATATGGGTGAAGTAGAGTGAGCACTGATTTACAAGTAGAACAGGAAAATTAAGCCTGATTGTACAATTACACATACTAGCATATATTTTCATCCAAATTAAAACCTTTATTGTAAATGTCCTATATTAGTTTGTGAGAAGTGCAAAAATGCTATTATGGAAATGCATGATTTACATGGTTATACTATGATAAAGTGAAAGGAAAACATATATGGTTTTTCATGAAAAGCATGTATGCTTAAATCACTTCCTTCAACCATCTGGCAAACTGAATATATAGGTATAGGCAATTATAGTATCATGACAGCAATGTATGCAGGGCTTCAATCATCTGTTTCACATATTTATACTTTCTGTATAGTCTAGACAGGCAAGTGCAGACATCTTAGTAAGAATTAAATCATCATTTGCTAAAAATAAAGTACCCTCCATTATCATTTTGAAAACAACAAACATTTGAGAACTGTATAGTAAAGTCAGTGAAAAAGGTTAGTGCTTCTATTTAGACCAGAGCAAATTTAGATCATGTAAGTCACAAATCTTCAGTTTAGTGTGCCAGTCACCACCATTGTTCTTGAATGTTTCTAAAATGGTTTAAATTCCAAAACCCCTTTTCTCAAACATCTTTGTCTAGAAGCACAACATTTCAATTTACTGTTTTTAATTTAAAATATGTTCTCTGTTTTTGCCTTTACTTTATTAGATGAAGCAGATTTAAAACTGAAAATCTTGACTGTTTATACTTAAGTATTTTGTTCTGGAATCACTGGTTCAGATAATAATTGTGTTGTATCTCCACAGTTATTCGAAATGTTAATATTATTTTAAGCATAAAAACGTTTGACTTCAAGTAGTAGCATTAGCTTCTTCACAAATATTGTCTGGCAAGTTATGTAGATTGTTAAACTTTTTCATCCTCAAATTGTAAATGCTGAGAGAGTGTAGGTAGTCATTTATTAAGTATTTAATTAACATTAATAAATAATCAGTTATATTTCCTCAACAAGTTGTCATTCAGTAAGATGTCAGTGTGCTTCTTCATAATCTCATAGTTTGTATTATACTTGTTTAAATTTGATAGTATTATACAATAGTTTATATTGTATTTGTTTGAAGTTTATTGTATCATGCCATAGTTTGTATTGTGTTTGAAATTGATAGTTTTATGTATACTTTACATTATAACATAGCTGCAAATCCTGCAGCTACCAAATTTGTTTTCAACAAATTCTTTATATGGTTATAGATAGCAATTGTAATCATAGTACAAAAATGTATCAATGTACCCTCTCATTGGACAAATAACTGAGTATTGTACCTCTGTTGCACTTTCATGTAACATGCTAATGTTATGCTGGTTATTTATGCTCTAACAATTTGAAGTTATTGAAAACGCAAAATATATATATGCTCATTAAACACCTAGATTGTAGTTCCTCAGAAGAAGGTTCTGTGTCAAAGTTTCAGTATCATGCTGAAGCAATGTAATACATTTGAAGAGAAATTCATGTTATATTTTAAATAATCAGAAATAAGTAATCTATATACATAACTACATATTCTTTTCATTATACCCTGTTACAGATGCACGTATTTTTATCTTTATAGACAACTATTCAGGCAACAAGAGAAAGTTTACAAACAATTTTTTTATGAAAACAAAACTACAAATTAATAAAACGCCTATCACAAATAATTACGTAAAGAATGAACAATCTACATGCATTTTGATTTGAAGCCTTCCTAGCAACAACACTTACAGAACTCTTCTTGGGCAATAAACATTCAAGAGCTTGGCAGTGTGGAAATCAGCATTTATCTATTTAGCTACCCAAGAAGGTTCTATAAATCTCTATGCATGGAAAATAAATTCTTACATGAGCTTGATATATAGTCAATATCTGATTTAAAATAGAGAGTTGAGGGTTGTTACACTACATCACTATGATAAACTTACTTGAACGCGTTTCGGGAGACGGCTTGTCCCCATCGTCAGCATTCTCTCTCATCAGTTGAGAGAGAATGCTGACGATGGGGACAAGCCGTCTCCCGAAACGCGTTCAAGTAAGTTTATCATAGTGATGTAGTGTAACAACCCTCAACTCTCTATTTTAAATTATGACACATCACTGTTACAAGCTTCTAAATCTTCAAAAAATTGAGCTCAATATCTGATACTTTGTTATATGAACACTTTGTTTGTAATAAACTTTATAACTCAGTGCAGTAACCTGCATAACTTTAATAATAATAATAATAATAATAATAATAATAATAATAATAATAATCTTGGCAGGAGAATATAAAATTATATTGTTTGCAAAATAAACTGACATAAATAAAGTAATTAAACCTGTATCTACTACTTTAAAGAACTCAGATGTTTTAAGACTACTGCCAGAGTACCCTTCTTTTACACACATAAATTTATATAGGTATCCATTGTTTTATTTAAGTATATTTGGCTTAATTGTTAACTACTAAGCTTTTATTAATGTCTAAATACTCTGTAATACTAATCTTCATTTGATGTGTTTAGAGAACTGAAAAACAGTATATGAATTTAAATATTATGACTTGCTCCTTTATTAATATGAGGGAGGTCCAGAAAGTAACAGACGTTTTGAAATAAAGAATTAACAAAATGAAAAAATCAAATATCATTATATATGTACATTTGGAAGCTACACTCTCAAGCTATTTTTCTACAAAATTGCCATTCAAATTAAGGCACTTATCATACCATGGCACAAGTTATTCAACACCATCTCTGTAGAAATCTGCAGCCTGCAATTTCAACCACTGGTTTATACCGGCATGCAATTCAACATCAGTATGAAAGCATTGTGTAGCGAGCCATTTTTTCATCGCTGGGAAGAGGTGGTATTTGCTGTGCACCAAAACCAGACTGTATGGTGAATGATCAAAACCTCCATCCAAAACCATCCAACAGCCCTCGGGTATGATTGGCCATATGTGGACGCGCGTTGTCATGAAAAAAAAACACATCACAAAGTTGGCAATACATTTCAATTGGTTTGTGGTATTTTTCTGACAAAAACCTAATCACAGACTGCACCTCACAAGTGGCGGTATTTTCTATTGCAGCACACATTTCAATACATCACAGAGAGCAAAGTAAGGGAGGCACAGTCCATGCACTACCACAGCTGAATGCATACTAAGTGTAGGAACGTTCTGACACCAAGATGGCAGCTCTACCCTGCCCACCACCATAACAGGCCAAAATGTCTGTTACTTTCTGGATGGCCATCATATAATATACACTGTACAGAAGCAGCATCTGAGAGAACTGTTTCTAAACTGTTTATCAGTTTCATAGTAGATATTGGGAGCAAATCATTCTTTCACCAAAAATGAGCCTGTGTATAACCATGGAGTGCTTTGCAGTATGTTATTGCTGCTTCTTCAGTTTACTTCTTTAGGATCAAACAATTATCCATCAATTCTGAAATGAACATGGTTCCCTATTGCAGACCTTGAATGTATTTGCAAAGTAAAGTTATCTCTGTTCACTGAACCATAATGTTAATCATAAATTACCATTTTTAAATTGCAATAATAGTCTAATTATAATGAATCATATAAGTTCAAGTAAAAGATTCATACAAATACCCAGAGTTCAACACCAATTTGCCTACTAATTGCAATCACAGACACACAACTCACAACCTGTTTTATTCATTCATTGAATACATTGTAAAAGGAAAGGTTTCCTAGTATATACATATTTATGAAAATAAGGTTTACATAATTTTATTACATATATACTCTTTTGAACAGTGAGATGGCACTGTAGTAATGTGTGTGATGTTCAAAGCATTACAATCTATAATTAATTTGTGAAAATTAAGGTGCTTTCTTATACTAATAAAGTTGCCCTTCACCAGTTTGGTTTCCTCATAGTCTAAGCAACACACACTTTCCTCATCATTTGTAGGTATACATTCATTGCATTTACACCAATGGTTAGAGTCAAAACCTTTATCGGAGTTCACATTGTCTTGGAATTACTGTCAGAATTATGTAATTCTTCAAAACCACATTCTTTTGGTTCAAATTGATACGGCAGGATTTCACATTCATTCATTTTAAAAGTAGATGATAGACTGATGTGTATCACCTAGTATTAAATGGATTATGATAAGTGATTGGTTAGTTTTTAGGTTTGCTCTCTGTTTATAGAGATAAGCTATAACTTTCTCTAGTTAAAATCACATGGGGACTTTGTTTGTTACTTACAGAACCTCATAATGCTGCATATCTGTTTATAGTGTTTATCTCAATTCCCAGCCGCTAGATGATATGATGAGATCATGCATTTATTGAGGAAGACACCATAATGTGATAACCAATGACTTTAGGATCATGGGACTTTGTGTGTTGCTAATTATTCCTCAGTGATGACAGACAAACTAATGTAATGAATAAAATATTCATTTTTGTGTTTTATTTCCATAAGATTTTTTGAAAAGCATTTAAAATGGATTCAAATATATGCCTTTGATTATTTTTAAAAATTGGAGAATAATGTAACTGGCCAATAATTTTCTTTAATCATCTTTTTTGTTTTGTTTATGTAGAGATCCTAGCCAGTTTTAATCTGTTTCAGAATGCTCCTTGATTTAACTAGGTATTTGCAATATGTGTTAAGACTTAGGTATCCTAAATTTAAGGTGTTTAATAATTTCATTCCATAGCTCATTCAAATCATTGAATTCTTTTAGCTTATATATTTCTACTGTTAATTCTTCTTCTGCTGCTTCAAATGTTCCCAACTTTCTTACCCTAGATAGGTGGACAGTTTATGTATCATAGAGCTTATATGCTTAGAGCATCACTCAGTGCTTTTATAGCATACAGTGTTGAACAGCTCCTCTTAATTGAAAAATAACATCAACATTTTGAGGTGAGAATCTGTCAAGTGAAATGAAAGCACTCTCAAAAACAGGGATAAATATTATACCATAAATAATTGTAACAACCATACTCCTTAAGTATGACTGGCATCAGTTATTAAGGATATGTAAAATAAATGTAATTAGGCTTGTAACAGTTGCCGTTCTGCTATTTGGCTCCCAAAAATAAACTCAAAGCATTGGCTTTTCAAGCTGTAATGTTCTCTGCTGTGCTACCACTGGCTTATATTTACAGCACTTAAAAACTCTTTGAAAAGGTGCACAGGAAAATGACTGGAGACTTATCTTTGTATTTTGCTTTATTGAGTTTGAATTCAGTAAATGTAATAAGAAATCAATAATCTTGATTCAAAACAATGGCTGTGTTTACAACAGATTTTGAGAATGCATTTATCCTCAAATGTGTTAATTTCATTGCCTATGCTTATTAAATATTCCATTTTATTCTACTGAGCATCGCTTCCTCTAAAAACTGATTATGATAATTAGCTTCTATTATGTAGCAGTTTCTTTTATTAACCAAAACAATATGAGTAAGTGGGAAATACTAATGTATCACATGAAAGCAAAGCAAATTAAAAAGATACTTGAAAAAGATTCAATTAACTTCAAGTAACTTATTGAAATTCTTAGGAAAGAGCAATATAGGCTACCAGTGTGTTCAAAAAACCTTTTTACTTAAAACATTAAGCACAATAGCATATAGAAAAATAATTCAAATTATTTTCCAAACTCCTTAACTACCTATAACAGTACAAAAGCCCCTATGTAAGCTCCTTAAAATGTAATCTCACAGATGCAATTTAACCCTCTATTAAAGTTAGTAAAAACTTTTTAAACTATCCTCTTTTATTCATTTTTTTATCAAAGATGAATGCCATTTTCTACAAGGATGTTAAGGACCCTGTATTAGGCACCAAATGAAAATGCCTTGACAACAAAACTTGTGGTCTAGAAAAGTTTGTAGAAATAATTACTTCTATATTATATATATATATATATATATATATATATATATATATATATATATATATAAAACAATGCTTAGCATCAACTGTAGCCTAGCTGTACATGAAGTTATTAAATGCACATGTTAACTACAGCAATGACATAGGATGAGAGAGTTAATTGCTATTGTGGAATAAGAAATTGCATTGAATATGGTAATTTTGTCTGTATTTTTATGCAAAATTAACATGTTTTCTGAAGTCATTAGATATACAGAAAACATATCAATCTTCATTGTTTGCACATTATATTCAACTATAAATAATTTTTGTTATAAGCATATCATAATCCATTCAGTATCAATTACAATGGAGTGCGGTAAAGCCAGACTGAAATGCAATAGAAATGAAAGCTGCTGTATACTAAACACAACACATATGATATGCAGGCTTTTGTGTTAACTTTAATGCCAAGGAGGGTAAAATACATTTGGGTTCAACCAGGTTTCATTATATTTTATGCTGGTTTCTTTATAATCTTTTATTGCATCCTCCATTGCAAAATGTGAAATAGATAAGAATTTAGCAAGTAAGATTATTGCACATGTGTAGATGACTATTATTCTGTGCTAATACTTACAGTATCAAAAGGTGTGTCTACCATGTGGCCAAGACTGTTGTCTGTATACTCTCAAATCAATAGCATAGGTGATTATAAATGTGGACCAAAAAACACAGTAAAGGTATTCCAGTGTAAGCCTAGTTACCAGAAATTCAAACAATTTACCTAGGAGTTCAAATAAATTCCCAATCATTTTCCTGAATATGATATTCCTGATTTGTCCATCCCTTAGTTTTCCTGAATGGGAAAATTCTTCAAGGTATTTTCCCAGCTTTGGTTTTCTCTATATATTATACAAAGTAAGAAATTTCCAAGGAAGGGATTTATTTTCCACATACTATTATAAAAGGTTATCTACATGAATATGGCATCATCTAAAAATATTTTTGCAGAGTGAAGTTGTAACCAAGGGTACAATTCAAATTGATGGTCTCATTCTTGTTTGCTTCATAATCCATAATGATGGCTCTTATCCTGCAGTGTGTCCTACTTCTTTTAGTTGCCTCTTTTATAAGCCTCTCTAACCAAAATTCTCTTTTAATATTCCTTGCATTAGCCTGCTCCTTTTTTGAAGCTCTGACACAAAACAGTATAATTTAGGATGGGGCTTACCGATGGCAGCATGAAATTGGTTATGATGTCTCTTACTGACATTGTTTGTGCACTAATGGTTATGCAATGTTACTTGGCACTGATTCTACATACCAATGTCATATCAAAATACCTGCAACCTCACAATGGCCATCCAGATACATAAGTGATACAGAAATAATTAATCACCGAATCTATGCCATCTGATGCTTCATCTGCCATGCGACAGATAATATTGTGCATATATGCCCTTTGACAGTGACGTCTGTAGGATCATTGTAAGATTTTTGCAAGCCCTCAGTCTATGTTCTCCTGTAGATTGGCTGGCCTAGATGGAAGAAGCAATAATGCTGCAACTGTTGTTATTTCATTCATGGCATGTCTTAATAATTCCTATCTCAACATCCTTTCTGACAGTCTCACTTGCACATGTAAATCACTAACTCCAGATATTAAGCATTTAGTATCTTTCTGTGCATTCCCTCACTCTTTTCAGCCAGCAAACCAATAGCTAGAGGTACAAAAACAATCTATTTAACATATGAATTGTGTTACATTTAAGAAGTTCAAGAATAATAAATAATTACACAAATATGGAGGGACTAACCTTAAATATCCCATTAAGAAACCCTACATCATTGATCATCGGTAAATGAAGGGTGGCAAAAATGATTGTTTATTGTGTAAATCATCAGCCACATAAGAGTCCTGCAGCAGGAACATGCCACCTATCACTATATGCCTTTATCTATTGGGAATGTCAGTGAGCTCTGTAAGTGTTGTTTCGTTGGAAGGCAGATCCATATGGCATTCTTTTTTCAAAGCCTGCCTAATGTTCTCCAAGTGTAGTAAGAGACTGAAATCACCAGGTGTAACCCTTGGCAGTTCTTGGTGTAATATCTGTGAAGGCTGTGAAGCCAGATGATTTTGAGCAATGATTTTTAAATTCTGTTGGATTATCTAAGCCTCTGGCTCTTCTTTATTAAGAGAGTGTGAATGTAAAAAGTGATCTGAACCTCTCAAGACATTAATGTTCTCCCTGCATTCATGGCTTATGGCTCTGGTGTTGCATTCCTTACTCTGTTATAATCCCAAAAAAATGTATCATCCTTTCCAAATTTACTTCTATAATATACACACTTGGCTAACACTAATTTGGTGCCACCTTTTATAAAATCTCTCCATATTGAATTTATATATTTCAAAGGTCACCTAATTTTTTTAGTAACACTTTTGTATTGTTTCTACATGAACATTAATTCTTTTCTAATTTTTCACTTTCATGATGAAGTTGTTTAGAATGAGCAATTCAGGGAAATGAATTTGTCAAAATAAATGTTTCAACAAAATTGTATTTTGGGAAATTGTATTAAGAAAAATTATCAGGAACAGTCCAAATCACTCAGGCATATAAAAAAGGGCCAGTCTTAGAGTGGCAACCATCTGCCAGGTTACAATGACTTTGCTGTTGGAAGAAGAAGCAGATGGATTTTCCTCCTTAGCAATGCTGACTTTAACAGGCCTGGCTTAAATGCTTTAATGGCATTCTAATTTCTGCTAAATATGAAGTAAAGTTACAAGAAGAGAACTTTAACTGCTGTAGGTGCTTCATGCATTTAGCTTTTCATGTAAATGCAACATAACAAAGAAAATTTCATACTGATATTAATTTCTAGAAGGAAGGAAAACGTTACCATATATGCAAAAACTTTTCCACTCAATTGAGAAAATTCAAAGAAATTGTTAACAAAATATGGAACAACACAATTGTTTGTGAATGTAGCAGACAGACTATAATGATAGATTACTGTATATTACTTGGGAAGCTTTTACATCTCTATCACATTCTGCAACATTAAAACAGGGTAATTTCAATATACATCTTGAGAAGGAGGAAGCAGTTTGATAAAAATAAAGAAACTCTTAAACTATAGTAACAATCATACTTCAGAAGACTTGACAGTACTTGCAATGATGATGGTTTTAAGCATTAAAATAAACACAAAATACCCTCGACTATCATGGCATCTAAGTTTAGCATTGCTTATTCTTTGAAGAAGTATGTTGTTCACACTCTTCACACTCATGAAGGTTTGCAACTTCAAGACACTCCTTCTTTTGAAAATATATTTCCAGTTGGTCTCCCACGTACCTAGATTACCAATCCTTGATATTACTGTAACCTTGATCCAGATCAGAGTAAATGTTAAGAAAAACTGGAATTTTTGCACAGTTAAGTAATCCTAAGTGTTAACGATCATAAAGCTCAAGCTCATTCTTCAAGCTTCTCACACAGCTTAATGTAGATAAATGCATTCTGAATATTAAATGCTGTAGGAGAAGCTTAAGAGGGAACAAATGACTCAAGCTTTATGATAATCATATAAAACATACTTTAGGTGTTAAATTTAGTTTAGTGACTGTGTATTAACTCTGGTGAAAGACAGCAGGTGTAGCCAAAGAATTGAGGAAAGAAACTTGATCTGTACTTTGAATTAAACACTGAAGGAAAAAAACTTGACTTAGTGACATAATTATAACTGTACATTTGAAAGCTGCCATCTTAATATTAGCTTTATAGCTGTTAGTACTTGAAGGGGTCTATTTTGAAAAGTTGTTAATGGTGCAGTAATTGAGATGAAAAGCCTTGAGGACATTAACATAGATGTTTATCATAATTATGTTGAATAAAGTGATTTATAATGGGGATGTATAACATATTATATCTTAATGCTGCATTAAGTAATGCAAATGTATATATACCAATGGTTAGAACTATGTTTACAATGCAGAAAATGTTAAATATGTTGTAAAGATGTAAGTCAAATCCTTTTACACATTGCTGAATAAATTGTATGTATATATAAATAGACTGCAATTGTAAGAGGTATATTTCAGCACTAAATGGGATTGCCTTGTCATTAATGTTTGGTACAATAATTCAACAAAAGGGGATATTCTATTTTTGGCACTCCCCCTTTTTGTTAATGCTATTACTTAACATAATTATACTAAAAATGGGTGCATTGCACCACATTTTTAAGTGAGATATTCATATACTTGAGTGTAATTCTGTAATTTTTTATGTTGTATGGAGAAATACTCATAGGAATACAATCAGAATGTGAGTTCACTAAAGCTATTTAAATAAATAAAAGAAAACAGACAATCTTAAAACAGTTTATTTAGAATTATTTCAATGATATTATGTACATTTAAAATTATAGACCACAATCTTATCTTTATTTTAAGAAGCCCAGACTAAAACAAAATAGTGGAAAAGTTTAAAAATCAAGAATTATACTGTCACTGTGAATAAATTAAAACTTTCAACTTAAAATATCACTTTGGAGATACAATTACTGCATACCTATATTGACTTTTAGGTTTATATTTATTTATTTATTTATTTCAATTAGAAACCTTTATAAAGACCTTTTTGATCTCAGTTTAAATATCCAAAAACAAAAATATCTCAGCATTATTTACTGCATAGGTGATATCTTCCAGAATCTTGTTGCACTTTGCATGAAGTTCTTTTGCTATTTCTTTTGGCACTCAGAAAAAAATAAATGCAAATATGATTGGCAATATTTAATATCCTTTATACTGCACTATATATTTATTTCATTAAATTAATTTGCACTTACAACACAACTTCTTCAGATAGCTATTATTGTTTACAGCATTTTGTTTCTTGAAGACATCTGAAAATCCACAACCACCAGTATTTGAGGTGTGTGAAACATAATTCACAGAATTGAATGATCTCCTACAATAACATGACAGTTATTAAAAATTGTATTACCTGAAAATGAGCAAAAGTTTTATTAAAGATGATGTTGTTAATAAAGATAACAATAATAAAAAATAAATTACTTTCTTTTTTTTCATTTCAGCTTCTTTGTACAGTTCTGAAATTCTAATGTATTTCAAAACACAAAAACAGCAATAATAACTAATCCAGAATTGTTATTTCATGCTAGACCTGTGTAAGGAGAAGTGCTGGGTGGAAGAATCAAGTATAAAAATGAATAATGGCCGACATTTCAAATATGCATCTTTGGTCTTCTATGTCATGCCCAGCCACCTTGCCTACTTATACATAGCCATGAATTTTTTCCCATCTGATATTCCTCATCCCAGAAAACTCTTAAGTTATTTCTGCACATTAAATGCCACCATCTCCAAAATATGTAATGTTTCTCTGTACAAGTTAATGCAAATTGTAAAGGAATTCAATGCCTGTGACTCAGAGTCTCTGTATAATTTCAATATTTGGTGATATGCACAGAGATGGAGCAATTATAGTTGTGTCTGCAGACTGCTCAGGCAGCTGGAAAGTTGCCATTATAACATATTCATCCTGACCAACTTTGAATGTGTACAAATAAGAGACCTATGTTTAAGATCAGTCCTACAACACACGTGTTAGGAATCTTTTTAGCCTATTATTCCCCATGATTTACCAGAAAATTTCACAACACAGTGATACAGTCACATCATAGTAATAGATGGCTTTCAACACACAACCACAGAGGAAATAAGCACATTTGTAGTATGTTTCCACTATTATCTAAATGAACCTCTTTTAGTGTACAAGAAAGCTGCTATTCATTTTCAAATCTCAGCTGAAGATTGTGTACATACAGTCACTGCTGTCAGCATTACTATTTTTCTTCCCTTGAATTGCTTTAATATATAGTGTATTTCATTTGCATTCTGTTTCAGTTCTTTGAATCTTTTATGGTGGTGGTTTTTGTTATAAGCTCTCTTTTGTTTAACTGTTGACTTTAAATCTTCAGTCTGAGAATAGCTTGATTAAGCATCCATTCAACTGAGTACATATATTTCAAATATATAGTTATAGATTTTATAGTCTTATAGTTACAATTATTTACTTACATATAACTAATCAAAGAGTGGCCACCATAGGAATATAGCTGTTAGGACTGCTACCAATCCCACTATCCAGATGCCAGCAAATATTTGATTTAGTAACTGAAAAGGAATAGTGAAAAGTTATATTATATAGCATTCTTGATGCATTTCAGTTTGAGTATGGTTAAAAATATTACCATGAATATAAAACCACTTTTTCAATTGATAACAATTATGGAAACAGAGTTTTAAAGAGGCCTATACATTAATTTCTTGAACATTTTTTATTTTGTTTCCAGTGGTGTATTGTACATCTATCATCAAAATTCACATAATGAATAGGAGATTCATGATTCTATCCCACCAGGATCATCTTTCATGACTGGAACCTTTCCCAGGTTTTCTTCAGCCCTCAAAATTGGCAAGGCAGGTACCTTAAGGGGAGACGGATGTATATTTGCACCTAATAATGAAATTTGTCATTATTTCCACAATTTTGAACTTAGAACATGAAAGTTAGCACCATAATTTAAAACATATCTACTTCTTTTATGTACCTTTTTTTTTTTATAATTTTTCGATTAGCAAGCTTCATGTTTGTAACTTTCAAATTTTAAAAAATAATTATGTATCCTTTTCTGAACTTCTACAAAAGCATTCAACTTGAAATTTTGCATGTGTATTATGCATTTTTAGAGTAATAATTCCCTACAGTTAATTATTTTAATTTATCTTTGTCTGTTTTTTTAAACAATATTGTATGTGAAGTTAATTTTAACATATATTTTTTCAAAGTTTTTAAACATACAAAACTCACAAAAAATTATCTTTTGAAATTCTGCTTGCAAGGAATTAGAGATATTATCATTCTAAAGTTGTTTGCAAAGTTCCATGTTTGTACTCACAATAGTGTTTAATAAAAAGGTAGAACAATATTGTATTGTATTGTTTTATTGTGCTAAGAGATTTACAATTTGATTGTCTACCGAACTTTGACCCTGGCCACTCATTCTGTAGACAATCACTACATTTTATCTACATTTTACAATTTCCCATCAATAAATTATCTTGCTTCAGTTTTTCATGTCCCATTTCCACTTGTTTTTCACTTGTCACTTGTTGATTGCTTTACCATCACACATTCACCAGAGTTTTCCATTCAAGGTAAGATACACTACCTCTTACTTTTCTCTATCCACTGTCCAAAGCCATTTATTTTTTACTTTACACACAAACTGTCCAATGCTCCTAGCTTCCTTGCACATCATTTTGATTATAAGTGCATTTCTATCCCCCTTCAACCACTTCTTTTTAATAAATTCTCTTCTCCAATTTTCTGTTCCTTGGCACTTAAATGCTATGTGTTCAATGTCTTCATTACCACCACATATCGGACATTGGTTTTGAGGAATACCCTGTCTTAACCCTCTTAGCCTCCATGCTCTGGTTCTTACCCATGCAATAGATTCTCTCTCTTCTGTATTTTTCATTGGCCTATAACAAACCAATGAGCTCTTTTCGGCCATCTCACTGAACATGTTTTGTATATTTCTATATGTTCCAGTTTTTCCTTGCCTTTTTCCAAAACTTTTTCACGGTATTTTCTCTCCTTCTCCACATGTCTCCAAACCCATTTTTCTCCAAAATGTTTCGTAAATTACTTACCCATCCATCATTCATTAAACTATTCTCTTGGTATTCTATACATTGCCTTAACACATTACTTTTTCCTAAATTTAAAGTTCTAAACCAAAATTTCAAAGCTGTTTCCATTATCTTCCCCTTAGTCGCCACCCTGCCCATCTTTAATTCTGCTACCTGTCTTACAATTGACTTCGGTAACCCTAGTATTTCTCTACAAAACATCCTGTGCACCTCATCTATACTTTCCCATCCTCTATCTAATTCCCATATTTCTATACCATACATCATTTTTGTCTCCACAACCATCTCATAAACTTTTTTCAGCCATTTAACATATATATTAGGTACTCTATATTTGCAGCTTCTGATTGCAGCCATTGCCCCTTTACCTTTCGCCAATGCAAACTTCTTTTGCTTCTCCCATTTATTACCTCCATCTATTTTTGCTCCTAAATAAATACAGTCATGCACCACACTGTAATCTTTATTCTCTTCCTTCCACTTTTCATATTTGCTTAATTTTCCCCCCTTTTTGAGTACCACAATCTGTGTTTTCTCTTGATTCACTTTTAACCTCCATTCTTTACAATATACATCAATTGCTTGTAATGATTGTTTTAAACCACTTACTGTAATAGATCCTACCACTAGATTATCTGCAAAAAGAAGTCCTGGGATTTGGTTGTTGTTAATTACTGGTGTTAATTCCTTCCAATTTCTAGTAAGACATCAGCTATGTATAAATTAAATAAAACTGGGCTTAACTTACATCCTTACCTGAGGCCTTTCTTTTGTTGAATTTCTCTTGTTACACAGCCTGTCTCCACCCTTACATAGAAGGTGTTTTGAAAATTGTACTTATTGGAAAAAATATTTAAAGATTATAATATAGTTATTTTACATGTCTAACCTCACAAGATGAAGTCAGTGCTCCCCATATCCATAGTAAGTATCCTCATTTTCTGCAGCTTGTTTTCTGAAATTTTCCATTGTAGGCTCAGCTGATTGAATTCATTGTTGGTCAATTTCTTGAAGAATTGTTTCCATAAACACTCCTGGACTGTAGCTATGCTGTTTCATTGTCTTGATTCTGCCAATATTACCATTTTTATATATATAAGAACAGCATCATAAGTTGCTATTCTGACAACAGTTGCAGACACAAATGTAGTTTTGGGGCATTGTTTCCATATTAAATTGTTCAAACTTTCATTAACATTTTTCTGTTTTTCCAGAATACTCCTTTGCAGTAGTTCAGGAGAAATCTATAAGTAGGCTTGATTGCATTCACTACAGCAATGGGTAAAGTATGTTCTTGGTTATATGGCTTTCCACACTGACTTTTTATAAATTCACACCAGGATGACTCACCGGTTGGACATAACCCATGTTGTGGATTTTCATTGGTTGAAAGTTTATGAAAGTATGTTACCCAGGCTGCTTGCTGCATGGCTCTTACATTGCCAATGTTATTTCTAACTGCATTGCAATAGTAATTCTGCAGGTTACCAACTTCCACTTTGGTAAGCCTGCCTTTGCCACCAAGAGGTTTACCATCCTTCAGAAGTTTATCTTTCATTTTCCTGGTAAGCTTTAGCAGTCTTCCTCAAATTCTCTTCTGTATATGGACAATGCATTCAAGCTTTTCTATCTTCTTGTCACCATGAGCCTCTCTTTCCATAACCTGTTTGAAAGCACTGGAATCCCCATCTCCCTGGTATTTGGTATACCATACACCATACTTCTCAATAGAATGTGCAAATATCATCTTCATCCCTGCTGGTTCCATACCCCCACTCAAACCAGTATAATTTATGGAGCATGAAGTTTCATGCTCTGTTCTCAATTCTTGTTCTTTAGTTTTATCTTGAACTTTAGTTCTATTGGCACAAGTATGACAAAACTTACTACATACTTGTACATCTAACAATCTGCCTGTATCTACACTTATTACAGTGGATACACCATGGAGTGAAGTATGGCCATGTTTCATTCAGGAATTGTTACAGCTCACAGATACCAGATCAGTCCTCACAGTATCATCATCCTCATTGTTTTATTCTATTGCTTCCTGTGCAGCCTGGTACAATGCTATCCTCTCAAACTTTCTCTATAGCACTGTAAGGCTTACGATTATAAGGCATGAATTTTGATGGAGGTACTGGCATATTCACTACTCCACAGAATTAATTTGCACCTTTTCTCCCTACACCTATGCATTTAATACCAGATACCATTACCATGTTGACTTCATATAAGTGATTTGAAGCTTCAGAGGGTCTAAAACTGTTACGTGCCCCACAATGTTCACAATTTGTGTGCAGATTACACACAATTTCACACCTATTATCTATGTGATCAAACACTTTTAGACAAGAATTTTTGCCACAAAATGAACATGCACAATATTTATGGCTATAGATAGCAAATTTATATCAATTACTCTAAAACCACATGCTCTTTCAGATTCATTATTTGAACCACAGCTAGCATTGCTAATTTGTTCTGAAATTTTCCTTTTGGAAGCACTTGGTATTACAATTTGAGCACTAACTTTTACCTTCTTTGTGTTGCTTATTATTGTCTTTCTAACTTTCTTAAACACTCTTTGTGACCTTCCCATTGTAAAACATTAAATATGAACACTCAAGAAATCACAACTCCAATATTTCACTTCCAATCACACCAGATACAACTCTGAAGTAAACATAACCTCCACAAATTCACATGGCTTCCTGAATGGTGGAAGGAAATTGTAAAGGCAGGAAATAATCCTTTACAGTCTTCTTGAGACCGGCTGCAATAGTTTAGTCAGATGGCCTGTCTGAATTCAGTGAAAACTTCAAAAGCTTACAGCATGACTACAGAAGGGGGCGTGGTACTTTGCACCATGTTTTAGTATTTAAATTTTAAAGACCACTTAGACACCTCAGAAAAGCAAAATATTATAATATACTATGCACAAGAATATGTACAGTTTATTTAAGCAATAATATTTTTTTCAAATTTTGGGGGCAATTTTGCGTCTGTCTCCCCTTAAATTTAGGGCTGTAATGTTTTCTTTCCTAATTATAATTTAATTGTCATGTGCTCATGTAATCAGTGTTCATCACATGTGATGCTGTATGATGTAAGAATTGGCATTAAATACTATCTGTTCCTTATAATTTCTAATATATTTATATTACATGTGAGAATCAGAGGAGCATCACTCCATTTTAGCAATTTTACAGGAGATATGAAGGAAGATATTTTTAAATGTAATTTCCATGTTTCAGTGAGATAATACAAACTTTATTGAAAAATCTCTAAACCACTATAGATTATACTTAAAAAGCAGGCAGGTGACACAATAACTTCAAAACTACACCTTAGTGGTACACCGTTAATTGCTGTTTAATATAGTGCTCAGGAGATACACCATTATCACTATAAGCAAATCAATCTAAATAAAAGCTTTACACTCTGGAGATGCGAACTTTGCTGAGAGAACGTGGTATAAAAAGTGAATTTTCATATTAAAAACATATCAGTTCCATTAAAAAAAATGTATTAATGAATTTTGGTACCAATGACCTAGTGAATGTTTACTTTCTCACTAACTTCATCACAACCATTGCTGTTGCAGTCTGAAACTCCAGCTCCCTCTTCTTGAAGACTCCTGTAGAATGTATGGTACTGTTCCTAGATAATGCCAGAATGGCACTGATCCAATAGGTCTTTTATTTTCACTTCCTGGAGCTTTAGTGTCCCATCGTATTTCAGTTCCAGCTGGAAGACAGTATCAGAATTTTGGGATTTTCTGGAAACTGGCAAACTTTTGAATTGTTGCTCATGGAAATGTTTGAAAATGAATGATTAATATCACTTTTGCGATATTGAAGCTGGGTCACCGTAAGCCATTGCACTTGATTTCCTTCACTGCCAGTTTTCATGTGTTTCAAGTGTTCCTTCTGCATAGTGCCAAAATCCAGGAAGTACTTCTGGTGCATTTCAACAACTTTATACAGCCTTTGCTTTGAAGCAGTCTGAACAACATATAACCATCCTGAAGGATCATAGATTTTAACATTTTTTGCAGCCCTCTCTATACTGACATGAACTGAATCACAGTCCATTAAAGAGTGGCCAGACTCAAAGAAGCATTGCTATATCATAGAAATGTTCAGAGTTTGTACAGCATGAAGAAGCATGGTACTCATATTGACATTTTAATTTTGTGCTTCACAGGTGTCAGAAAGCAAAACAACTGGATGGCCATCTGCAATCTTCTGGAGTTCTTGAAATATACATGATGCTACTGCAATTGATCTGCGTTTAGCCACACCTTCATGCCACATGTAATTTCTAGCTTTCCTGGTAGCAGTATTGTAAACTGTGAGATTGTATACAACTAGTCTTCTTCTTTTATAGAAAATGGTCTTAGCAGCTATGTCTGTACAGTACCTTACAACTTCTAGCTCAAATTCCAATATATGGCATTCTCCTGCTTGGGCCCACTCTTTCATTTTGTTTTTTACATTTCTAGCTGCCTCTTTTCTATTTAGGTGTTTAGAGTGATGATCTTTCTCTGCCTCTTGATTTTCTTCTGAGAGATTTTTAAAATGATAGCAGAAGTTGCACACTCTTTTCTAGGCACATTAAAGCCTAGGTTAAAGTTTGTATTGAATACTTCTCTGTAAAGCCAATATTTTTCAGCAGTAACCTGTTTCTCTTCACAATGTTGCATATTCATATCTCCTGGTAAAAAACTGTTGTGCAGTGCTCTGTCAGCAGTAATGTGATGGTACAGCAGGAAACAATTTGATATGGCTCCTTATTCTCTCCCTAGCCTTGTCAGATCTCCTTATTCCAGGATGATAAAAACCTCTATTGTCGTCAGCAGTCAAAATCATGTTGCTGCTGTCTTTTTTGTTCTGTATGTATCATACAAATGTTTCTGATGCATTAAAGCTGTCAAGGAAAAACCCTAGACATACTTGAACTTCACAAACATCTTTCATTAGAAAGTATTTCTTTGTCACATTTCTGTGCACCTGCGAAATGCAACCTTGCTTTAGGTATCTCCCTAATAAGTGGAGCTAAATACTGCCTCTGCTTTTCTGTATCTTTCATCATCCATAATCCATGGAACATCTTCCTCGCTTCAGCCTTGCTGATGATCTCACTACACTTTCTTGGGCATTTGGAGCAATTCTTGTACTTAAATGCCCTGGCTGGCACTTCTTTCTTAGTAGATGATGTGTATGCCTTTCCACTGCCTATTCATTTTTCTTACATTTCTTCTCTACTTGTCTGTGTTCTTAGTTCTTTTTCTTGTTTTCTTTTCCTTTTCAACTTTATTTCCTCTGACAGGTTGCCTATGTCCTTTATCATTAGAATTTGCAGTCAGTGACTTTAATTCTTCCTGGTGCATGTTCATTATTATCATAAAACTTTTGCCCAGATAAACTGTATCATTAGGACTGAATAGCTGATTTGCCAATGAATGGGGAGTTGTGACATTTATTCCCTTTGTAGCATTGCCTGAAAAGAAGAAAGTTATATAATTGTTAATGTTAGTACCTTATCTAGTATAAATTAGCAATTAATCAACTTTGAATCTAAACCAGTCCTGTGGAATTGTTAAACTCAGTAATTATAACCAAAACTACCATTGTAACCAAAGACAAATGTGGCCTTAAGCATGCTGATATGAACTTATGTAAATATTTTAGTAGCATTTCAATTAAGAAAATAAAGAAATCAGATTCTAGCCTCGAACCACTATGAAAAGGCACATACACAATCATCTAAGGTGATAGCATCTTTATATACATGTTTTGTTTGTATTGTATTCCATTAATTACATGTTCAAATAATTTGTGTTGGAGAAATTAATATTTGAAATGTTAAACAGGACGCACCATGAAAAAGTAGATCATAACTTACTAGCTGTTTATCTTGTGATTAAGTGATTAAGGCCCTTTCAGTTGGACCACCACTCTCCTTTCCTTGGGCCTCAGAGATGGCGATGAAGATGATGATGAATCTGTGTTGCTTTCAAGAATTTAATTATCCAATGAACCTAAACTAAATATTTTGAATCCATTACACTCCTCTTCAATTAACTCTGGCAGTGTGACCATATTGTAATTGTTTTGTGGTACAGATGAGGTTTTGCCATTCTTTTCTTCTCTAATTTCTAAAATAAATAAATAAATGGTACCAAGTCTAACTATTGCAATCAAACTAAAAGTCTATACCTCTGTGAAATACTAGCTGGTAGTTAAAAACAATAGTTACTTCGCTTACCTTTATCGGATGTTGAATAATTCCTTTCATTGCAGTAATTTTGATTCATCACTAGATCAACCATTCTCCTTCCTCTTCAAGTAATTTTTATATCTAATAGAGAGTGCGCACTAACACTAACCTCTTCACACTGAGTCCTTCAACAAACTAATAAGCAAAATATGATATGACAATGAAAGCAACATGATTAGGTTGACAATGCTTATAAAGAATAATCAATGTTTTGTCCATCATCTCTCCACCATCTGATATACTTGCAGGGGAAATGCAGCACCTTGAAACCTCATAAATATTTCTGAGAACTGATGGTTAGATGATTGCAGCAATTAAGATTCAGCAGTAAGTGAGATGTGCTGCGACATTTCCACCTCACATTGCAAGTGTCATTAGCTGCTGGACAAGCTATAGTTCTATTTCAGGTGGACATAAAAATAGCACACACATGCAAGAAAGCTATATGCACAGCAAGTAGATAGTAGTCTCTGGCATGTTAAAACATATTTACAAAATTAGGTCATGAAGTTAGGAGTCAGAAGAACATAAGGACCATTACATTTCTCTGATTTCAAAATTGAGACGCACTTCTTCAAGACAGAAGAAGGTAAGTGCCAGTACATCTATGTGTCTCTTAAATAAACTTGCAACCTGGAGATACAGAGCACCTTATCCTCACTGGGAGAAGAGCTGCAGATACTCGTTTTGACACAACATAGAGTTTATTACTGCGAGAACATACACTGAAGATCCCATTTTTGAAGATACGTTCCTCTGGCTCTCACACGACAACATGAAGTGAAGGTTCAATAAAATAAGTGAAAAGGTAATGAAAAATGCAATTTTGTTATTTCTGCCTTTAAAAATATCATAAATTTGGCTTTCAAAAGTATCTCAAGCTTTGCCTTGGCATTATTTAAAAGTACAATTACCATGCTTAGTGATTTTATAATACACAGGCTAGTAATAGGAATAGTTTGTTTCATCTCTGTTTTCTCATATTTCAAACTTTTTACCCTTCATATTCATTAACATTACATGAGGATGGAAGTTATGGAGCAAACTGATGAAATTTGCTTCAGATACTTTTGAAAGTATAAAAATAGAAACTGACCTATTTTATTATACCTATGTTTTTATATCCTTCATAGCCATCTGTTGAATATATCAACAATGTTACAGAGCTCACAAAACTGTGTGACAGGAATACTGGAAATTTTCCCAGGACTGAGTAAACGATTTAAAAAGCAACTGTCACTTCTTATTTGCATATATACCTATGTAAATCAAAGCACATTTGTTTACTTAGTTTTTTTCAGAACCTTCTGTCATTGTAACAAGTTTTATAGAACCTTAAATAAATTAAATTGTTCTAATTCACTGAAAATCTTTTGGGATTGGAAGTCTAAATTGCATATAAAGATTTACTGTATAGTTTGGAGCATGTGGCAAAATTTTTAAATATGTTAAATTACAATTTTATTAGATAGAAATTTCCATGAGCCGTAGCCTTTTGATACTAACAGGGAAAGCTATTAAACCTGTCACCTATCTAAACATTGGTTTTATAACAAAGTGAACGGAAATTAAAACATTAAAAAATCAGTGATTAACAGATTGTTGTACAGCCCTGATGACTGATAAACTTTTCATAAGACATCTAAAACCAGAATATTTCTCATTCCCCTATGTCTATAATATACCCATATTGCCATTAAGCAATAAGCTTGAACCACACTTTAAATGGATGGCAAATACATTTAACTCTGAGATCCTCATTGTATCAGGTGTCATTAAATTCTATTTTAGGAAATGCATATTATTTTAACATAAAATACTTGCATACCTAAGAAAATTCTAAACAAATTGGAAATTTTCATCGGCTTACTGAAACCTATCAGACCCATATGACCAAATTTTACAGTAGGAAAAATTATTTATAAGGATAAATTGTCATGTCATCATTCCAATTTTCCAAACTTACAGGTTTAATTAGCTGTCACTATGCATAGGAGTAGGCAGATTATCTTATAGAAAAAGTGAAAATAGAATAACCCTATATCTTTAATCAAAGCCATGAAGGGCCTTCATTAGCAAAAGAAATCTGAGAGATTATGCATTTATTAGTTACATATTTGGCAAAAATTTTGTAAAATACAATACTAGTGTGCAAAGTTGATTTTAATTTGAAAAATTCTGCAAATCAAACCAAGGATATTTGGCATTCCATCCCAATACTCTACTACTGAGCCATTTTAAGGAGATACCCAAACATATATTAAACTTCTCTCATCTGTTTCATGTATGATTAACTAGAAGCCTGGAAAATTAAAAGTATTTGCAGCATTGCAAGTTGGCTTTAAAGTATGTATAACTCTCAGTAGTTACCATTGCTATTAGGTTTCACCACAACACACAGATAAGATGAGGGAAATGTGAAGAATCTTCAGGCATCTCATCTCAAATGACTAACTAGTAGAGCATCAGGCCATTTAAATGGGCAAGTCCTTTCAACATAACTTTAAAAATAGCTAAGGGGAGTGTGACAGAAACTTTAAACTTTCTAACAATATAAATTAAATTTAATCAAATTTGTCTCTGCAGGAACTAGTATTCTGAAAATTTCACAAAAAGAGTGATTCTTTTCAGTAAAGATTCCCCTTGAATGCTAAAAGTACCCTTCATATGACATTAACACTTACTGGGTAACTTAGAAAATGGCACATGGTCACTGTATTAAATTGGTAAGCTAATAATTTTTCCCTTAAGCCTTTTGCATTGCACGACAAGCTGTACTCATATAGTTAGTAATGGCATTTAAATCACAAGATGAGCACAGTTCGCAAGTATCTGTTAGCCATAACATTATATATACCTGCAGTTTTAACTACCACATGGCATTCAAAGAATCCTCATATCTCTTTAGAAGACTAATGAACAGAAAAGCTAATACTGTTGTACCGTGAGAGTAAGTAAGAAGGATATGTTATCTAATATATCTCACAATGTAGTGAAACATGGTGGGTATGAATCATGATCCACAATGAATGTCCTGTGTGTGAAGTGGAGGGATAACAAAGAAGTTTATTTCCTAATAACTAAAAATGAAGCTACTCTCATAACAGCAACAGGCAAGCTGAGAAAGCAAGGTCAGACACCCAGAGAGGAGGTAAAGAAGCCATTGTGTGCCCTTGGGTACCAGAAGCAAAAGGGAGGTATCATTGTAAGATCAGATAGCAACGCACAACTAAAGGTTACAGGAAAATATTTTTCTGTCAGCTAGATATGTGCATATTCAATTGTTTCATTGTGTTTAACAATATGACTGCTAAAACCAAACAAACTTTACAACCAATATCACTCATCAGCTGCTTCATAGTGTAACACTATCAGAGAACAATGTCAGAGGTCAAGTTGTACTCCAGTGAGACTGCAAGCGCCCCTTTTACAGTGCACAGTCCACCCACATACAGGAAAAAATAAAAAAATTAAAAATGTGTTGTATGTTACAATAAGGAGAAAAATAGCAAAAGTTCTTAACAATGCAAAAGCATTGTGTCGTCCATAATTTGGAGAACTGTTTTGAGATGTACCATACCCAATAAACATATTAGGCCTTCAAAATCAGCAAGTCAATGCTTCCAGTATCATGCATGCAAAATTTCATGAAACAAATTATATTGATTGATTTCATACAAATTTTTAAACTTTGCAATGCACTTGTGCAGCTATACAGGGATTTAAATCAAATTTCTGAGATAGCCATAAGGGTATTTAAATAAAATGCCAATGGGTTAAAACAGCAGAATAATTTCATTAAAAATACCCAGATACTAATATTCCCAGTACTCAGAAGGTCAAACAAACAACAATGAAAGCAGTTTATCAGTAGTCCTTACAGAAAATACCTTGAACTTAATTTTGGAAATTTTATTTATGGGTGGTTTGCAAATAGTTCAGCCCTTTAGAGTCCTCAGTCTGTGTTAGATAAAATAACAGATGAATGTATAAACTGAACAATTTACTGAAAATTAGACACATTTTCTATCCTTTCTCATGTGTTTATGTCCTGCAACTTGAAAAACTATAATCTTTTTAAAAAAATTTAAAAGCCTTACTTGTCATTCTACTGTCTGTCCCAGAACATAGACTGCTATCAAAGACTGTATGTAGTTTCAAACCTTTGAGTTGGACAACAGTCTTCCTTATTCCAGGCTTGTTAGATAACATTTAAATATTATAATTTTCAGTGATTAAAATAAAATAAATATTAATTAATCCCTTATTTGTTTTTAATATCTGTCCCAAGTTCCTTATGTCATTCTCCTGCCACTTTGTACACTAAGGTAAGCCCCTAAGAAGCCGTTATGAAGAGGGAATTTAGGTTCCTGAAGTTCCCATTTATAAACTTACATGTATGTTATTGTTTGTGGCACTGCATTTTTCCCCACAATTTTTCTGGTTTCCTGTTCAGTTTGGAGGTTAAGTTGTTAGTGAGTTAGTGGAAAGTGTTTCTTCCCATGCTTCTGATTAGCTTTAATTCTAATAAGTTTGCTCATAATTCAGCATAATTTTCATTCATTAGATTAGACAATCATGCCTTTTCAATCACAATTCTGGTATTTAATTGCAGTTGTAATAAACTGTCAGTGGAAGCATGTACAGTCTCCTCTCTCAAAACATGTCATTCTTCTGGCATATTGAAGACAGGAGAATTACATGACACCCCAGGGTCAGCCTCTTTTTTAAACAAAAAACAGTTTTTTTCACTCATACAGTAAATTCTTATGTTATAACAGCCATTTACAGATGGCTCCAGGAAAACAAAGCTGTAAAGATTGGCTTAAGAAGAAGAGAGAAGATGAGAGGACAAGATAATACACAAGTCTAAGGTGACCATAATTTCAGAACTTCCAATCCGGACAGCCTCCCCCGTTTCTCTCTCTCATTTGCGTATGCAAGTACACACAGATCCACACACACAAAAAATTAATGGGCAATACTTAAAAGAAAATAGTACTCATACTTGTTTCTGTAGCATCACTGTCCAACAATCTCTAATAGATGTTATTGTAAAGAAGACAGACCTGTTTCTGCCTGTGAGTTGTCGATATGGCTTGATTTTTGACTTTGCTAGAACCAACTGTACTTTTGGGGTGAATGTATTTTTTTAAGTATGGTAATATTAGTCTGCAGTTTTTCATATATTTCAGCATGCGACTCTTTGAAGTTCACTTTATACATCAAAATTGCACACACTGTTTCCATTTTCATGCTGGATTTTTCTGCACTCCAAATGTCATTCATCAGAGAAAACACCCTCTCCACAGGTGCATTACTTCCAGGAATCACAAGTAAGAATTCAACAACTTTGTTTAGATCCTGTAAGGAAATACCCTGAAGTTCAAAATGGTGAAATATCTCAACCCATTTATCGCATACTCTGTAAGAAGTATTGATTAACCATTCTTCAAGCTTTATACTCATTATGTATTGCTTTACACACACATATTTGTCAAAATTGCTATCAAAATTTATGGAAACAATTTCCTTCCCTTTAATAGCATCACTAAAACTTCTGAAGCACTCTTCAATTTCATTCAATTCTAGATCTTTCAATAAGTATGCCCATTGGAAATATTTAACCTGACAATACTGGTGTTCCCAGCCTTCTAAATACTTTAAAACACTGGCATAAAATGTGTTGACTTGCTTCTTGAAATTTCTAATGCTTACTGGATTAGAATCTTCTATTTTCTTTACAAGTTCTTGCACTTTCAATGGAAGAAAATAAGAAAATCGCTCCTCTTTCTCTCTTCAAAATTGGCTTTTGTTTTAGTTAGTTCAAGCACAGATTCAATAGACATCACAGTTTATCTTCCTATATTTGTAATAGTTTCATGAAACAAAGTTGCCTGATTGTAAATGAACCACAAATATATTTCACTGAAATTATTCTCAGAAAATGAGTACAAAATCCTTGGAGTATTTTCACATTCATAAAATAAGATTTTAGTCCCTCATAAATTCCTAATATTTGCAACAAAGCTGGAAGAAGACTTAACTACCTTGTGTTTGTAAAACCCAAGAATTTCTTCTATTCAATATTTACAAAATAGAAGAATGCCTTTAAATTAGTAACATGCACTGTGTAAATGTGAAAATACCTAAAGATTTTGTAAATAATTACTTCCATGTCAAGTGGAAACTATCCACAGCTTTGTAAATGCAATTGTTTAATACATGAGCAATGCACCCAAATCCTATTATACCTCTGTCAAATGCGGTAATTGGATACTTTTAATTCCTCATGCACTTCATCCCTAGCTAAAGGCATGAACACACCTGTAACAATAGCCTTCAATTTTGTAATTACAGAACAATATTTTGTGTCAAACAATTACTAATTAATTTTGACTAACCATCTTGAGATTTGAAGCTATGATTAAGAGCAACAGTGTGATATGCACATGTACTCTCCTTTGCAGCTAAGTTCAATGCTTTTTTCCTTTGCACTGACTATTACAGAAAAAGTCTGTCACTTTTATTGTAGGAGCACTGCTGTCAATCACTCGGTTATAATGTTTAGCTGTTTTAATGTGTGCCAAAATATCACTTTTTACACTATCCCCTATGTAGAGATCACAATCACAGAACTTACAAAATACCATAGCTTCTTTTTTCTTTTTCAGGAAAGGAAATTTTTTTGTAAACTTTCATTAAGTATGCACTTATGATTCAGTATTATCAATGACCAATGTCCGAATTTAGAAAGGGAGGAACTAACGCCACATTCTCGGTATGTATGTACACTATGAACTCCTTCAATGAACTGAATTAACACACCAACAATCAAGATACTGTACAAGTGCAATGTCAGTGTCAGCATCCTTTTATATATAGAACCTGTGGGAAACCGCAAAGCTCACCCTATTGCCAGGTATTTAAAGTGTCAATAATACTATCGTAATTTGTATGTAATATGAATACTGCTGACTACTCAGTTGACGCAACTGACTTACGAGTCCATGAACTCCAGTATTGTTAAATCCTTAAAGTTCATATTATGAATCACCCTCTTACAATTTGAATTATATCCATTATTCTAAAAAACCAGGACAAAACTAGCACTTATCGGGACACCGGGACATAATTTAAAAGGCTGGGACATATGGTTGCCTTATGCATGACTAAAACAGGGGCAGGACGAGATTCTTTGTTGTTACAAGAAATGAAATTAGCATCACAGTGAAAATATCAACAAAGTGCTTGAAAGAACAAGTAAAGTTAGTAGAAGAAATGACAGACAGAGAAAGGAGGATGAAAAGGAAACAGTGAAAAACAAATACCTATGTCAAATATGAGATGCAAAAATAATTTTAAAGGACCATTGAATGCTAAAAATACACTCCCAAATGCTGATCCTCATGAACCAGATGAAACACTGCCAGCCATTTCTGAAAAAATGAGAAAGGATGTAGAGAATGCAAACAAGAACATAGGGAAAAAAATGAGCATGAAGTTAAAAGAAAAAGACGAAGGAACCAACAGGCTTCATAGAAAGGCTGAGAAGTACAGAAAGTGATTCCAAAGAGTAAAAATAAAAGATCCACTGAAAACTAGTGCAACTTCATCACTACAAAAACGGGTTCAGAAATTGTTAGATTCCGGAGATTATTGCCACATAAGCAAGAAAATATTTTTGCTGAAGTGTTTCTGAACAATTAGAAAAGTTGATTGGAAAAATTAAAGGTACTACAGGATCTGAGCATAAAAGCTAATTATTGCACCAGATCATTAGAGGAAAGATTTAAAAAAAAAGTATTGGATGATAAATGCTATACCTTTTTTTCAAAAGGGGAAGAGTAAACTTAACAAATGCAAACCATTAATGTCTGTAGAAAAAAGTAGCAATGAAACATAAGAATGCTTTGCAGCATTTTTTGAGGGAGACAGCAACAGCTGATTCTCACTTCAGAGAAGAGATTTTGTTAAGACACCCCAAGGATTAGTACAGAAGAGGCTTTTGAAAGGCAATATGAAGCACATGTTCATGGGAACTTTCTGAAGGAGCATCTGCAGTAGCCCCACATCTGCTATGAAACATTCACTCACTACCAACCAAAATGAGTAATAAAAATGGCAGTTGAAGATATGGAAACCTGTGAATGCATCAAACATACCAATATGGAAACACTGGTCAAAGACCTTAACCGAGAAGACTTATTTAAGGTGTCAACACCACAAGAAGTGCTGGAAAATCTCTGCTGTTATACCAATGATGAAACGTGTTTAATGAGGGACTGTGATGTAAGCATGTATAATATGTTGGATTTGATGGAAGTTATTGCTAGAAAAGACATACAATACAAGAAGTACAAATGAAGAAATCTACTTTGATATAAAGGGGATTAATAAACAAACAAGAAAGTAGTGAAAAAAACCATCACAAAAAATATATCAAATATGAAAAATGAATGTTTCTTCACTGTGGCTGATTTTGCAAAACATGTTCTTCAGGTTAAACACCAGAATAAGTCACTCTATTGCCCCCCCCCTTCAAAAAAAACCCACTAAATGGAAAGGAAGCAATAATCCACAAAAGTTTCATTGAGAACTATGGCTATAAGTATTTTGAAGAGACAGGCATTCTAAGACAACAAGCAGGGGTGTAGCTAGGCTGGTGAAACCGGGCATTGCCCTGGGATTCCCAAAGTCAGGGTCTCAAATGAGGACCCCCACCAACCCCAATAAAGGTCGGGTTCACGTTCAAAAAGATTTTGAAGGTATCTTGTGGTATAAAGTTCTGTAACAAATTACACATCAACTAAATATTTAATTAAGGTTATTTTTATTATTGCTGCAGTTGCATGCAAGACAATTATTTTCAAAAAAAGTCAAATAATATGCTTGGCGGCAGTGGTTGAGTGAGGTGGTTTTACAGCACTCCACTGCATTGTCAGTATGTTTATGCACTTGACAGTCAGCTGAACAACTAGTCTGACCACAATGCACACATGCCATTACAAGCTTTAGCTTCCATGCTTCTGGCTTCATATTATCCCATGATTGATACTATATTGTCACAAATTTACAATAGGTTCAAGGGTATGAAGTCAGTAGTAGATGCACATAGGTCAACTCAACCCTTTTACTGATGATCAATTGGAAAAAGCTGAAAAATTTGCTGAAACCTTTTCTGACAACGTAGCATCTTTGTTTTGACAACAAATATTATCAGTTTGAAGTTCCTTTTAAGATTAAAAACATGATTGATGTGAAACAGCTTGCTAATTTACAGTTGATTGAACATAGTTCTTTTACTTCTGCCTATTCTGATGTGTGTACTGCCTGCTATGTGCACTTAACTGTTCCTGTTATACTGGTCAAAGCTGAAGGATCATTTTCTAAATTAAAACTGATCAAAAACTACTTCAGAAGTTCTATGATTCAAGAACAGCTAAATGGTTTGGCACTATTGTCAATATAAAATAAAAGGGCATGATTGTTTAACATTGGTAAAGCCGTTGATTTCTTTACCAATATGCAGTCAAGAAAAATAAGGTTCAAATCTAAAGTTTATTCATGTTTTTACTATAGAATGAATAATTTCTTTTCCTGATACCAAGAAAATGTGGATTTTATGCTTTTTTAAACTTTAGTCTTTGTTTTTATTACTTTAAATTCACCTTTTAAAACTTTTTACATTTACTACAATAATGCCAGCTAGTGATATAGTTGATTAACATTTAGCTTTATATAAAAGTTTCAATTAATTTATCCAAGCAAGACGAACTGATTTATATATTGAAAAGCATATTTTTGTATTAGTTTGTAAGTCTTAAGACCAAAATAACCTCTGTCCTAATCCTATTGAACTTTGTAACAATAAGTGAGTGTCACACTTTAGACAAACTCAAACCTAAATCGAACATCATTTCATTATTTGATACTAATTTATTAGGTGGTGCTAGCAATAAAAATGATAAAAAATAACAAAGCTCTAAGACCAGATGGCCTATTATGCAAGTATTTCAAAGCATCTTCACAAACTTCAACAGAAATACTAGCAGCAGCAATGAAGAAGTGCCTAGAGAATGGGAACATCTCTGACAATTGGAGACTGGCAACAGTAAAACTTCTGTACAAAGAAAAAGGAGACCCAAAAGGTCCAGATTCTTATAGAGGGATAGCCCTGGAGGCCGTAGCCTTCAAGATACTGACAAGGATGTTAACATGGAGATTAAATGAGATGCTCGCCAATTAGTTGCCAGAGGAGATGTTCAGTTTGTTGCAAAGGCAGATCGATAGGAGCAGCAGTAAAAATCCTACTAAAGAAAATATACAAAGAAACTGTACAAAATTTGGCAGAAACTCTATGTAGTCTTCACTGATTACTATAAAGCATTCAACACTGTACACGAAGATGACTCACAAAAAAGTTATTTGATCTCACAGACAGACATGGACAACAAAACTGATGAACAACATACTATCTGAAAAAATCACCTCCAGATCAGTAACAGCATTAAAAAAACTCAAAATGAATCAAACAAAAGGTAGATGTCCTCCAAGGTGACGCACTAAGCCCACCCCTCATCATGTCTTTGTCCAGGATATGGTGAGAACAATACAAACAGACATCAATGTAAGCATATACATCTATGCAGATGAAATGGCACTGACCTGCAAGAACAAGGATGACCTATAGTCAGAAATGGATAAATTAACAAAGTGGGCACAAGAGAATGGGCTGACAATAAACACGAGAAAACAGAGCTGGTAACCTTCAGGAAAGGAAGAAGGCTAAATGCTGAAGACTTGATAACCTGCAATGGCGAACCAATCAGACACAACAGTTTACATTAACTCAGAACAACACCTCAGACAATGGCCAAATCATTCTGAGTACATCTTGAAGAGAGAATAACATCAACTATCAGGGAAATGAATAATACCCAGACCATCAGAAAGCTATTGCTAGTAACAGCCATGAAACTATTTGAAGAAAAAGTGTTACCAAGCATAACATATGGCTTGCAGCTTATATGGGAGCACTTGAGCACAAAACACTGATAGACATAGAAAGGGTCAAAGGGAGATATTTAAAAAAAGTTCCCCCAGTATCAAAATACACCCCCAACATACTGGTATATGAGCTAGCCAGGGAGACATGCTACATAGATGACTTAAGATTGAAACTGCTACTGTCAATCATACCAAACTAGAAGAAAGTACTAGAAGAAAGGACTAGGAAAAGAACGGAAACAGAGCCAGATTTATATGCCACTGTCACAATGATGGGTATGAGCTGGACAAGTGCAAACAGCAACCTGCATCACACAGGACATGACTGGCAGTCCACAGCTTCCATGGCAAGTTGTGCAGAGAGAAGAGATAGCACCGCCTCATCCAGGAATGTGTGTGTGAACTGTGTGGTCAGAAGTGTGAGACCTATCATTTTGAGTTTTTTAGAAACAGGACAAACTCACTGAAAGATTATGCTGAAAATGAGCTACTCACAAACTGCCCATTTCAGTGCGCTCTACCACCACCACCACCACCACCACCACCACCACCACCACCACCACCACCACCACCACCACCACCACCACCACCACCACCACCACCACCACCACCACCACCACCACCACCACCACCACCACCACCACCACCACCACCACCACCACCACCACCACCACCACCACCACCACCACCACCACCACCACCACAGCCACTGCTGCTGCTGCTGCTGCTGCCGCCACCACCACCATCACCACCATTATCATCATCATTTTGTAATATAGTTCTTCACATTTATAAAACCAAGTATTAAGTATGCATAATGGTTTATGTTCCTATGATTAAACCTAACGTTGTATGATGCCCATATAAATAAGATTTAAAATTTCTGAATTCACATTTGGTAAATGCAGTTCGGGGCCACATTTGGACCTTTTTCACTGGGGCCCCAAGAACCTAGCTATATCACTGACAACAAGAGTCACTACATACAGCATCATGTATACATTGAAGGTAAACTCAAATGACAACAATGTCCAGAGTGTTTGCACAATTTCATCTAACCTCCAACATGGTGTTCCAGCGATATCAGCTGATTTAAAGCTTGTTATGGCCCCTCTTCCAGATACAGTTGATACAATCTACTACTGGAGCGATGGTCCTGTGACCCACTATTCTAACTGAATCATATTCAGTGTGTTGTACAATGAGTTTTTTATCATGTATCCAAACAATTCACTTGAAAGTATCATAAAGCAGGTCACAGAAAGGGGGCACCAGATGGTATACAAGGTACCCATAAAAGAATTACAGATAACCTGGTGGCACAAGGAGTTGATATTCCAGATATGCCCTCACTGGTTTTCCAACTCCAAAGGAATGTGAAAAAGATCATCATTAGGGAAATCACAATGAATGATATCAAGGACATGGAACAGAGATTGGACAGGAAGAATGCTAAGGAATTTAAGGGAACACAGAATGCTCATCAAGTTATCAGTGACAAAGTGAGTTCAAAAGAAAGATTCCTCTGAATGAGAAGGTTATCCTGTCTCAGCTGCAAGTATGAATGTGCATTACCAATTTGGGCAGCATCATGGACAGTGTGACATAGGACTCCCCAAGATGCAGGAAATTCCTGTTATTAATATCAATCCAGTAACACCTAAGCAACCTTCAGTCATCAAAACATCAAAATGTTTAGATATCAGTAATGTCAAAGAGGGTTCTTTCCTGAAATTTTTAGAACATGGTAGAAAAAACTCATTTTCTTACATTCCTATGAGTAAAACTGAAGTCCAAGATGAGGAAGTGGTTGTCAAGTACCTCGAACAGGATCAAAAGGACAAAAGACTCCAGAAGAGATCCAAATTATATTTCATATGTGTGTACCCTGGATGAGATAAAGGATGTCCATAATGTTGTTTATGGCCTTCCACATCTTTCAGTGTTACAATATACTAGTTCCAGTAAGAAAATCAGGTGATGGGGTCGAAAGTTCAAATTACAGCATTGCTTTTGCTTTCTGTCACTTTCCTGGATATCTGATCATTTTTCTGGTAAGTAAAAATAGGGGTTTTGTTTGTAAATAAACTGCAGAAAAACAATGTTATTGCTTGACACCATCCTGTAAGTCAACTTTCAAGTGCTAAAAATTACAACTACAGAAAATGAAGCCAAAATATCCAGTAATTAACTGTTGCCAATATTGAAGCCCAGAAAGCCAATCTATTTGAAAATCACCCTTATACATTTTATGCATTTTTCTGTGAAGGGATATACTGTGCATTCCTGTTAAAAACAGAAAAGTAATACAAGTATCCAATTTTAAATCAAATTTGTAGGTGTGCAATAATTACATCACTACCTACAGCTTTCTGAACAAACATAAGTCTTTTCAAATCAGCTTCAGAGTATGCAACAGGAAAATTGGCCCTGTTTCTTGCATTGTTTCACCAGTACTGATGATCAGCAGGAAGCATTTGCTGCTTAACAGGTGAAGGAATAACATGTACAATGTGCTTTCAACAATCTATTAACACCCAAAACGTTAAGGTTTAATTTTACCATCTGTCTTCAAGGGATTAGACAAAAGCAATTACAACTAATTCTGTTCATAAATCTGTGCAACAGTATATGATTACCTGGTTTCTTCTTCTTATGATAGAATTGCTACTTCAATTTGCTGACATTTAATCTGAACATGCTTACCTTCTCTTGCCATTTCTTGTTGTCACAACAAAGATGATATCTCATACTGGTGAAAGTAACAGAGAAATACAGTGGTACCCAGATATTTGGCAACGTCCAAAATAAAAAATTATCCAGTTGCTTCCTTAGGAGAAATGATGGCTGATTAACAAGATCCCGCATCTATTAAATTAATCAGAAATTTTAATTAGATACAGTTCAAATAAACATTATTTAAAGTGATATCATATTTATGTGAAATGAAAATAGTCTACAACATGAAAATATTATAAGCTGCTTAATACCCATTAAGAATTTATTAATATATTAGAGCGGTAAAAAATCTAGTAGCAACATGAGCATCATAGAAAAATAATTTATTTAGTCTAAATTAAAATAACGAGCAGGTAGATATCCTCAAATTGCTTGTCTAGGTCATTTCCCATGAATTGGGGTTGCTGGTTACTATCAGCAGAGGGTTTCCTTCAGAGGCAGGGTTGAAACAAATTGAAATTCATAGTTCAACTTGTACAATACACAGTGGCTCATTCTAGTTTTATTATTAAACATCTGATTATATTTTTTGAGCAAATGTGGCTTTACTTTTGATTAGCATTGTATTTACTTACCTCCATGTAGTTATACATAGCCAAATCACAGATGGCTTCTGCATCTATATTTCTCATGCTGGAGTAATTTTTTAAAGCTTCTGATAGGTTCAGTATATGAGACTGAATTATTTTATCCAAAATCTGACAATCCTCAAATCCCTGTAACAAATGATTAGAAAACTTTTATTACAACAAAAACATAGTTAATTGAGGATTTCAGAACAATATTCTAAACTTGGTGTAAAAATTGTACTTGTTACCATGTATTATGAGGATATGTCATAGTCGCTTTCACCAATAATAGATTAAGATAATCACTTCTACTTTCTTGAATGGAAAGTCTTGAAAAGCCACCAGAGGATGACAACAGCAAGCAAGCTCCAGCAAAAGGACACCATACTCTGGCAGTCACCATCAGGTTGATCATGGGCACAACTAAGCTCTCAAAACATGTCCCATTTTATAAAAAGTAAGTGATGTAGTGTAAACTTTACAGTAATCTTGGACAAATTGGAATATATCAACAGAATGGAAAACCTCCTTAACACCTTAACACAGAAGAGTACACTAAAATAAAAGCCAACCCACTCAATGCAGTCACCAATAAAATAAACAAATGATAATAACAGTTCCATGGTAGACAAACAAGACGAAGCTAAATTAAAATCAGACAACCTATGCCTGTCCAGAATATATGGTTTACCTAAACCAGATGAGACCAATTGTTAACAATCTTGGTGCTCCCACATACAGCCAAGCAACATGGTTAGTCCAGAAATTCAATTCCAAAATTTTAAAGCCATAGCCTACAAAATTCATTCAACCTTGTAGAAAAACCGAAAAATGTAAGCATAACAAAAAATGACATACTGGTCTCCTTTGGGTTCAGTCATTGTTTCCTGGTATACCTATTCAAAAATTAGAATCTCCACTGACATTGGCTAAAATCCATAAAACTACCAAGAAGAGATAGAAGATTACATTAACTTAACCAAACTCTGCATCACAGATAACCTTTTCATTTTCAACAGTCAGATATATCAACAAAGAAATGGTCTAGCAATAGGAAACTCTTTATCACCTACCTTAGCTGATCTGCTTATAAGCGATATCAAAATAAGGGTTACAAAAGCCTTCCCATGGATCTTCCAGACCTGGCACTGTTATGTGAATGACACATTTGCCATCATTCCAGAAAAACATATTGAAGATGCCTTGAAATTGCTTAACCTACAAGAACCGACTATCAAGCTTACCATTGAAACAGAAACTGAAAAACAACTACCATTCCTAGACCTCAAAATACAGAAATGCAATGGAAATCTCACATTTGGCATATAGAGAAGACCCACGCATACAGACAACTATATAATATCCAACACTTTCAATCCAAAATTACGCCAGTACGCAGTCTTCAACAGTTTGATACATGGGTTTTTTCTCCTACCTCTCAACATCATAGAATTCAACAAAGAAAAAAAGACAATCTACAGAATACCAGAAAAAATTGATTCAATAGAAAAACAATATACAAAAAAATCCAGAAGGCAGAAAAACTTAAGACAAACAAAAAGCACCAAACTGTCAGCAGAAAAAGAAAAATACACATACAGGAAGCTCACATACCATCCAAAGTCCATGACAAGTTCCAGAATATTCAAAGAACACATCATTCTAGTGCCCAAAAACCCATACTCCATCTAAAACCTACAACAGTCACAAATAAAGGATACTATACCAACAATAGAAAAATCAGGAATATATCAATTTAACTGCAAAGTCTGAAACAAAATCCATATTGAAAGAACAAAAGGTATATTAAAAACAAGGGCAAAGGACCATCATCTCAGGAATCTGAAGTATAAACAAGAAGAAAAATCTGCAGTAGCAGCTCACTTTTGGCTGGAAAACCATGAAATTGAACCTAAACTGGTACTTTTAAAAAGCATTTCAAACAAAAAAACAACTAATAGTCTGGGAGAACATTAATTTTGAAAAACAAAGATCAAGTCTTCAATTCTTAGTTACAGCCAAGAGACAACCTCAGCAGAAAATTCCTTGAAAAGCCACCGAGGATAACAAGAGCACAATAATCTCCAGCAAAAGGACACTGCACTCTAAAAGTCAGCATGTAGTTGATGATGGGAGCAACTGAGCTCTCAAAACATGTCCCATTTTACAAAAAGTAAGTGATGCAGTGTCAATAAACCAACTGACAATAGTGTTATAAAAAATAAGATAATTAAGCTTATAATTTTGGTCACATCTCATCTGTCACTGTAACATGGCAGAACTCTACAGAATGTACAACAGTCAACTGCTCAGAAAGTAAGTGGATTATGCTAGTTGCAAAACAATAAGTAAGCAATAGAATTGGTAGTTACATAAAATTAATATCATTCTAGATCTTGCATTATAAATAAAATATATAGACCACTGACTAAAGCAAGGTCTTCATTTTCTCTGTAAATAAATGAATTCTAAGAAAAATACATTTTCTTTCTTGAAAAAGATAAATTGTTTTCTGCAATTTAAGTAAAATATGTTACTTACTGCATTCATTCCTTGGCCATAAAATGGCACCATTGCATGTGCTGCATCTCCAATTATAACAAACTTGTCCTCAAAATGGTATGGATTACACTGAAATAGAATTGCAATACTCATATATTCACCATCTCACTGTAAGATAAAGCTTATCTGAAAATATTTATTTAGGACTGGAGCACTTTATATCTAGTGGCATCTACCCATTACTTTGTAGTTTTATGTAACTCACATTTGACAGTTTGAAAGTAGTCATCCCTGTAATGTATAAATTTGCTTTCGCTTACATCTTTGATTGTACATTAAGAAAACATTATTAATGTTGCACAAGACATTATATGTACTGTCCTTGAATGCATCAACAAAACTTACATTTCTGTGAAGTGTTTGTACAACAGAAAATGTACCCTTCAACCATACAAATATTTCATATGTGTAAGTAATGGCAAGCTGCCTGCAAACTTGCTACATAGGTCAGTTAAAATTAACATGTATAGAGAATACAAGCTTGGTGAGAGAAAATCTGGTGGGAAAATCTGGTTTTGTAATCTGTTTGTATTTCTAAAACATATTATTTTAAAATATTACACAAGTTTACTACCTACTTTAATTATCTTTCTCTATATTTTAATTTAAATTCTGCTACACATTTATTTCTGTTCCTATATTCAGTATTATTTTATATACTATTTTGAGCACATGGTTGATATTCCAACCATGAACATGGCATTCATATTCTTCTGAAAATTATTACTTTTAGAAAAGATACAAGAGCTATTAAAATAATTATTCCATTAATGGAGCAGAGGCTCCGAATGTAAACAAATAACAGAACATTATATTGGGCTTGAATCAGCTACAATGCTGTTGGAGAATGAATATGTTCTGACACTATTCACTAAGCTACCTAGGCAATCTGTGGTGTGCTCTAAGAGAGTTATATATTATGTAATCGATCATGTTTTCGAATACTAAAAATGTTTCTTTACTTTGTTTTCTACCTTTTTTTCCTGAAACATTACTCTGAATCTTTATTTGCACTGTACTGTACCACATTTGTCCATATGCCATGATGGCACATGACAGAACTAGCTGTAACTGCCTGAATTACTGCTGTTTTAAAAAATAATCCTGTTATTATTCATTAGATGCTAGAGCTTGCCCACTTTCCTTTTTAAATCATATTATTAGTAAGGTGCTAACATGACAGAAGTAAAGTAGGATGTTTTTCAGGGGAATGAAGAGTTGGTAACTCACCTAAGATGCCAGGCAAATCATCAACTCTATTTTTAAATTTGTGTAACCAGCTAAGCTACTGATATGATGTTGATCTGACCATTTACAATGTATTTTTCTTTTATTCTATTATACTGTTTGCCTACATATCCCATACCCATACCCACCCACACACACACACACACACACACATACATATCTGAGGCACAACTGAAGCCTGTAGTTTCCCATACTACAAAATACAAGTACCTAATAGGCAATCTTTGGTAGGTAGTATATTTACAGGATATTGCATATTTAAATAGAAGAAAGCTCCACATTCAGTGAAATGGTCTTATGGGAAACTCATCAAAAGCTGAAGTCAATTTCTAAAACATGCTACTTTTACACTGGGAGCTACACAAATTTTCTAGGTGACTTTACAAACTTTTACTGTATGACATATCCTCTTCGTGCATAATTTTTCACAATTCTGAAAAGACGTTTAACATATGTATTGTGTTTAAGTAAGTGTCAGAACAGTAATATATTAAAGCCTTTCTTTTCAAGAGTAATATTTTAGGTCAACTACATGCTGGCATCACGTGATGTCATCATGCATTTAGGTAACTCTAAGAGATTGTACAGAAGTATTTTCAAAAGGATGGCCTCATTTGGTGCCATTATGTCTGAAAAGGCTACCTTGATATTCACCTTGAAAAACACCTAATAAACCAACTAGTTAAACACATGGATCTAGTGTCAAAATTAATCAAAACCAAAATGTTGGACTTATGCAATTAGATAAGTGATATGCCACAATCAATTACAGGAGCACCTACAGACAAGATGACTGTATACAGTCAAATAACATGGGACATGTTACATAAACTAATATTTCTTTTTGGCAGAAACTGTGGCTTAAACATAAATAGTATACATAATAACCTTTACTATACAATAATTAATACTACATAGCATTTAATTGTTTATTGTGCTAAGAGTGTTACAAATTTGATTGTCTACTGCACTTTGACCCTGGTCACTCATTCAGTAGACAATCACTACAGTTTGTTTACATTTTACAATTTCTTGTCAATAAATTATCTTGCTCTTTTTTATCAGTTTTTTTTTTTCATGTCCCATTTCCAATTTTTTTCACTTTTCATTTATTGATTACTTAACCATCACACATTCACTATAGTTTTCCATTCAAAGTAAGATGCACTACCTCTTACTTTTCTCTTTCCACTGTCCAAAGCCATTTATTTTTTACTTTAACAAAAACTGTCCAATGCTTCTAGCATCCTTGCATATCATTTCAAACATAAGTGTATTTCTATCCCCCATCAACCACTTCTTATTAAAAAATTCTTTTCTCCAATTTTCTGTTCCTTGGCACTTAAATACTATGTGTTCAATGTCTTCATTACCACCACATATCGGACATTGGTTCTGAGGAATACCCTGTCTTAGCCCTTTTAGCCTCCATGCTCTGGTTCTTACCCATGCAATAGATTCTCTCTCTTCTTTATTTACTATGTCTATATATTTTTCCCTACTCCATGTATTTTTCATTGGCCTATAATAAACTAATGAGCTCTTTTCGGCAATCTAACTGAACATGATTTGTATTTCTATATCTTCCGGTCTTTTCCTCGCCTTTTTCCAAAAATTTTTCACGTTATTTTCTCTCCTTCTCCATATATCTCCTAATCCATTTTTCTCCAAAATATTCCGTAATTTACTTACCCATCCATCATTCATTAAGCTAATCTCTTGGTATTCAATACATTGTCTTAACACATTACTTTTTCCTAGATTTAAACTTCTGAACCAAAATTTCAAAGCTCTTTCCATTATCTTCCCCTTAGTTGGCACCCTGCCCATCTCCAATTGTGCTACCTGTCTTACAATTGACTTTGGTAGCCCTAGTATTTCTCTACAAAACATCCTGTGCACCACATCTATACTTTGCCATCCTCTATCTAATCCCCATATTTCTATACCATACATCATTTTTGCCTCCACAACCATCTCATAAACTTTTTCCAGCCATTTAACATTTATATTAGGTACTTTATATTTGCAGCTTCTAATTGCTGCCATTGCCCCTTTACCTTTTGCCAATGCAAACTTCTTTTGCTTCTCCCATTTATTATCTCCATCTATTTTTATTCCTAAATAGATACAGTCATGCATTACCCTGTAATCTTTATTCTCTCCCTTCCCTTTTCATATTTGCTTAATTTTCCCCCCTTTTTGAAAACCACAATCTGTGTTTTCTCTTGATTCACTTTTAACCTCCATTCTTTACAATATACATCAATTGCTTGTAATGATTGTTTTAAACCACTTACTGTAATAGATCCTACCACTAGGTCCTGGAATTTCGATGTTGTTAATTACTGGTGCACAGTTATTATTCCTTCCAATTTCTAGTAAGACATCATCTATGTATAAATTAAATAAAACTGGACTTAGCTTACATCCTTGTCGAAGGCCTTTCTTTTGTGGAATTTCGTTTGTTACACAGCCTGTTTCCACCCTTACACAGAAGGTGTTCTCAAAATACAGTGCTTTTAGAATATTCACCAATTGCTGACTTACTCCCTTACACACTAATTTATGCCACAGAAGTTGTAGCTCAATTCGGTTATACGCCTTCTCTAAGTCTACAAAAGCCATATACAATTTACCCCTTTTTTCTTTTAAATATTTGTCTGCTAATGTCTTTATAATAAATAAATTATCAATTGTTCTCCTTTCCTTGCGAAAGCCCATCTGTAATTCCGAAAGGATATTATATTCTTCAACCCAAAACTGTAGTCTCGCTGCCAAAATGCCCGCAAAATGTTTTCCTATATTCGATAATAATGCAATACCTCTGTAGTTATTAGGTTTATCGACATTGCCCTTGCTTTATATATATATATATATATATATATATATATATATATATATATATATAGGATGGATGATAGCTTCTCTCCATCGTTTAGGTACATAACCCTTTCTAATAATTACATTAAATAAATCTATTAAAATTTTCACTCTCCCTGTTTCATTACACCACTCCTTAAGAAACTCTGTTGGGATGCCATCAATTCCAGTAGCTTTATTTTTCTTCAGTAACTTAACTTGTTTTATTATTTCCTCACTCCTAATTTCACCATCCAATATCTCTACAAAAACATTCCTTATTTCCAAAAATTCTGTACTTCCTATACTCCTTTCTTCTCCATATAATGTTTTAAAATACTCCATACATTTATTATAGGTCGACTTAATAACCTGCCATACCTTATTAACATTATTTTCATTTAGACATTTTATCAAATTCTTTCATTGCATTCCCTCCAGTCCTTTTTCTTTTGCTCTAACAATAAATTATGTGAATTCCTCCCTTGCATATAATTGTCCCTAGATTTTCTATCACCTTATTCTCTCCACCTAACCAACAGTTGTTTTACTTGTCTTTTTGATACCCTACATTCTTTGTCAAACCAGTCCTTATCATATATGTAAACCCTCTTTTTTGTTTTCATTTCCTCTCCCGCCCTTTGCATAACTGTATTAAGGATATCTATTGCATTCTCAATTTGATTATTCTTAACCATGAATGTTACTCCACATAGACATATCTTTCCATAATTCGATTCAAGAGTCTGTTTAAATGTGTCACAGCATTCTTCTTTCCATTTATAGCTAATATACTCTTTTTTACAATAGCTTTCCACTCTTATATTGTGTTTTACTCGTGCATCGTGCATCATAAAATCCACAATCAGTGGATAATGCCCGCTAGTTGAGCTTAAATTTAATACCTTAAAATTACTTAAAATATGTCCTAAATTCAGAGGCCACAACACAAAATCTATTACACTCTGCCCATTATTGCTAACAAAGGTAAATTCTCCTTGTTCATCTTCCCCACATTTTCCATTCAAAATTTCTAAAGCATTCAACTCACAAAAATCAATAACTTTTTCACACTCTTTATCAACAAATTTGTCCTTGCTTTGCCTAAGTTTCTCACTTTTAAACACAATTTCATCACTCATCCAATCATTTCCAACATATGTATCACTTTCCCCAATCCTGATATTAAAGTCTCCCATTAGTATTACCTCTGCAGTTACAAATTTCTCCTTCAGCCTATCTATATATTTTCTTATTTGATTAAGGAGATCGGGATTATGAAACCGCGAGGATGCAGGGGGGTTATATATTATTCCTATACAGAGTATATACTTAATATCCATTATAACCCACAGTATTTCTTTACTACTAGACCATGTTTCTTTAATTTCCTTACTTAAGCTGTTCCTTATAAAGAAACCTATACCTCCATATACTCTTCCCTTTCTAGCTATCACCTCTCCTTTCCTACCAATGTATTCAAAGTCCTTTATATTTATCTGTTCCTCTTTTAACCACGTTTCTACTACCGCTAAGTAATCCACTTTCGCCAACAGGTGTTTCAAAACTCCCACATGTAACTTATTTTTTAAACCCTCACAGTTCCAGAAGCCCAATCTCCTTGTTGTCCCTTTTTCCTATTGTGAACCTGCTCTGTATCTAAAACCATCTAATCTTTTCCTACTTATTAATTCAATTCCTTCTTTCGGCATTAACATTTTATTTTTATCTGATACCACAATGCTCCCATGTTCGGATGAAACAATATTATCTTCTTCTCTCTCTTCCGTATTCTCCCCACTACCTTGATACCATATCTTCTTTCTCCCCTCCGTTAGCGCGCACGCAACTTCTGCCTCTCCCCTCCTTGGTGGAACAATTCTCTTGGGTGACGTCACTTGTCTGGCTCCTCCCTCCGCCACTGTTGTCGCCACCATTGCAGTCCTACTGCTCAGAGCTGTTTGGGCCCTCCTTCCATTTGACGTCATCACAAGGTCATCAGTTCTTTGCTCTCTGCTGTTGTCCACGCTGTTTGGACTAACCTCGCGATTACGTACTTCATTCTCTATGTTTGCTGCAAATTGTCGAGTTGTGAACTTTGATCTTCCTGTTTCATTTCTTGAAACTATCGCTGACACCTGTTTGTTCATTTCCACCCTTTCATGTCGATTTTCTCTTGAATCTATATTGTCCGTATCACGTACCCTTTCATTGTCAACCCACAGCTGAAAGTTTGTAATATATGCCATTTTTCCCAAAGCTCTTGCTTCTTTCATTTTCTGAATTAAATTTCGTTGTAATGCTCACTTATTTGGTGAAAGGTCTTTGTTAATAAAGATATTTGTTCCTTTCAATTTTTTGACTCTCCTAAGCACTTCATGCACTAACTGTATTGTTGCTAGCTTCACCATTATTGCCCTCTTTCCAACTTGTCTCCCAAATCTAAAAGCCTCAACAATTTCCCATCCGTACATCTCTAATTCAAGCTTCTCCTTCATTATCTGCATTATTTCTTCAGCTGGCCATATCCCTCTTCTCTCACTTACACTAGAAACACCAGATTGAATCTTCTTTCCCTCTCCTCCATTCTTTCCATTCTTTCCTTAATTTCATTTACTTCCTGTTTTGCTTCATAAACTTCATCTATAATGTCCTCCTTGATATCCCTAATCATAGAGCACAATTTATCACTCAATCGTTGTTCCATACCTTCCATTTTATCCTTTTTCTCATTTAGGTTCCCCAACAGTTCTTGAATATCCGTAGGGCCTGGATTCACTTCCACTCCTCCAATCACTAGTAGAATAGTTAATACACTCCCAATAATCAAAACATTAACCATTTCTTCGCCAAAATGTATTCCTCTTGTTCCCGCGAATTTCATTCTCAAAATTTGCCCAATTCTCGCTCTATACACAGCTATATCCACACCCATTGTTACTTAGCTGCTTCTTGCTTCAAAATCACGAGCTCCTTCCCAACACAACCGTCCTCTCTCGCTGCTGGCCTAGCACTCCAATACAGTGACAATGATGAACATTGACTTGAAACATTTGATAATGATGAAGGTGAGGTGTATGTGTGAAGAAATAACAAGAAATCTGTCACTGACCTTTCTTGCTCTTTGGAAAGGATATCTGTCATACTGCAATCAACAACCTATATCAAAGGATGACAAAGACAGATGGAGAGAACAGCATAAAGTACATGACTCAACCTACTAAAGTGCTAAAATAAAATAGTCCTTTCCCAGGAGTTTTACATTCTTATAATTAAATTATTACAAAGTCTTTGGACCAAGCCAACTCCATGATTTTGGAGACTTCATCTTTCAGTGTTGCATGGAAAAAAAATGAGTGATGCAATACAAATAGTAAAATAGGCACTTTTGGGCTCTAAAAACTTAAAATAGGTTCTCAATGGTTTAAACAGGCATTTTGGGCACCATAAAATCCTGTCCATGCATATATATATATATATAAGATATAAATATATTTATCTGATTTTAATTTACTCATACATATAAAAAAATGTGTTTAGACTAAAATCCAAGTTGTAGTTATGACATAATAATGAAGGTTCTTCTCCTGTGTATTAGCCCTTACTTTTTTTATTTTTTTCTGTTCACATTGCTTTGGATTTGTGGTTTAATATTCCTAATATTCCTAATATTCTTACTTAATAGCTGTATGAAGATTACAAATAAAGTATGAATGTTAGTATCTTTAACGCCAATCCAAAAGATCAAAACTATTGTTTTTGTTGTTCTTGGTTTTACTTAAGAAATAGTTAATATGAAACAAACAAAAAAGTATGATCTTTGGACACCAGATATAGTATGACACAGCAGTAATTACATTAACTACTAATTAGTATTTCTGTGAACCCCCAACTTATATGATAAAAAATCCAAATTTAATAAAAAAAATTGACATATTTTAATATTAGGATTGAGCCATGAATTTTCAGGTCTCTGGTCCACTCGATTAATAGGAATCCTCAATTACTACCCTATTATGAGACATTTCCATAACATTGAGCGACTAGTGTGTTTAAGTTCTTTGCAACATTTTACATGTCTGTGAGATGTTTTAATCCTTAGTGCAGATTGGGCAAAGTAACGAATAATTGTGTTATAAACCACTTAGCTGCAGAAGCAAATATTGCTTGGCAAGATGGGTGATGTTTCAAAGTACCCCAATAACCTGTAGATTGCATAAATATGAGTAGGGGTGGCAGACTCAACTGGTATAAAATAATTTAGGCATACATAAGAAGAAGAAGAAGAAGAAGAAGAAGAAGAAGAAGAAGAAGAAGGAGGAGGAGGAGGAGGAGGAGGAGGAGGAGGAGGAGGAGAAGGAGGAGGAGGAAACATGCCAAGAAACTATTTTTACTGTTAAAGTTTGAGTACTTCAACTTTAAATCCTACATTGAAGCTAAGGATGTTATTTCTGAAGAATGTGCACATTGACTGCCTTTCTGACTTTCTTTTCTTTTCTCTTTTTCTTCTTTATTTTTTTTTCCTCTTTAAAGTATAATTTATGGGGTATCTGAGAAGATGATGATGATGATGATGAACTTACTCTTTATTAGCTTATACACTTTTTCACAAGTTTCAAGCCACATCAAGGTTATAACATGTTTACAAATTTGTTTACAATTTATCTACTCTACACAAGCTTTTTCTTTTTTTGAGAATGTTTTTAAGTTCCCTTGAAACGCGTTAGTACTTGATAGTTTTAATTCATTTGGAAACTGTTGTACAGAATTTTGCCCATTGTGAAGGGATCCTTCTCTGTAGCTTTTTTATTTGCATTTTCCCTATAATATTTATTTTTCATTCTTGTACTACACTTATGACTATCTTTTATCTCAGCAGCAATCTTACTTAGTACAAGCATAATTACTTTATACACATACAACAAAACAATAGTTAATATTTCAACTTTGATGAAAATATTCCACATAACTCTCTACCATTTACATTAAATATACACCTTATACATGTCCCCTAAAGTACCAGTAATATGTTTACTTTTGTCATACTTGAGCTACCCCACACCTCAGTTCCATATAGATGTGGGCAAATTAATTCATAGTATTTTTAAGTAATTTGAATTTAAATATTTTGCCAGATTTCTCAATAAATGTAAGTAAGTACTAATACTTAATCTTGCATTGTGTTCAACATGGAATTTAAATCACATTTATTCCTCCATAATTACTCCCAGAAATTTTGTACTCTCCAAATACTAAATAATTCATAATTTATTTTAACAATAGCAATTTCATTTTTATACCTATTATTTTAGTGCTGAAGCATGATTGCCTATGTTTTTTGGAGGATTTATAGCTAGGTTATTGTATTCAAAGTAATTACAGGACACCTTCTGAGGATGGGAACAAACCGTTTCCTGAAATATGTCAAGTGTGTAAACATAAGTGATGTTAGTATAACTAATTTCGACTCACCTTCAGTAAATTTAATTACAGGTGTTTCTGTGCTTATTAAGTTTTCAAGACTACTTATGCCTTTATTAGCAAATATGACTGAAGTATCACTTGCATATGAAATTATTTTGCATTTTGTGGAATTGGGAAGGTCATTTGTGTGTAAAAGAAGTAGGAGTGTCCCAAATACAGATCCTTGCAGCACTCAATTTTTATTAATTCATATCTTGATTTGGTGGATTTTATTGTAGATACATCCATGATGCTAATGGATTTCTTTTGCATTGTTCTGTCTTGGTAGAAAATATTTTAAAATTTCAAGTACTATTACATGATAAAGTTTTGCTGTAACAGTAGTAGTGGAGAAATTTGTTCTAAAACCATGTTGGGATAGGTTAAGCAAATTGAATTTATTTAAGAAACCTACCAATCTATTACTTAATAAGTTTCAAAAACATTTGCAAATGCTAAAGTTAGGTTGATTGACGTGTAGCTTTCAATTTGTGTTTTATTCTTGTTTTAAATACTGGTCTCATCATACTGAGTTTTAAAAGTATCAGGGAAATTTTCATCATTTAGTGAGGCATTTATCAAGTGAACTATAATCCTAGGAACAGATAAATATAAAGGACTTTGAATACATTGGTAGGAAAGGAGAGGTGATAGCTAGAAAGGGAAGAGTATCTGGAGGTATAGGTTTCTTTATAAGGAACAGCTTAAGTAAGGAAATTAAAGAAACATGGTCTAGTAGTAAAGAAATATTGTGGGTTATAATGGATGTTAAGTATATACTCTGTGTAGGAATAATATATAACCCCCCTGCATCCTCGCAGTTTCATAGTCCTGATCTCCTTAATCAAATAAGAAAATATATAGATAGGCTGAAGGAGAAATTTGTAACTGCAGAGGTAATACTAATGGGAGACTTTAATATCAGGATTGGGGAAAGTGATACATATGTTGGAAATGATTGGATGAGTGATGAAATTGTGTTTAAAAGTGAGAAACTTAGGCAAAGCAAGGACAAATTTGTTGATAAAGAGTGTGAAAAAGTTATTGATTTTTGTGAGTTGAATGCTTTAGAAATGTTGAATGGAAAATGTGGGGAAGATGAACAAGGAGAATTTACCTTTGTTAGCAATAATGGGCAGAGTGTAATAGATTTTGTGTTGTGGCCTCTGAATTTAGGACATATTTTAAGTAATTTTAAGGTATTAAATTTAAGCTCAACTAGCGGGCATTATCCACTGATTGTGGATTTTATGATGCACGATGCACGAGTAAAACACAATATAAGAGTGGAAAGCTATTGTAAAAAAGAGTATATTAGCTATAAATGGAAAGAAGAATGCTGTGACACATTTAAACAGACTCTTGAATCGAATTATGGAAAGATATGTCTATGTGGAGTAACATTCATGGTTAAGAATAATCAAATTGAGAATGCAATAGATATCCTTAATACAGTTATGCAAAGGGCGGGAGAGGAAATGAAAACAAACAAGAGGGTTTACATATATGATAAGGACTGGTTTGACGAAGAATGTAGGGTATCAAAAAGACAAGTAAAACAACTGTTGGTTAGGTGGAGAGAATAAGGTGATAGAAAATCTAGGGACAATTATATGCAAGGGAGGAATTCACATAATTTATTGTTAGAGCAAAAGAAAAAGGGCTGGAGGGAATGCAATGAAAGGAATTGGATAAAATGTCTAAATGAAAATAATGTTAATAAGGTATGGCAGGTTCTTAAGTCGACCTATAATAAATGTATAACTAAACCCAATGTTGAGCCAGGACAATGGATGGAGCATTTTAAAACATTATGTGGGGAAGAAAGGAGTATAGGAAGTACGGAATTTTTGGAAATAAGGAATGTTTTTGTAGAGATATTGGATGGTGAAATTAGGAGTGAGGAAATAATAAAACAAGTTAAGTTACTGAAGAAAAATAAAACTACTGGAATTGATGGCATCCCAACAGAGTTTCCTAAGGAGTGGTGTAATGAAACAGGGAGAGTGAAAATTTTAATAGATTTATTTAATGTAATTATTAGAAAGGGTTATGTACCTAAACGATGGAGAGAAGCTATCATCCATCCTATATATATATAAAGGCAAGGGCAATGTCGATAAACCTAATAACTACAGAGGTATTGCATTATTATCGAATATAGGAAAACATTTTGCGGGCATTTTGGCAGCGAGACTACAGTTTTGGGTTGAAGAATATAATATCCTTTCGGAATTACAGATGGGCTTTCGCAAGGGAAGGAGAACAATTGATAATTTATTTATTATAAAGACATTAGCAGACAAATATTTAAAAGAAAAAAGGGGTAAATTGTATTAGGCTTTTGTAGACTTAGAGAAGGCGTATAACCGAATTGAGCTACAACTTTTGTGGCATAAATTAGTGTGTAAGGGAGTAAGTCAGCAATTGGTGAATATTCTAAAAGCACTGTATTTTGAGAGCACCTTCTGTGTAAGGGTGGAAACAGGCTGTGTAACAAATGAAATTCCACAAAAGAAAGGCCTTCGACAAGGATGTAAGCTAAGTCCAGTTTTATTTAATTTATACATAGATGATGTCTTACTAGAAATTGGAAGGAATAATAACTGTGCACCAGTAATTAACATCGAAATTCCAGGACTTCTTTTTGCAGATGACCTAGTGGTAGGATCTATTACAGTAAGTGGTTTAAAACAATCATTACAAGCAATTGATGTATATTGTAAAGAATGGAGGTTAAAAGTGAATCAAGAGAAAACACAGATTGTGGTTTTCAAAAAGGGGGGAAAATTAAGCAAATATGAAAAGGGAAGGGAGAGAATAAAGATTACAGGGTAATGCATGACTGTATCTATTTAGGAATAAAAATAGATGGAGGTAATAAATGGGAGAAGCAAAAGAAGTTTGCATTGGCAGAAGGTAAAGGGGCAATGGCAGCAATTAGAAGCTGCAAATATAAAGTACCGAATATAAATGTTAAATGGCTGGAAAAAGTTTATGAGATGGTTGTGGAGGCAAAAATGATGTATGGTATAGAAATATGGGGATTAGATAGAGGATGGCAAAGTATAGATGTGGTGCACAGGATGTTTTGTAGAGAAATACTAGGGCTACCAAAGTCAATTGTAAGACAGGTAGCACAATTGGAGATGGGCAGGGTGCCAACTAAGGGGAAGATAATGGAAAGAGCTTTGAAATTTTGGTTCAGAAGTTTAAATCTAGGAAAAAGTAATGTGTTAAGACAATGTATTGAATACCAAGAGATTAGCTTAATGAATGATGGATGGGTAAGTAAATTACGGAACATTTTGGAGAAAAATGGGTTAGGAGATATATGGAGAAGGAGAGAAAATAACGTAAAACATTTTTGGAAAAAGGCAAGGAAAAGACTGGAAGATATAGAAATACAAATCATGTTTAGTGAGATTGCCGAAAAGAGCTCATTAGTTTATTATAGGCCAATGAAAAATACATGGAGTAGGGAAAGATATATAGACATAATAAATAAAGAAGAGAGAGAATCTATTGCATGGTTAAGAACCGGAGCATGGAGGCTAAAAGGGCTAAGACAGGGTATTCCTCAGAACCAATGTCCGATATGTGGTGGTAATGAAGACATTGAACACATAGTATTTAAGTGCCAAGGAACAGAAAATTGGGGAAAAGAATTTTTTAATAAGAAGTGGTTGAAGGGGGATAGAAATACACTTATAATTGAAATGATATGCAAGGACGCTAGAAGCATTGGACAGTTTTTGTGTAAAGTAAAAAATAAATGGCTTTGGACAGTGGAAAGAGAAAAGTAAGAGGTAGTGCATCTTACTTTGAATGGAAAACTATAGTGAATGAAAAAAAGAGCAAGATAATTTAGTGACAAGAAATTGTAAAATGTAAATAAACTGTAGTGATTGTCTACTGAATAAGTGACCAGGGTCAAAATGCAGTAGACAATCAATTTTGTAAAACTCTTTTAAAACGAATGCAATCTACAGTGTTTTAACATTTTTATCATGTGAGATAATGATTTACTTTTGAGTTTATCTACTATTTTATTACTTCCTTTTCCAATGTTTCTTTCAGAAAATGGAAGGTAATGTCCCTGAGGATTCATATAGCATATTATTTACCATATTTTGTTCACTTTATATTACATTTTAAATATTCACTAAAAAGCTTACATATTTGTTGAGGGTTATCCATAATTTGTCCATTTTTATTTATTGCTATATTTTCAGCCCCATTCTTGTTTATACTCTTCTTTTTTACTATCCCCTATACTGCCTTAGCTTTATTATTTGAGCTTACACTTTTACCTCCACGTTGATTATCTCAGTTTTGATTCATTTTTGACATTCATGTTTCTTCCCATGTATCCTACAATTCTATTCATGTCTGTGGTTTATAGCTAAGAATATACTGAGGAAAATGCTATGTACTTTTGATCATTTAGAATGTTTATCTATACAGAGGTGAATGTGGAAGCCAAATAGGTTTTTACTCATCACTACGATTGCCAATAACCTATAAGCTGCAAGCAGTGTTGCTGAATGTGTGTATGTGGATATGCAGTGAGAGAGACAAAGAGACAGAGAAGGAGAATGACAGGAGCAATTATGCTAAACTCTTGTTGAAAACAACCAATGAATGTGAGGTGATGCAACACTTACTGGGTACAACCAAGCCAACTGCAGCAGTAAATTTAAAGCAATGTTAACCTTCACTAATTTTGTCATATTTGTGGTGCACTTCTAGGTATTAGTGCTCCTGGAATGAGTGAATAATATCTGGCAAACATGCATCATGGAACAATAAACCACTCCAAGATGTTATTCATCAACATTTGTTATCGAAAAACATTGAATGCAAGTACCTTGATTGACACCAGAGCAGATGCTTTTGCTGCAAAGAAGTCAGATACTAAGCGTTCCTTGCCTATAAGAGGTACAGCATCAGGAAACTCCCTCATGAAGAACTCCACTAGTTTACCAGCACTGTCCAGCTTTTTAAAGTTTGCAAATGGCATAAAAAGTGTTACTGTCCATGATCGATCCTGGTTTGGCAATGCAATCATCATGAAGGTTCCTCGGGGCCAAATGTGTAGATAATTGGGCTCCATTGCAAACTGGAAACACAAATAATTAGCTCTGGTTATTCACATCTATGAATTTTGACTTTGATAAACTGGATTATGTATTTAAACTTGACTTACTAAACTTCAGCAGTTAAAGCTAGTATATTTTAAATTAACTTCCCTAGTATTATCTATAATGCTTTAGAAATGGTTTGATTATTATCTAATGTCAAAGTTATTTCTCTAAGAGGAATAGAAAATTCAGTGTGAGCGAGAGTAATATATAGCTATAATTTAGCGGAGAATATAGAATTAGATTACTGTTGAACCTAAGTAATAGAAAAAGGAACTACACCAAAATAGGAATGATAACTTGCTCTTAATCGTCATATACAGCACTAACAGTTGAGGCTACTCTGGGCATGCATGAAACAAAAACTGCCTTAAAGGTTTGAAAAAAGTATAATAATCTAATCAATCAATCATACTGTTCTGCCCCAGGGTAGGTTCATCATTGAAAATTCAGCTTCCCTTTCCACTTTCCTTCTCATCTCGGCATATGAACTATTTACCTTAACATTGTTTATCATCTGGTGGCTTCTCCTGCGCACCTCTTAGTGAGCAATTTCTTCACATCAAGTATTCTAGTCAATTCCTTTTCCTCTTCCTCATGATTTTGAATACTTTCTCCCTTTGCCTGCTGGTTATAAGTGAGTTTTTTTGCTTATTTTTCTGTCCATTTCACATTTTGCATTCTTCTCTACAGACACTTTCAAAGGCTTCCAATAATTCTCCTCATTTTGTTGCAAGGTAAAAATGTCTGCAATATACTTGCTACACTTCACACAAAGCACTTAACTCATCAAAGGTCCACAGAAATTGTTATTCTTTCTATTAAAAGCTTCCTGTGCCGTTCCCATCCTCTGTTTAACTTCTTAACAGAAGCACATTCTTGGCACTACCTGGATTTATATAGAGTGTGCAGTAATCACATTCAAACTACATTACTTATAATATCATGCATTTTAATGCATGCACTATTTAATAATGAAATATAAACTACACTGTGCTAATTTTAAGGCAAGTTATAAACAAACAACAAAATAACAGAAACATATAACTAATTCATGTGCCTATATAAGAAATTCATTCTTCTGTCCTTTCTCTCAACGAACTTCTCTAGCTCTCATTCGTTAAAATTTGCTTCGTCATTAGTGATTTTTCAGTGCATAACATTACTAAATCATTTAACCTTTCTTCTGCATTGTGCTAGGGAGGAAAGTTTTCACATGTTTCAGAGTTGAAAAGCAGATTTCTACTTCACTAGTAGATATGCGTATAGTTATAAGAGCTCTAAAGGTTTAAATATTGCTCCAAATATACGTTGAACATACGCAGTAAAACCCCGTTTAACCGAATTGCGCTTAACCGAATCCCGGTTTAACCGAAAAGGCGGAGAAAATAAATAGTAAAGCGAAAATAAACGTGATGCTCAAATTCACGCTGGTAACATTGCCCCAACCCTAAATTCCAATACAGATACTTGCTACAGTATGCAGTTAAACCTCACCCCCTACTCCACATTTCAAGAAATATTGTACCTTTATAACAAGGTGTTAACTGCTTGCATACGGAGGCCCACTCTTATTTTACTGTTGGCGTTGGTAATTGTGGTTTACTTGTGGTCAAGATGTCAACGAAAAGAGAACGTACTGGAAAAAGCATTTAACAAAAAATCGAACCTTTAGCGAGAGCGTACAGTGAATGAAGGATTCAAAACACTAGAGTTAAGAAAGACTACACATTCGTAATCAAATCTTAATGGGAAACATTGAATTACGGCACTATCAACAACACAAACCTTTTTTGTGGTTTTGTTGTTTTTAGGCTGTAAGACTGTCCTTTCCGTTCATAAGACATTGATTAGGATCTTACAAGGCCAAATCATAAGCAACCAGATATAAAATATAATTGAAATACTTAAATCCATGTAATGCATATTATAGCGAGCCATTTCTTGTTAACCTCGTAGAAAACAGAACGTCTGGCCTGTGTCGGTAAATAAACAGTATTTGAGATACAAAGGAAACTACTGATCGTTATTTGGAAGAGGGTTGAACAGACAATAGTGAAGACTGCCTGAGGCCAAATTTGGCGCTTTCGTGTCCAAAACCAAGTGTATGCAAAATTTTGGTACATGAGACAAACAATGCCAATGCAGCTTAGAAGAGACAAAAAATGAACGTGCCTTAACATAAATACGATACGTGGCGTGAAAAACATTCTTCTTCAAACACCGACAGGTGCATAAAATGGAAAATAAAAAATAGCCAATCAGAGCTAAAGTGATAAATATTACAACCTTATGAGATGAAAGAAAGAGGTCACAAGACTATGCGTAAACTCCGAAATAAACATGAGAGGGAGAAATTAGCAATATGGCAGATGTGAAAGTTTACAATACACATCAGTCTGAAAATTCACTTCGGAATATACACGTAGCCAAGGTAGGACGCGGTTAATGCGTTAATACTTCAGACAATTTGCGCCTAGTAATGTAAACGCAGTCACATTTCGCTTAACGAGGCGGCTCGAAGTTATTAATTCGTCGAAAGTCTCAATAGCCATTCACATAAAGAAGCGTGACGAGAAATAGTATCGCGGCTCCGATTAACCGTCTTATATACAAGGTGGCAAGTGTAGACAAAGCTCAGGAAATAAAATGATTATTAAACTGTCGGTGAATGTTGTCTGTAAAAGCTAGCAGCAGATTCAGGACGCATCCACATCCTGAGCCATCAGAGTCTCATGCATAACACCAACGATGACGGCATTGGACCCCGGCAGATCAGACACAGCCCGTAAAAATCCCAGAGCTCCACTTCTCACTTCACATACCCAGGACAGTAAGATCCCTTCACACTCTCTGTTGCATCCCCACACCTCTCTAAAAACTACAGCTCTTACAGAAACAAGACAGAAAAATCACTTCACATTCTTCATTGTATCCCCAATCAACCTCCCTATCATTTGTACTCTTCACATAACCGGAACAGTGACACCCTTTCACATTCTTTGTTACATCCCCATTCAACCTTTCTAATGCTTGTACCCTTCACATAACCGCGACAGAACGACGCAATCTTAGTTGCATCCCCACTTCTTTATTGCAACACCCCACTCAGCCTTTCTAATGCCAGTATCCTTCGCACAACCGGTACAGAGCGATCCCTTCACATTCTTTATTCCATTAATACTCAATCCCTCTAACACCTGTACTCCTCACACAACCGGAACTCTGAAATCCCTTCATATTCTTTATTGCTACCCCACTCAAAATCTCTAACACACTCTGCATACAACCGGAACAGTGATTGCACTTAATATGTATCATATTGCCAATATTTGTAGAATGTTTGAAAAGAGGTAAACTGCATCCATCAAGTCTTTCTTATAAATAGTGTTGCAGAATCATATTTTGCTCTTTCTTCCAACTCCATTTAAAATTATACCATTAGAATACTATAATTATCACATACACTGTTAGTACACAACTAAATTACTTTAATTAATAACAATTTCGTCCTTGGTGGCATTATAGAGGAAGTCCAATTTTCTTGGTTTTGAGGTCATAATGTTGAGAACTTCGTCAGGAGAGACAGTTATATCATGATGAGCTGATAGAAGAGCCATGTTGGAAAGACGCTCATTTCCAGTCTTATTCCTCAGGTAAGTCTTCACTCTTTTCATGGCCAAAAATGATATTTCAACAGTTGTAGTAGTTTACTGGTAGTATGGCTAATACTTTCAGAAGTTTGTGGATATTTGGAAACAAATAATATTGCATTTATCAAGTATGTTTGATACACAAAGACTTGTAGATGGACAAATTGCATTACTTTCTTCCATTTTTTGACACCACATTAGATTTTGTTTGTAGCTTTCTGATTCTGTAGACTACTATTTCTAAATTGAATATTGTCTGATATGTAAATGATACGCTCTAAAATATATGACAGAAGGCATTTACTGAGTTTTCCATTAGACATTGGAGTTGTTCAATGATTTCCTTAGCATAAGCAAGAGAAGAAACTAAGTCATGCTCAGGGCTCTGTAAGTATTCTAATAGTGGCAATGTGAAACTTAGTAGCTTTTTACTAATAAACAAAGCAACAATGAAAGTGCTCTTTTCTACTGCAGCTAGAAGGAAGCTTGCATGAGAAGAAATAGATCGTTCAGATTCTAATAATTTCACCACGCTTAGAATAATGGACTCCAACATTTCAACAAACACACTAATGGAATCATGTCTTTCAACAAAATGTGTTTAGAAAACTACAATTAATCTGGACTTCCTGCTTTCAGGCACACACTTCTTAATATTTTCCTTAATTACGAGACGTATCCAGAAAGTAAGCTTCCCGATTTTGTTTCCATTAAAGTAAACGTACTTAACCGGGAAAATTGAGCATGCGTAACGGATCTATGACGTATCAGTCATATGCCGGCCAGACAGGTCCCACCTGGTGCCAGTAGCACAGCATCAGTGGCCCACCGCCTGCGAAGTTCGGTCAGTTATAAAGTTCCTTACTGCACAAAATATAGCGCCAATCGAAATTCATCGCCAGCTCTGTCAGGTCTACGGGCCGAACATCATGAGCAAATAGATGGTGCGTCGCTGGTGTAGGAAGTTTTCCGAAGGTCGTCAAAGTGTCCATGATGAAGAGCGCAGTGGGCGACCGTCCCTCATCAATAATGACCTTGTTGAGCTGGTGCGGCAGCGCATCGTGGAGAACCGTCGCTTCACGATTACGGAGCTCAGCAGCCATTTTCCGTAGATATCGCGATCCTTGTTGCATAAAATTGTCACTAAGCACCTGTTGTTTATGAAATTGTGTGCCAGGTGGGTGCCGAAAATACTGGCACCCGAGCATAAAACGAAACGCTTACAAGCAGTACTGACATTTCTGCAGCGGTATTATGATGACGGCGACGAGTACCTCGACAGGATCGTCACGGGTGTGAGACATGGATTTCGCACTTTATCCCGGAAACCAAGCAGCAGTTAATGCATTAGCATTACAATGGATCTCTGGCCAAGACGAAATTCAAACAGACTGTGTCGGTGCAGAAAGTGATGTGCGCGGTGTTCTGGGACTGAGGTGAAACAGTGAACGCTGGTCGCTACTGTGAAACACTGCGGACATTTGCGACGTGTCATTCAAAAAAGAGGCGTGGAATGCTTACTGCAGGTGTTGTGCTGCTCCATGACAATGCTCGTCCATATATGGCTCGGCGCACAGCAACTGTTCTAAAGAGTTCGGCTGGGAACTGTTTGAACATCCACCACACAGTCCTGATTTTGCTCCCAGAGATTTCCATCTTTTCTTGCACCTCAAGAAATTCATGTCCTCCGGTCAGCGTTTTGACAAAGACGAAGAGCTGAAGACGACTGCCACACGCTGGTTCCATTCACAAGCGGCAGACTTCTACGACACGGGGATACAAGAGTTGATCCCACGATATGACAAGTTGCATCAATTCTTGTGGTGAATATGTCGAAAAATAGCCTAAACATTGCTGTACCTGTTACAAATAAACCTTTTTATATTCCTATGTTTTCTTCGTTTTAAAAAAATAGGGAAACGTACTTCTGGATGCGCCTCGTATTTCAGCACAATAGGCATTGTTTCGAAACGAGTTGCAAATTTCACCTGCTGTAAACCCGTGGACAAAAAAACGAGTCAGGTCTTGAACGCCAAATTTTTCTTAAGCCCTGCATGGCACAGCGCCTTTTTTACACCATACGCAATACAGTTGTGTAGCCGCTGCAACAAATTGTAGTACGGCATTACTAAACATACTACCTCCTCTGCGTTTTCTCTGTAGCGCTGTGGCAGAGCGTAGGATACTTCTGTGCATAAGATCGTAGGTTCGCTTCTCGCATGTAACAAATACTTTTTTCATCTCTTAATGATGTTTAATCAACACATAGAGGCTACTTATTTTCAATGTACTGAATTTCATACACGGCATTCAGTGAAATTAATAATAGGATAGTTATTATAACACTCTTTAAAGGTTTGTTCTACCTAACTGCAATATGCTGCACAGACACCACGTGATGCACAGAAGGATGCGCAAATGTATTAGACCTGAACAATTCCCTTTCAGTGAATCATACCGCGTTTGACAATGGCAGAACGCGCACCCAAATGCATAGGCATAAGAAAGTCTCTCCTTGCACTAGACAATGTAGCAGGCTTTTCTGCTCATGAAACTGCAGCTCGTATTTGACACCCTGCAACTACAGCGCAGAGGCGGATGAGATTATCCAGAGAAGGGAGTGAATGACGTCGTCCTGGTTCAGGAAGAAGACATGTGTCCACTGCTGAAATGGATGCAGCTTTAATTGCATTAGCAGAAATAAATCCTTTCCAAACTGCTTCTGAAATGAAGGTACATTCATGATCTTCTGGATCAGCTCGAACAGCTCTGATGTGAGCAAACGACGCAGGACATCTTGCACGAAGGGCAGCTAAAAAGCAACATCTGATAGACGATCATAGATTGTTTCGCCTCGCGTTTGCAGAGGAAAATGCCAACTGCGACTGGAATAGCATGATATTCTCAGACGAGGTGACATTCTCTTCCACACATAAGGGAAAAAGTGATTGTCTACCGTCCAAATGGGTCCCGATACGATGCAAAATACGTAGCTTCACAAATTCATCATGATCGCGTATCTGTATCTTGTTGGGGTTGGACATCAAGGGACGGTCTAGGTGTGCTGTGGCAGCTTGACGATACACTGAATAGCGCACAATACACGGTAATACTTGAGAATATTTTTTTTTCTCTCTGTGAGTATGAGATATTCTGATGGAATTGTTGAATTCGCACAGGATAATCACACAAGTCGAGTGTTTCAAATTGGTTCTCAGTGAGGCAGGATATCGAGCTATAGACTGCCCTCCCTGTTCACCAGATTTGAACCCTATTGAAAATGTGTGGGCTGAGGTGAAGAGGGAGCTGCGCTCGAATTTCCCTGCAGATGCACGAAGGACAATGGCTTCTAGCCACAAATTCAAGAAGCCTGGGATGTTATAGTTTTCCGTCCACGTTACTGCAAGGATTTAAATTTAAATATGCCCCGAAGATTGAGGGCAGTTATACGTGCTGAGGTTTCATACATCCGATATTAATTTTGATTATTTTTATGTGTCTTAGTTTAAGATGATAATAGTTTATTTGCATTTATTTATTTAGTTATTTAAAACGAGTATTTTAGTAGAATTATGTTTTTGCGTGCATAGCTATGCCTAAAACTTCAAATGCTAAAGTTATATTAATATATTGTTATGATCTACACATTCAGGCATGACATTAACAACACACAAAATAACAACCAATGCGATATTTAAACCGAGGAGGTTATGCGCGCAAGCAATGTCTTCGTAACCTCCCGGCCACCGTAAAGCTATTCCGTGCTCTGTTTGCAGTAGCTTATATGGAGACCATTGAGCGCATGGGCACAGACCAGTCTACAGTTCCTGCATGTACATTGTCAAGACAGCTGTTACGAAGGTACACGAAGCCCTCCAATACGCACATGGATCTGGAAATTACTCATATTTTTGTCCACGGGTGTACCAAGGCAGATTCTAACACTATTTAGCGACATGGCAGAAGAAAGGACTAGATTTAGTCGATGATTGGTACGGTGAAAATGCATTGCCATCGGTTACAGGTGCTTCAATCTTGACTAAACGCCACTAACTTTTCCGCTCATATTACTGGCTCCATCATAACTTTAGCCTAGAAGTTTATTCATAGCAACACCAAGTTTGTCGTACTGATCAAGCAGTACCAAAGTTAAACGTTTAGCAGAGGTATCACTAACAGCTGTGAAACTTAGAAAGTCTTCATTAATGTTATTCACACAGTCTACATATCGCACGCAAAGAGAAACTGCTCGATGCCTGATATGCCTCTTTCCATATATGCTAAATAAATCTGAATTATTAGCCTTTTCTACAATTTTTCCTGAATACTACTACTGCAAATGTCCAAAAGTTCATTTTGTATATGGAACTAATCTACATGCATTTTTGGACTCTTCATTAAATGATCCCTTAACACTGTGTCACCTCCGTTTGCTCTGTATCGTAATAAAGTTCGGAATTGCCAATCGTTGATTACAGGCTTTTCTAATGAAATGGGACCACTATCCTCGTGACCTCGCAATGGGGGTTCTTGCTCTCCACAAAATATTATTGTTTCTATGATCGGCCTAAGAACTGCCCTATTCTCCTGGATCTCTCACTCTTCTAGTTTCCAAGGTCGCGGGTTCAACCCCGGCGGAGGGCGACGGATTTTTTCGGGCGTAAAAATCCTTAGCACGGCTTCCTTCGGAAGAGAAGTAAAGCCGGTGGTCCCGTGTCATAGACTTACGGCACGTAAAAGAACCTCAAGCCTGATAAAGAGGCCTCTGAGCAAAATTACCGATCTTTCACGCCCAATATAGAATGGGACGCTAAGAATCATAGTAGTTAAAGAGCGTCCATAAATAACATTCAATTTCAATTTATTTCTCTCCAAGATGCTATGTATACTCTCTGATTTCATAGAAACAATGCTTAAAGAACGTTCTACAGCAGCTGAGAATTTTTTATGGTAGTACGTATTGGCATGGCTTTCAAACTTTTCAATAGCATTTTTCCATTTAGCGAATGGTTTGGAAACTAAAGATCCGATTTTTCGCGGGATTCATTCTCTACAGTTCCCATGCAAAGTGCCATAAAATATTTACAAAATGCCTCTTACGCGTGTTTTAATAAGCAATATGTTTTCAGCCATTTAACTTGAAAGCGCAGATTTTTCTTCCTTACTACTGCAACTAGGAAAACACAATCTTTCTCTGGAACATAAACGTTGTTGCATACAATTTTACTTCTAAACTCTCAGAAGCTTTCAGCTGAAGGTCAATTCTTGGTATGAAATAAGCAAACTGCAATATGACCGCTGTCGTCTTTTCTACTTCCGTCATCTGTATCTCTGCCCTCGTGAACTTCTTTGCAATTAGACATAGGGGTGTTCTCACCAGCAACAATATTAGCCATATCAACACACACAGAAGAACAGCTTTCCTTACCTGTAGAATCTTGGGAGACAGAAACACCAACATTTTTGGGGGGTTTCAACCTTTATAAAAGTTGATTTAAAAATAACTAGCAACAGAACCTTATCCTGAAGAGAACCTGTGCTTCATTTTCAATCCCTTATAGTTGAAGACAATAAACACACGATAATTCAGGCGGTACGCTTGTGGCTCGCATTCAAGAGGTCGTGGGTTCGACTCCCGCGGCCAACCTTCCTGACCCATTGGGTGTTTTTTAGGTCTTTCCCCGGGTAGCTAGGCGAATGCTGGGAAGAATTATTACATCCCCGGAATTTCTCTATCCCCCATTTCCTCTCATTTCATCTTCCTCTTTCACGTTACAGGTTGACTAAGGGGCTGTCTATCGGTCAGCTGCGGGCAGATGGCGCAGAGGCTTGCGCGTTGGAGCTCCTTCTCGGCCCCATCAGATGGTGACCGTTCGAGCCTCCGCTGCTGGGTCAAGTTTTCCCGGTCTTCGCTAGAGAGAAGCCTATGAGTCAACCTCCGGTGGCTTGAGAGGGCCGCTGTTAAGCGCTCTCCGGCCGGGTGGTCAAGTCTCTAACTCTTAGGGAACTCTGCGCGTCTCTGTCGTCTGTGTCGGCTCGTTCTGCGGCCTATACGTCTCCTGCGGTTCCTTCATCCCATCGGTTCCTCCTGGGGGTGTATGCAAAAAAGTTCCCTTGCGGGTCAAGGTGCTAGGTGTCCTCTCCGTCCACTAATCATAATCCTAAAACACACGATAACTAAATGCCAACTGAAGAAGCACTTGTTAATTCACAGCAACACAAAACCATACTGACGCAATGCTTCGGAACGCTTAAAATACCAGTGCTGCCAATAGATGACTATCTCGCAAGATGACCCTGCTCAGTATTGTTACATCAGCTTTGATGTAAATATGTATCATATGACTTTTACATTATACATTAACTTTTACCTATGAGGGTGTAGCTATACATATATTTGATGAATCACCTAAAACTTGCACCGCAAATATTTGGAAATGCAAAGTACTATTGATGTGCAGCTTTAACAGAACTGAATGGTAGTCAGGGTCTTGCATTTGCAGCCTGTACATAGATTTTAATAATGCTTATAAACTGTATTTTTGAACGAATATACAATCCTTAGGTGGCATAATGCCTTTTGGCAGGGTAAATTAGAATGCCAATGGTATTTGTTGCAGGGTTCTAGTGCAAGTAGTTTACGAGAAATCGTACAGGATGATCCGTTTGAGATGTCAGAAAAGTAAAACCTTATATATAAGAGAATAATGCACACATTCCTGAGCAGTTTGCTGTAATATAAGCGGAAAGGATGGAAGATTAGAGAAGAGAGAGAAATTAATGTTTTGGCTACTGTTGCAGTAGATCCGCAAATTAGTTCCCGTGCAATCGCATGAAGAAGTGGCATGAGTCAGGCAAGTGTACTCCGCATTCTCCATCGACATAGATTCCATCTATAATACGTCTCTCTCCATCAAGAGCTTCGTGGAAACGATTTTGAGACTCATGTCAGCTTTTGTACATGGTCATTAAGACATGATGCTCCAAATTTATCATGTATCTTGTCTAGTAATGAAGCAACATTTATTAACCATGGCCAGATAAACTGCAGAAGCATGCATTATTGGTTTGTTGACAATTTCCGTTGCCTTCGTCAGGTGGAACGTCAGCATCCACGGAGTTTAAACGTGTGGAGTGGGATAGTGAACCATTAGCTCATATGATCTTTTTTCGTAGAAGGAACATTGATTTCTCACAGGTATCGCAGTCTCCTGACAGACCACCTTTCACAGACGCTAGAAGATGTTTCCGTGCAGACTAGGAGGAACTTGTGGTACCAACATGATGGTTGTGCGACACATAGTGCACGAATTACTACAGCTTGTCTTCACAGATTGTTTCCAAATCGTTGGATTGTAAAACGACGACCTGTGCCTTGGCCGACACGTTCACGGATTTGAATACTTTAGATATTTTCTGTGTGGAAAGATGAAAGACACTGTCTACAAGGATATACCAACTGCACCAGATGATATGAAAAGGCGTATTACTGTTTCCTGCGCTGAACTTTTCGCTGAAATGCTAAAACGTATGCAGCAGGCTTTCCATAGCAGCCTGGAAGCGTGTATTCAAGCTAGCGTTGGTCATTTTCAACACAACCTTTGAAAGTCAATTTTCTCTTTACTGTCAGAATTCACAGTAGTGGTGTATTCACGTTTCTGTTTCTTTAGTTTGTGTTACCACAGGTATACGACAACTGCCGGTGTGTAAAATTTTCAAAGCAGGATTTCTCGTAAACTACTTGCAATAGAATCCTGCGACAAACACCATTGACATTCTATTTTACTCTGCGTTTATTTGGTTTACGTCAATAGGCATTATTCCATTTAAAAATTGTATATTTGTTCAAAAAATACACTTTCTAAGCATTATTAAAACCTGTTTATAGGCTGCAAATACGAGCCCTGACTACTAACCAATTCTGTGAAAATCTCATATTAATAGCACTTTCCATTTCCGAAATATTTGCTGTGGAAGGTTTAGGTGATTCGCCATGTGTATGCATATATATATATATATATATATATATATATAAATATAAAAGCAGGACGCTGGGAATTTGGGAGGTCCGGATCCACGGGGCCTACGCTCTTGACTGCAGATTGCGGAGCTAAGTTACATGTCCGACCCTGTGGCCTCAAGAATGTTAGGAATCTTATGTGTGTCTATAAGATTCCGCCATAAACGGCTTTTGTTTTCTGCAACTACGTCACATGAGACAGTGCTTTATTGTTATTTCTGGAATATTAGTCTCTGTGTTCAATGCCTTTCTTCTATTGGTTCGGAAATATTAAGGAAACTTTGTTTTCTTATTTTGAAACATAAGATTCTCATGCTAACCTGATGGTGACAAAAGATAGGACACATTCCGCTGAAACCTTAGTTTCCTACCCTTAAGCATTGCTTTCATACAAACGGACACGTATCTCTTACTTACAAAAGAAACTAAATGGCAACTTAAGTCGCCGAACATAGCCTCAAGGAAGTTTACTTTTGTCTAGAAAAATGTATCTTTTCCAATTTCGCTTTATTGCATGAACTTGTATTTCCTTCCAATCCCACACTTCTTCAACAAAGACACAGCTTTAAAAACTTAGGGCAAAGCAACACAGAAATTCATTTTGATATTCAGGTTAATTAGTTTATTAATCGAGGACGTTCTGTCCAACTTCAAAAATTAGCAGTTTGCGTGGAAAGTAAACCCCAGAACGGCACCCAACCCATTTAACTGTCACGATGTTATATTATGCAAGCCAGGTTGCTCATTATACGCCATCACTAATCAAATCATTAACTCAAAATACAAATTGATAAATCAATTTTAGCACCAAAATGCATTCCGTATTTGAAATCGGTGTGATCTACTATGTTGTATGTGTTACAAATAAAATATGCATTTTGTAACACTTGAACGTGGTAATAAGAAGCTTCTTGTGCCTCTTTATCCACTTTCTCCACTTACAGATCAGGATTACTAAAAGTAATATAAACAAATATTAGTATACATACGTCATTATCCTCAGTTGGCGGCATACAAAGCTCCAGGTAGCCATGTTCTATGTAAGTTTGAGAGAAATTGAAGAGTGGCTGCCTCATAAGCAGACGTCGTACTGTAGAGAATGCTCCGTCAGCTCCCACAACCAGGTCTGCCGTGTGTTTTAGTGTTTCATTGCTTGATTCCCTAAAAACACTTATATTGAATGTAACATTCTGAGACATGTATTTGCTTTATCGGTTTTTGGAGGAGTTACATCATTCCAAGGTTTTCAACAGAGGTTCTTGGAACTTAATCTGTAAAGCTAGATTTGTTAAAAAAGATCCCATTTAAATATTAGTAGACACTAGTTACAGTTTGCTTACCAATCTCTAAAACATTATTTGTACCTTTAAAAATTTATGCAGCACATTTAATACATAGGGTAGAAGACATACAAGTTTAAATATTTTTCGCCTTATCCCAGAACAATGTGTCACGCCAATATATCAACATATTTTTCTTTCTTTCAACTGCTGGAACTTGTATTCATATTAAAGAAATGCAGTGCTTTCGAACTGGTAATGCGCCTACTTTAAAGACTATTTTTGCCACTGCTTCCTCTCACTGCCTTCCATCCTTGTACACGCCAACAGGGGCGAAGCAGGAGATGTAAGCAGGCGTGAGGGTAGCATAACCTCCCAGAGTTTTCACACTATTAGCGTTCAAACAAATTAGGTCGTGAAAAGGGTTACCCATCAATATTCTAAATAGCAGACAAAAACAAAAACGAAAAAAGAACAGGAATTACCGCTGCATTCAGTTTTCGTTAGCATATACCAACATATTTCGTTTTCACCCTGTATAAGTAAAACTAATAAAGACAGCATGGAGAGCTAGGTCTTACAACGAAAGTTTATCAACCGTCATCAATTGATTCTGAATGAACCCTTCATTTTCACTTCATTTCAAAGGTTTAGCAGTAAAAAGCCCAGCAATTTTGAGATAACTCAAAGGTGCGCATTGCAATCTGGTTTTTCTGTGTATATGAGCACAACTTTCAAAAAATTAAAAATTTGCAGATATGTTGGTTCATCACATCGTTCTTAATTATTGCCTAAAACATATGCATCTATACGCCTCCCATTCTGTATAATGACACACGTATAATGTGCGATCGTATATAAAGAACCATCCTGTTAAAAATACACAATATACAGAAAATACGTAAATTCCGCTTACAAAATGCTTGTAATTTTTAGAGGGGGGACCTAGATAACGTGTTTTAAACACGGACCCATATCCGGAAATGTATCGTTTGTATGTTACCAGTATAACATGCTTGCGCAGGGGATGTTCCTGCGATATGTCCCAAAGATATATATATATATATAGAGAGAGAGAGAGAGAGAGAGAGAGAGAGAGAGAGATGGATGGAGTGGTCGGTCGGTCGGCAGGCAGGCGGGCAGGTCTGTGGGTAGGTAGGTGTGTGGGTGGGTGGGTGATAGGTAGTTGGGTGGGTGGATGAATAGACGGACGGATGGATAGATGGATGCAAGGACGGGTGGATGGATGAATGGGTGGATGAATAGATGACAGATAGACAGACAGGTAGGTAGGACGGTCGGCGGGCGGATCGGCGGGCGGGCGGGCAGGCAGTTAGGTAGGTAGGTCGGTAGGTCGGTCGGCAGGCAGGCAGGTGAGCGGTGGGTCGGTGAGTAGGTCGGTAGATAGGTAGGTGTGTGGGTGATAGATAGGTAGATAGGTAGGTAGGTCAGTCGGAGTCGTCCTCCGTGGATAGTGGTACCGTGCTAGCCTCTAGTTCCCAAGGTTGCGGGTTCAAACCCCGCGGAGGGTGATGGATATTTTCGGGCGTAAAAATCCTTAGCATGGCTTCCTTCGGAAGGGAAGTAAAGCCGGTGGTCCCGTGTCGTAGATTTACGGCACGTAAAAGAACCTCCAGCCTGATAGAGGCCTCTGAACAAAATTAGCGGTCTTACACGCCCAATATGGCATGGGACGCTAAGGACCATAGTAGTTAAAGAGCGTCCATAAATAAAACTCAATTTAATTTAATTTTCATTTAAGTCGGTCGGTATGTAGGTAGGTAGGTAGGTCGGTCGGATGGCCGGTCGGTCGGCTGGGAGGCAGGTAGGTAGATAGATAGGTAGGTTGGTCGGTCGGTCGTTCGATCGGTCTGTCGGTAGGCCGGCAGGAAGGCGAGCAGGTAGGTAGGTCGGTCGGTTGGTCGGCAGGCAGATAGGTGGATGGTTGGATGGATGCACGGATGAAGGGAGGGAGGGATGGATGGGTGATTGGTGGATGGATGGGTAGATGGATGGATGGATGGATGGATGGATGGATGGACTGAGATAGTTCCAGCTTGTGACGTCTACGCTGGCCAAATTTAACTCCACTCGACTTTCACGTGGTATAGTATGCAAAATCTGATGCTGATGATATTTAACAGGTGTTAATGAGACGTACCAGAACCAGAATATAATTCTTGGTTGCATTTTGCTAAATTTGGCTGGTGATGCCAAATCAAATTGGCCATTTAGTGGATCAGCAGGCTAATTAAACGAGGAAAAGCAGGTCACTGTTGAACAACTTAAGGGAAAAACGCTATTATCACAACTTTTTATATTCGACATTATTATTAAATTCATTAATGTTAGTGTGATAAAACATAATTACCTTAGTCATATCTACATAAACCATTGCTATTTCGTTGGGTAGTTGTGGGATATTTAAACATGTATTGGTGTCTGGAATACGAGAACGATACGTTTCTGGATATGGCTTACCATTTTAAGATTTTCTATTCAGTATCCTTTGGAAGTCCTCGAGGGGGAATTCCTGAAAACTCAGTATACAATTTTATACTCCGAAGTCTTAATGGGATTAATGCCGAACAGTTAACAGTTTTATACCCTGAGAGAATATGTCTGAACAGCCTGATTGCGGCATTCACAAACCTTATTAAGGTGAGATTTCCTTCCCGCATATTCGCGTCCAGCAGCTTGTGCTCGAAGTGGAGATTCACATTGTCGTATTTTTCAGCAGCTAAACAGCAAGAAAATATTAGTCACAACTATTGTATTTACTGTATATAACACCTGGAATAAAAAAGTGCATCTTTGAAATACCTTATAAATAGTATGTTTTTATTAAAATACAAAACATTAATTTGAACAATATATGTTTACCGACCTCAAATACTGTAAGTACTTGAGATCTGAGAGTAATTTGTTATTATTTTAATTATATTCTGTTTAGAAATCTGCGAAGAATGTCCGAAATGTAAAACAAGCATTCAGGTAATTTCTACTCCGGGTGCTGTTGTTTAATGCATTAAGTTGCATGTATGCATAATGCGAGTGCAGGGGTTCTTTCGTGTAGTAAAACTATATATTTTCCATGTGTCACAATATCAGTTTGTCTTCTTATTCTAGTTCACCTTTTTATGTAATCACTCACTACATACAATGATTCTAAGAAGAAGTCCCTTCTACTTTTATTTGCACAAAAACTTAACTTTTAAACGGCGTTGGAGAGATTTGAATTTAGTACTTCTGCCAAACCCCAAGTTTGTAAGCTGGGTTTTGGCCTGCATATATAGGATTTGTCATGTATGATACCTATTTAAATCTTTGTTGTACATTTGTAAAAAAACAAACTATGCACACAAGTGTTTACATACTGATAACAGTTAGAAGGTTTAATCATATTTAAAATATCAGTCCCATAGCCGGGACTCGAACCACGGTTATTCTACTTTTTATGCTAAATCTCTACTGTACAACCAATATTCCACGGCAGTCAAAGCCCGTCTTTGGTTCTGGTCCCGGCCGTTGAACTAAGTTTTTCAAATCTGATTGAGCTATCCAACCTTCACCCATGCATCGCCAGTGTGGAAGAGCGTTTATTGCATTACACAGCAGCATATTAACAGCAGGAGCTTTTACACAGAAAGGGGGCGTTGATGTCTTCGGCATCATTACCTAAAACTGCAGGATTAAGGGTAAGGGTGTCATTAATCTTTTCCCATAAGCCCATTTTTAAGGCATGCCAATTTTAAATTGGTCTATAGATTTTCTTTTCGTCTGCTATATCTATTTAGAATACTTTGGTGTTGTAAATCTTTGTAGGAAAGATCAAGAAGAAAATCATATTCATTGGAAGAATTGGTATTTCTAATTGTTTAAAAGAGCGTGTGTATACAGTAGAATTATTGATAAAAGTAATCTACAGGGTATGCTTAGTACTTACATTTCCACCACTTTTACCTCACAATTAGAAGAGCATAACTGTAAATTTCATCTACTTCACACTAAAGCTCAATTGCTTGATTTGAGGAAGTGATACAAACGAGTTTGAAATAAATAAATATTTTGTTTATTGACGACTCTGCCAATTGCCAGGATCATATCAGCGCCGCCGGTGTGCCAGAATTTCGTCCCGCAGGATTTCTTTTACATGCGAGTAAAGTTACTGACATGGGGCTTTCACTTCTAGGCACACTTAAAAAACATTGATTTGGGCCGGGTTTAAACCCGCGACTTTGGGATCAGAAGGACAGCGCCTAACCAGTTGAGCCACCCAGTCCGACAAACAAGTTTGAGATGCAGTTCGTTACACCATTTGTGTTTTATAAAATTAATACAGCTTGTTTTAACCCAACACCACCTCATGATTTGTGGTCTGTCATGAAAGTAATGTATAGCCCTCTCACCTCCCCCCTCATGCATAGCAGTTCCAGAATGAAAGCTCTGACAGCATCACGGTGAAGGATGTAAAAGTTCAGTACTTTCAAGCAGAGGTTTGGACACAGTAGCTGCTGAACATGGGCGTTTACGGCGGTGGAGGGGAGTGTCACTCCGACATGTTCATAGCTTTTGAGTTAATATACTCGTATATTTCTGTGTGATTCCTTATTATCGTTTTTCTAAAGTTTTGGTGTTACTACTGAAATTTTAAATATACTGGCATGATGACCATATTTAATACTAAAATGAATATTTAGTGTAAATTTTGCATAACACATAAAAGACTAATATAGTAGGAAAACTGTAAACTTTTCTTGATAAGGGTTATGGTCCCATCTCTAAGCCAACAAGCCAGTGCCAACCATATTGCAAGTTGTAAGTAACTGCAAGACAAATTGTGGAAAAGGTCACAGTTTGTATTAGGGTGATGATAATAATTTTTTTTATATTTTTGTTTTATAGAATGTCCTAAGGAAACAACATGCAAGGATGCATTTGATTTCATGCTTGTCAAAGTGTACTTCAGTTTGTTTACAATTAAAATAACGTATCGTCAACTTAAGTGTATACGGAATGCCCTATTCTCATAATGTAAAGCTCTCTATACTATAAGGTACATTTTCTCAGGAACCACTAAAGCTACATACATGAGATTTTACAGTACTCATATGGATGATGTATGTTAATACTGGTGCTATCATTTGTTTTAGGTGTTTTATTGTATAACATATAAATATTTCTATTTAATTAAATTTTTTCTTAATTTTACAAAAATATTTATTTCATACCAGTCTTTAGCCTTAATAGAAGCTAAAAATAATAACATTAGCATTTGCACAAACGCAGCATAAATAAATCCTGAACGTTTCCTGCTTTTGTATTAACTAGAACCTGAGAAAATGTTCCTTAAGTAGCAGAAAACTAAACTTGAGGAATCGGTCTTCAATGTTTTGCAACTTAATTAATCCCTGCTCCATAATAATTGCACCATAACTGCTTGAAGCAGAAAATATATGTGCAGCAATTTATTGAAGATTAAAAATAATGTGCTTACAGCTATAATATCTTCATAATTGATATAGCATTTTAAAGAGATTTCAAAGCGCTAAAATGTATATATTTTTAAAATATACATTTTTGCAAATCAAAACCCTTTAGGTATACCCTTTAATTTGTCATGGGGCAGAGAATAAATTATATTAGGTATTGACATGTTAAATCGTTTCAGATGATTTCAATTAAAAACAATGTATATAATAGGCTGTTAAAATTATGATAGAAATATGTTTATTCCATGCAATGACAACGGCAACGACAACAACAACGATCACGAAAATGATGACGGCCATGATGATGATGATGATGATGATGATGATGTGATGGTCCACTTTTGATCTAATCACTTCAGTGTTTCCTTATACGTAGCGCTTCAATTAACAATGCACAAAGTGTCCTCGTTGGTGTAGTGGTTACCATGCTAACTACTAGTTTCCGAGGTCGCGGGTTCAAACCCGGCGGGGGGAGATGGATTTTTTGGGGTCTAAAAATCCTTAGAGTGGCTTTCTTCGGAAGAGAAGTAAAGCCGGTGGTCCCGTGTCGTAGATTTACGGCACGTAAAAGAACCTCAAGCCTGATAAAGAGGTCTCTGAGCAAAATTAATGCCCTTTCACGCCCAATATAGAATGGGACGCTAAGAACCACTACAGTTAAAGAGCGTCTATAAATAAGACTCAATTTATTTATCTACAATGCACGAATTTACCTCTTCTCTCTTCCGGTCACTCAAGTATCGAACACAGGACTCTCCTCCTAGCTTCTTCTCTCTTCCGAACACTCGTTGACGCATCGAACACAAGACTCATCACGCAGATAGCACTAAACTTCACTACTACTTCCCTCGGCGATGAGCTTCCTTTTATCACTGCATGAGATCGCCTAGAAAGTTCAGTAGTTGCCGGTGAAGTGGAGGTGTAGAAATTTCCCCTCACTTCCCGATTAGCCTTCTTCACCGTTTAAAGGCCGAGAGCCCTCTGCCCTTCTCTATTCAACCAACCATACGCCGGCAGGCACTTCAGAACATACCCACTACCCAGCGGGCCATCTGTATCCCAGGTTGCGAAAGCCCAGGATGGGATGGTCCATTCGGAGGTAAAACTCCTGTCCGTAAAGGTACTTGTGGAGCTGCTTCAGTATCTCCAAAACCACCAGAAGCTCTCATCGTTTCCCGCAGTAACTTCGTTCTGCCTTGGACAGGGTTCTTCTGAAGTAGGCCAATACTCTCTCTTTCCCGCCCTATTCTTGCATCAGCTTACCCCAGATGCCAACCTCACTGGAATCCGTATCCACGACGAACTGGTTACTGGGATGGAGTATCCTAGAACTAAGGTCATGAACCGGACGTTCTTCAGAGTCTGGAAAGCAGCTTCAGCATGGTCAGCCCGTCGTTCCTCGGTGAGTTGTGTCAACAGTTTGCTGATGCTTGAATACCCTGCAAATAATCTCCAGTAATAACTTTAAGGCTCAGGAACCTTCGCAGTTCTTGTTTGTTTCTCAGCCTGGGCCACTTCTTGGTGAGCTGTAGCTTCTCGAAGTCCGCAGCCACACCATCGCGGCTTACTATGTGCCCCAGGTGATGCACTTCCTTTCTAAACAGCTGGAATTTCTGTTGGTTTACCTTGAGGTTGACTTGAGGAAGTCTTTCGAACACCACCTTCCTCAGGTTGCTCAGTTTATCCTAGAATACCTTGCCTATAACAAGACGTCGTGGCGGAGGAGGCAAGCGAAGTAGGTGATGCACCATCACAGACTCTATGAGTCTCTGGAACGTTGTAGGGTGTTGCAGAGTCCGAAAAAATATTAACGTGAACTGCCATAGTTCGTGTTCGGTAGAAAACGCTGTCTTCTCCTTGTCGCCAGGGTGAAGTGCCTCTTGTGGCACTAGCATAGCATAAGTGCCGCTATCACGACTTCAGGTACAGGGTGGAAAATTACTGGACTGTCACTAAGCTTTCTTTGGTGCAAACAATCTGTGGCAGCGGAAGGCAGTCTTTATTATTGATGGCATTCAGCTTCCGGTAATCAACCTAGAGGCGCAGACATTCAACTTTCCTTTTCAGAAGCATTACCGGCGAGAACCACGGGCCACCGGATTTCTATTGTGCCTCTAATCTTCAAGCCCGCTTTCAGATCAAAAATTCTTTCCACTTCGCTAGCGTGGCACGAGAAGGCGGTGTCCGATCAAACCTAACATTGTCGGCGTCGATGTGATGCGTCACTCTATCGCTACTGCCGTAATTGTCTTCTAATAGGCTGAAGTTGTCCTGGAATTCGGCAAACAGGTTAAGGCTCTCCGTCTTCTTGCCTCGTGAAAGATTCTCTGCCACCTCCTGGACAAGGCTACCCAGACGCTTCTCCACTTACTCAGTTTTGGACGGTTCTCGGTGTCTCTGGCCGCAAGTATTATGCAAATGAGCGGCTGACAATCCCGCTGGACAGTCCCGTTAAGCAGCTCCTAGTCCCGGTTGTGGCATTAAACACCCTCACCTGGACGCTCACCCGAGCTGGAAGTAGTATCATATCGACGTAAAGCACATATTAGTGGAGTCCTCCACAATACAACACATTTTCATAATAATCCTCATTAAGGGGCCTCTCTGTTCGAGCTGTTTCCCCTCTGTCGCTCCAAGCCGAAACTAATGTCTGGTGTGCAACTAAGCACCTCACTGACTATAAGCTCTCCTCCGGATGGTTCATCACGATCTCGTCGCGGCCCAGGTGCAATATGCGACGTCCGACATTCACCTCGGCATTAAAAAATTACATCTTCGGTGATGGCAGTGACAAAACCCTCCAATTCAAGCCGATCCTTCCAGGCTAAATTCCAATTAAGTTTGGGCAGAATTTCGTCCGAGGTGGTTCGTAGGCGGTTCGTGTTACACCTAACTTATGTCATCTTGGGTAGTCCACACATAACCGGCCTGGCGATAGTTAGTGAGGTCTCAAAGTCTCTGTAACCTGCAGGGACGGTCCCAAATCCACCCATGCACTTCCAGGCCATCCTCGCTGCTCCCAGCCACGGTGTTCAACGTGAAGTGAGGGGAATGTGATGATGGCGCCGAGTGCCGCTCTTTCCGCCAACTCTTAGCTGGTTCCCTGTTCCTCGCCCAGAATGCGCTCACAGTTTACCTTTAGGTGTCCGGGCCTTCCGCAATTACAGCACTAAGTCTTCCGCCCCCATATCTACGAGGGTTGAGCAGTTGTTGGCATGGTCACCCGTAATTCAGAAGCTCTGGTCGCCACCGGGTGGCCATTTTGATTGTAACCTTCGCTGCTTCGACGCGGAGGGCAGCCGCCATGGCGTTAATATTACGTTGCTCAGCTAGGGGAAGCTGCTGTTTCATTTCCGATCTCTTACGCCATTGATAAGTGTGTGTGATACCCCTTCGGAGGTAAAATCTGGTGGTAAATTCGTCAGAATTTGGTGTACCAGCCTCTCTACCTCCATGGCGAATTCCTGTAAGGTCTCACTAAGTTGGTGCACTCTTATCTTCAGCTGGACGCGGTAAGCGACGGCCAGCCAATGTTTTCTATGGCACCCTTCCAACGATCTAGTTAAGTCATCAACCGAGCCTCCAACGGTAAAAGTCCGAAGAACTTTGTCTGCCTGCTTCTACAGGGCAGGCAAAACTGTATCATCTTCTCTGCCAGTGTCTATCCATTGTGAGTAGTAATGGCCTCAAACTGCCGATTAAACACCACCGACGACGAAGTGCTCTCGAATTTCGGAGGCTTCGCCGTTATAGTATTCGACGGTCTCATAATTGTTGGTCCTCTATAACTTCGGCACAAATCTTGGCTGCTAGGTTGCGGTTCAACTCCTCCAATGCGGCCTACGTCATTATCTTGTTTTCCTTCAACTGCTGGTCCAAACACTATTCCTCTGCAGCCTCTTTCATCCTCTTGTTTTCCTTCGTCTACTGGTCTAACAGCTTTCACTGATACAGACGTTCTTCCAACACATTAATTTTCCCTTTCATGTCAGTTTTAATTTATTCTAACTTCTTAGAAATGTGGTCTTTATGTTTCGCAGTAGGGTTTATTTCAGATCTTATAGAGTCGATGTCAAACCTAGTTCGGATTTCATTTCATTTCTTCTTCATTTTGCATTTCGTTTTTGTCTTCATCTTTTCCATTCCCCATTTCGCGCCCTATATTTCAGTTCCCATTTCTACTATTCCAGTGTTCATTTCCGTCTTCACTTTCTCCATTCCTCAGTTCATTTATGCATCATTCTTCTCCATTTCGGATTTCACTCCCATTTTCATATAATTCCAGATTTTATGCCTTCATTTCAGCTATTACTTCTTTAAGTATTTCCTCCACCGCGGAATTCAAATCCCTTTTCTAACACCCGTATAACTTGGTCCACTTTTCCTCCAGTCACTCCAATTTTTCGTTTTTCCTTAAACGTAGCGCTTCACGTAACGACGCACAAATCAATCTCCTCTCTTCCGGTCGCTCACATGCGCGTCGAACACACGACTGGCCTTTTAACCTCTTCTCTCTTCCGATCGCTCGCTGACACATCGAACACAGGACACGTCACACAGACAGTACTGAATCTCATTACTACTTCTCTCGGCGGCGAGCTTTCTTTTGAACTTGCACGAGATCGGCTAGAACAGGTTCTCTCAAGTCGAGTCAAGGTCACTTGAGGGCGTGCAGGGCTGTTTACACCCCTCACTGCGGGCAGCACCGTTACACGCTCCAGTCTCCAGTGATGGTAGAACGCATGGTTGCTATATCAGAGTTGGGAAGCCGATCGTCTACGCTTACGCCTACAAGTTTTCGAGAAATCTGGGAAAAAACTTCCTATTTATACAAGAAAAGGACGTGGCAAAATTGTTAGTGTATTATAAAATACTGAACAAGGTGTCAAAATATAATCTGCAACAGCGTTATTCATTATATTACTCAAATTATTTTGATAAATACAAAGATAATGAACGCACCTGTGTTGTTGAAAACCTGCAACGCAAATTGCAAAATAATGATGGAAATGACTGCGTTAGTGATTTTAGAGTGAGCTATAAAATAGCATTACGAATTGGCAGGAACATGAAACCTTGCAGTGAAGGTGAAATGGCAAAACAATATTTAGTTGATGCAGCTGAATAATTAAGTCCAGAGCATTTACACGATTATCAATCAGTCAGTTTATCGTCCTCCACAATAACACGTCGTGTACAGGACCTTTCAGACAATATTTGGAGTCAGTTATCTGAAATAGCTCAAACATTCATTGCGTTTTCTATTGCAGTAGATAAGAGTGATGACATACCAATACTGCACAACTTGCTATTTACACAAGAGGTGTGAGTAAAGATCTTCAAATACGGAAGGAATTATTAGATATTGTGCCGATGAAACATACTACTGGAGTCGATATCTTCACCCGCATCGAGGAAACAATAGAAAAGTTTGAACTTCCATGGCAGAAAATGGTGTCCTTAGTTACTGACGGGGCACTGGCTATTTGTGGAAAGCAACGGGAGTCTGTGGTATTGGAACAACAAAAAAGGGAAGAGTTAAACATAAAAATGAAATTTATACCAGTGTATTGCATTTTACATCAGAAAAATTTATGTACCAAAAACATTCATCTCAAAAATGTGATGAATGTTCTGCAAACAATTAAACTTATTATATCTAAAGGATTCAATCACAGAGAGTTTCGGTCACTACTTGATAATATTAACAGTGGGTATGAGGATTTACTTTACCACACCGAGGTAAGGTGCTTAAGTCGAGGAAACGTCCTGCAACATTTTTTCGCGCTTAGGAATCAAACTGCCTTCTTTACGGATGTTCGTGGGAAACCTGTTGCAGCATTCCAAGACCAACAATGGGTATATAACTTCACTTTCCTTGTAGATTTATCCAGCCATCTTAATGTACTAAATACTAGACTTCAAGGTAGAGAGCGCATTATTACTGATTTGTTTGGTAGCATAGAGGAATTTAAACAAAAGTCGCGTCTTTGGGAGCACCAGTTTAGCATTAAGGAGACAGTGCATTTCCTGAACCTGACCTCAGTGATGCAATGTGCAGAAGCCTTGGACATGGAAGAATATGTAAGAATAATGCGGCAACTGCGCGAAGACTTCGAACGGAGATTTCAAGACATTACAAAACTTGCAAAACGAATTCAGATATTTGCAACACCCTTGCCAGTGGATATTCTCGATATTCCTGATGAACTAGTTAGAAATAATTTATTTACAAAACTATATTGAGTTAAAGGATAAATATCAAAACAGGAAAAGTATAAACCATTTCTGCATTTATGTTCCGCGAGAAAGATTTCCTAAACTCTACAATCTCGCTGCAAGAATTATATGCATGTTTGGGACAACCTATGTATGTGAGACACTGTTTCCATTACGAAGCTTACAAAATCACGTCATAGAAGCCAGTTAAGTGATGAACACTTGAATGCCTATTTGAGATTGGGTGGTACACAAACAATAGTCCCACGTATTGAAAAGCTGGTTGAATACAGAAAACTACAAAAATCGCGGCGAATTTCCGATGTTTTAGAAAATTTACTTTTATTAGCGACTTGTATTTAAATAACATGTGCACTGTTTTTTTGGGGGGAGGTAAATGAGTCGTCTAGCAATAATAAGAAGAAAGTTTTATTTCGTAGTATGTTAAGGTATCTGTATAACGGTGTACAAACTATTGCTCTCGTTATTATGTAAGTAATACTGAAAGTGTAATTCAATAAAAAGTTTCAGTTAAGTTATATCCATATCGAAAATGTAAGTTTGCATAAAAATTCTTGGTTTCGCCACTGTAGTAGTTGCTTCACTTGCCCGTAGCCGAGCGTAAGGGCTTCAGGGCATTTACTTACGCACGGGGGGGGCAGTTACTTGAAGGTGCCTGGCCTAGAAAGTTCGGTAGTTGCCGGTGAAGGGAAGGTCTAGGAACTTCTCCCACGTCCCAATTTGCCTTGTTCGCCGTTCAAAGACCAAGAGCATCTCCTCCATCTCTCTCCAACCAGTCTTACGCCGTCTGGCATTGGATAACTCGCCCACTACCTAATAATTAAAAATAAGTATGGGTAAAATACTTAACAGCTTAAGGTGTTCGACTTGCTTAAGACGTAATGGAACACTTGTGTTCGCATATCTGTTTGCGGTTATAAGGTCATAAATGTGTTTTCCTGAAAATAGATCTACAATTTTTGAAAAACTGCCTTTCAGAGAGAAATAAACCTGGAGTTACATAATAAGCTCATTTTTGTCTTAAAATTGGTTTCTACACTGTCTGCATTTCATTTTGTTTCTTTCTTTCTTTCCTCCTTTCTTTTGTTAGTTGAACCTCCTTTAACAATGTAAGTCCCATCGGACGATGAAGGTATGAAATGGGTGAAATTATGCTCAAATTGGCCTAGGGTTCACTAGAATTAGAGTTACCCGACATTCGTCTGCTAAGGATAAGAGAAACCCAACAAAAAGGGAAAAGCACTTATTTAGTCAACTCATCCCAAAACATTTGAAACCGAGATTTCCTAAATCTGAGGCAGACATGCTACTCCAAATCACGGATGTGTGCACTTTTGCGCAATAAGCGCTAAAATTTATTTTCTTCATACAACTTTATATGGCATAAATTACACAAAAATGTTCTTCCTTGCGAGGAACTTGAGTGATTTGTACCGCTACAGATAATAATGTTAACCACCTTAAGAACAAGTGTAACTTACAGCAGATTTGCAAGGAATTATACTATTCAAAACACAGGCTGCTTAGCCCATAAGGCTGCACATGATAGGAGCCACTCAAATCCTATTATCCACGGTTAAAACAGTTCCTGGCTGCTTGTTATGAGCTGGAAACATTATTGCTGAGTAATGGTGAACGGAGGTAAAACCCGAGCGCAAACTAATACACAGAAAGTAATTTAAGAAACCCTCAGCTCCATTCGCTTCCTTGTATACCTCTGCTTTCCACATTGGTTATTATGTGAAGCAAAGAATGCATCAAATGCATTACACTTACCTATACTTAAATGCTTCTTTATTTAGTGTAGGATAGAGTATGAGTATGGAGGAAACGGAGACACCACACCTTGACCCCATACAGATCTTTTGTGCTTACCACCCCAGAAGAAATGGATGAGGTGGAAGAACCGCAGAAGGCTATAGACCTGAGGCGGGCCGGCCGATAGAGACGCGCGGAGGTCCCTAACGATTCCAAGCTTGATAATCCAGTCACAACGGCGCCTGTTCAGAGAAGGCTTCCCTCTGGTGGAACCAGGGAGAACTCGACCTGCCTGAGGCTGCCCAGAGAAGGCTGCCATTCGCCAGGACCGAGAAGAGCTTTCCAACGAACAAGTATTACGCAATGTATCCGACACCGACCGACACTGAGCAGCGTCTGAGCCCATTTGAAATATGTAAAGGGAAGTGACATGATAGGAAAGGAGGTAAAGGAAATTCGTTATAGAAGAGGAACCACCCCAGCATTCGCCTTTATAACAAGGGAAAACCACGAAAAATCCTTTTTCCGAGTGGGCGGCCCCAGGAATCGAACCCAGGACCTCCCGAACGCGAACCTCGGAAGCATCTCACATGTTGCCGCGGAAGCATCTCGCTCGGTATAGAGTAGACTGTGTGCAGGAAACGTTTTATCTTGCCATTGCAGTTTAATAATAAATTAGCTTCATATTTTATTTTTTAAAACTATCTTGTTGAAATGTAAGAGAAAATATTGTCCCTTTTCTTGTCTTGTTTATAATAATGATAACAGTATGTGGCATTATCTTATACATTGCAATGATATTACTATAGGCATAAGTTTAGTACGTAATTTAAAACATTCATACCATTCAGAAGCGATTCATTCAAAAATCTTCGAGAAACGGAGTAAATGCACTGGAACAAAACAGACATCGTTATTAAATACTAATAATAACTTAGTGTATAAATTAATCAGAAGAGAAAACAGCTTAATATTTTACCTGATGGCTTTTGGTATCGTACAAAAGTGGATAACGAGTGGAATCCAATTGGTGAATCATCCGTCCCTTCATAGGAATGGCGTGTTGTAACAATGCATCCTCCAGACCCACCTCTCTTAGAGCGCGCCTACCTCGTGTAGACAGCGCAAGATTGATTGAGCGGCCCTTGGCAAGTTGTGCACATCGTATATCTGTTAACAGGCAGTTAAAAAATGGACCGTAGAAGCAATTTCCCTCAATATTTAAAAACGTTGTTTATTCCGATGGAATAACCTGTACCTCCCTCAAACAGAGTGCCCGCTACCAGAGTTGAAATCCAAGTTCCTAAAAATTAGCAGATGTACTGTGATCAGTATATACCTACCTTAAGATATAGCAACATCATTTACAAACAGGCATACTACAACTAATATTTTCTCTCTTAAAACAGCTATACTGTTTTGGAACCAAAGGTGTAACCGACTTGTACCTCAAGCTTTTCTTATGAAGCATAAATCTCTATATATCTCAATATCAATCCATATAAGAATCGTATTTGTAGCATTAATCTTTCAGGAGATACTAGTTTATACACACCTATTTAGTCAGTCAAATATTAATCCCGTCATGTAATTACCTAAATTGAAATTCATGGCTAAAAGGTATTACCATTTTCATTCCTTTTTAATTAGTGTGAATAAAGAAGATATAGTTTCTTTAGTTGAATTAACTTACCTTCTCTGTATTCAAACAGGTCCACTTGATGTCCTCTGTTTCCAAAGTAACAGGCACTCAAGGATCCCACCTACAAAACGCAGTAATCATATAAGTCAGTGGATCAATACAAACTGCAGAAGTGCCTGGAATGAAATTGCACATCAAGTGGATGGGAGAAATTTGTCAATAACCTTCCTTGTTCAACCGAGCGGGATGGCTCAGGCGGTTGCGTGTGGCCCGCATTCGAGAGGTCGTGGGTTCGATTCCCGTGGCCGAACTTCCTGATCCATGAATATTTTCGGGGTTTCCCCGGATCGCCAGGCGAATGCTGGGAAGGATCATTACATACCCCAAATTTCCTGTCCCTCCATTTCATTCCATTGCTCATTTCATTCACCCTTCACCCCGTTTGGTCTGCTTCAGGGTTGGAAGTATCGGCGGTGGAGTTGCGGTGCAGCATGGCAGGGAAAAGGATGCTCTCTGTGAACCTTCTCCGTCCCTCGGCCTTCGGCTGGCTGCCGGGGTATAAGGACCGCCCCAGACGGGGGTGTTGGACCCCACATGAGGCGGGGTTCCCGGTCTGCCTGTCCGCCTGCTGGGGCGTTTACATCTGGAAACTTTAGGGACCTGTCATTGCTGTGCCGTCACTCCTGGTTGTGGCTGCCCGGTGTATTCCTTCACCTCATCCCTTCCTCCCGTGGGCGACCCCCTTCGTGGGGCGTACGATACAATGTCCAGACTCCCTGGATCAGTTCCGCATCCCCTCCGCTTCTCCTTCCTTCCTTGTTGAGATTGCTTTTCCCTTAGGCTATATCTCACTATTTGGCCAAAGAAAGTATTCCAATACCTATATAATAAAAAACAGTGTTATAACTATCACTATTGTTCTCAAAAAGGAAGAATGTTGAAACCAACTTAAAAGCTTATGCTGCTTGAAGCGCGAATAGTTGTAACACTTTAATCATAACTGTTCATCTGTATGTTGGTTAATAGAACATTAGCTATATTTTACAGGTATGCATATTCTTTTGTTCACCAGGTAAGAACCATTCACCAGACGTAAGAGTATCCGTTCTCATGAGCCACAACTTGTAATCGTGAACACTACTTGCGTATGCCCCTTGTAAATCACTGATGTTATAAGCATACTAGTTAATCGCAATTATAAGTAGCTACAACAAGCAGAAAGAAACTAAACACTGTTAACACGTTGTGACGCAACGGCTATAGCCCAATGTTATTGGGAGTTTGGCGCTGAGCGGTCGGAGTAAACAAGATAACGGCCGCTTGCCAGTGTAAACACAGGGCGCGCTATCGGGAAATAGCTAGAACTTTCTGGAAGCTTTATCTCCACCTTCTCCAGAAAGTGTGTCGAAATGCTTCTAGAATGTTCCACTGCCTATATAAGCGAGCGCTCTTGCGGACAGTAAAGGCAGTCGCGAGTTGAAAAAGAGTCGAGTGCGAGAGAGTGGAGTCAGTGCGAAGGCAGTGCGTGTCGAGTGCGACAGAGTGCAGTTGAGTCAGTATGCGAGCGAGTTAGCGATTGCGTTTCTGGTGCGGTATCAAGAGAGATTCTCCGAGCGAATTGATGACAACTGTATTGACGTCGTGCGAGTACTACGGCGGAGCGACGGTTTATGGAGGTCTTGTTTCGACTTGAAGTGAACCGTCCGGCGTGAAAAGGCTACGTCACGAAAGAGAGTGAAGTGACAGGATTGAACTAGTTCAGCTTAGTGAAGTGACATTAGAAAGTGAACTCTAAGTGAAGGTGAACTACATAAAACGAAACAGTGCCATAGAGAAGTGAGTGATGAAAAACTGGACAAAGTCACAATACTCAAAAAGTTTAAGAGCTTCACAGAAAATGGCTAATACGCGTAGAAATGCTGGGACTAGAAGAAATTATGCAAAACGTAATTACGAGTAAAATAATACAACGCGAAAACCGGCACAGGATGAGCATAGACGATGTGATCGGTTAAAACCATAAAGAGCATTCCGTACTAAGGAGCAGTATAATATTTAGTCTCGTCCACCATCAAGATGATAATGGCTAGGGCTCGAAAGTTGAAGTCCGACAAATTGCCCAAAAAGGACCTATAAAAAGATCTAATAACTAGAAATAAACGTAAAGATGTTATGCAAATTAATTAATATTTTAATAACCTATTTTTAATTACATATTTAAACAATCATCATAATGCTCGACATTACTCACCAACATCATTACATCAGCCATTGTTAAAAGGGAATATGTGTATTTTTTTCCCAAACTGTGTTATTTATGGACTCTTGATATGCATTAATATCTATACGTTGCAGTGACAGATTGGTGCACCTAATTTATCATGCAACACCCAAACGCTATTTTTTTTAAATAGAGTTAAACATTTTTGCTTAGAACATAAAAGATGCCGATGGTATGAAACATACAGTGCGAAAAAGGGTTATAAATAAAATGTTTCTTCTTTAGTCATACCTTTTAGATTTTTATGTTAATAGATATCTCTTCAAATTCAGAAAGGACAGTACAAATATAGTCGAAAGAAGGTGAAGTTTGATAAAACGCAATTAAGACCTAAAAAGCCTAAAAATGGACCAATAAGCAAAAAATGCAGAAAAAGGCAATAAAGGAGATATAAAACTAACAATTTTCTAGCCGAAGTGACTCAAAATGAGCATATACAAGTATATTACATTGGGATTCGTGTTCGGGGACTTGAAACGAACAGGATTTCGAACTTCCGAGACTTAATAATGACTAACGGCGATAATGACAAGTAGGTATGATGACGACAGCGATAATGACAAAATGGACAGTGTAAATGATAATTATGATGATGATGATGATGATGATGATGATGACAATAATGATAATTAGCTTATATAGAGGAATGCTGGAAGAGTGTTTTGCGTTTATATGGGAAAGGATAGGGAAAACGAGGCTAGATGCGACGGTTCACGGAGGAAAATGCGTTTATACGGGAGAGATAGGGAATACGGGGGCTGATGCTAGGCTAGACAGGGGTTGAAGGAGGAAAATGCGTTTATATGGGGGAGATAGGGAATACGAGGGCTGATGCTAGACATGAAAGTTGTAGAAGAAGGGGAATGCGCTTTATATGAGACAGATAGGGAATATGTGGAGAGGTGCTAGGTTAGATAGATGCTGAAGGAGGGGGAATATAGGCTTATACTGGAGAGATAGGGAATACGTGGAGAGGTGCTAAGATAGACGAAAGTTAAAGGTGGAATGCGTTTATACAGGAGAGATACTGAATACGAGGAAAAAAGCTAAGCTAATCAGAGGTCGAGTAGAGTATACGTTTATACGGGAGAAGTAGGGAAACGATGATAGTTGTTAGGGATCATGGTTAAAGAAACGGTAATAGAAATAACCACATTATTCAAGAACTTTAACAACAAAAGGACTGAAATATAGATCATTTGTAAGGTATTCGAGGAGGGGGCTTCAGTGGAAAAACCCCCTAAGTCAGTAGGGGGAAATGACAGTTCTGGCGCACATAATATGCAGGAATGTGCATTCATATGCTAATTAGTACACCCCCTCCCCCTGCCATGCCCCTCTGGTACCTTCTGCTTGCAGCTGGGGTCATACTTTTGCTGAGTATAATGGAAAGCATGACTGGCATGCAATTAAGGTTGTCCATCACCTGTCAAAATGAACAATGCTACAATAAATTATGCTTTCTAACAAAAGAGGAGACGCTTTTCTCTCCATTCAATTCCCTTCACACGTGGTCGTTAGGAAGGCCACCTACAACAAACCGCAACCCATCAGCATTGTTTGACGAACATGTGCATAATAACAAAAGAGCAGGCTTGTGTTGTGCTAACAAAAGAGGAGAAGCTATTGTCTCAACCCTATTGAATTCCCGCACACATGCATGTCAGGAAGGCTGCACCTGCAGCAACCATCTCCCCTAGCCGCATTGTTTGACGGTTAAAAAGAGAGAGAGGCGTTTCCCCCAAGGCAAGATTCATCTACCTGCTATGTAATAAATTCCCCCGCTTGACCTAGCGGCGACTTTGCCCCGCGGCCAGTTCTCTCCGAGAGCACCCGAGCCCACACGAAGACCTACGATAATCACCGAACATAGTTATACACGCTCTCTGTTTCTGCTTCTATCGTATCTTTCAACCAACGATATCAAAACTGTGTTTAACATATATCATTGTCTACATTAATCCCCTGAGTATACTTAGATATCCTTAGCTCTGTGTTCGAATCTTACTGCAGACAAAAGTTTAATGCTTTAATTGCTAATGAAACATTGATACTTTGGTACGGTAAAACATGATTATATCGTTTCCCTGATTAAGGAAAGACGTTCTCGGGTACCCAGAGGTCCTAGTTCGAATTTTGCCCTGCGAAACTATAACGCTTAATAAATATTAAACTATGGCAGATGCGCGGTCAGATTAAAATGTATTTAACAACTATAATTATCTATATTAAACCCTGGTGTATACTTAGGTATTCCAAATTGATACTTTGATAGTGTAAAACATTATATCATGAAAGGCGTTCACGGATATCCAGAGGGCCGAGTTCGAGTCCTAGTGTAGTGAAACATTAATGCTCAATAACTATTAAAATTTAGGAACATAGACGTGCAATGGTAAATCCTGTTAATTTTTATGTATCATCACGATGCTTAATGTATAATATTCTTAGGTGCCCTGAAGTCCTAGTTCGAATCTTACCACTGCGAAGCTCTAACGCTTAATAAATATTCAACTATGCTAGCATGGACGGTCAGATTAAAATCTATTTAACGAATACAGTTATTTGCATTAATCCCTGGTGTATACATTGGTATCCTAATGCCTAAACCCGATTCCTTATTTTATTTCTTCTTCTCTCTTTTTTCTTTCTTTTCACTTTTCTTTCTATCTATCTCTTTCTTTATTCTTGACCTGCATGCATTCATGTATGCACGTGCACATACACAGAGCCATTACAAATACACCTACACACATGCATATGCATACATAAACATACACCAATATACTTACACACACATACACCTACAAACATACACCAGTGCACTTACGCACACACATAAACACACGTACACATACGTATACATACAACAGTGCACGCACACACACGCATACAGATACGCACACAGGCACACATACACAAACCCACATGCTAGCATTGGAAATTATTGTCTTTACAGAATTCAAAATCTTTGTTTGATTTCACTGTAACCTATCAAAGTGTAATTCTTTTGAGGCTACCGAATTCACGTGACTCTCAAACCAAACGCATTTATAGCCAGTGTAAAGACATTATGGAGGTGCTCTCTGAAAGGGAGAGAGAGGGGGGAATTGAACCAAGTAGGGATAGAAATGCAGAGAAAAGCTGAGAGCCTCTGCGCATGCGCTGCAGGTAATAATTCCATTGGGTGCAATAATCACATGAGATGTAAACATCCCTGCTATGACGATGTGCTTACATAGCCAGGGGGATTTAGATTGCTATATAAACAGCTAACGGCGCATGCTAGAACCATCGCGAGCTTATTAACCCTACTTTTAAATTTTAAAGAACCTCAAAACTAGCATCGTGAGGCTTTAACGAAAACCTGCAAGCATACCCGAATTCATCTTTAAACGCGTATTTCAATATAAGAGATATACCCATTAATCACCGTTTTATTATTAAAATTCAGTATATGATTGTTCTAAAAAGGTCCATGTCACCTCTTTAATTAGGATACCGTCAGTCACTAGTCTTTATTCTGCTGATGAGTCTATATGTGTTAACAGCGTGTTCTCTCCAAGAATAATCAGCTTTCTAAGGTGTTATCAAGGTGAAGAGGTCTACATTTCATTGAACAGAGATTAATACGTTATTACCCAAGAATAAGGATGAATAACTTTGTATATAAGGATATAATTCCTAGTGCATCAGGGTACTCTTGTAGTAAATGCGGGGAGAAATTCCTCCGAGGTTATGAAAAGAGAAGGCTTCAGATGAGATGCAAGCAGCTCTTCAAATGCAAGCATTGTCATGTAACATTCACTGATGATTATAAGGGACAGCGCCATGAAGATGTATGTGGAATAAGTAGTCCTCAAGAGAAATTCAGATTGAAACCTACTAAACATTAGTTATTATCAACAATGGAGGACTGTGATATGAAAGAATACGAGACACCGTTCAAAGGACGATTGAAATCGTATTTTATACGATGTCATTCATCTAAGGATACGTATCTGCATGAGACAAAGCAACGGATAATCCAGGCTGTACATAAAGAGCTTGGCATTCACAAGAGCATGAAGATTAATCTGCTAGCTGAGTGCCGATTTGTGAACAGTATGGGAGAAACCTGTGATAAAACATTTAAAACACGGAATCAGCCTGTGTTTCTAGAAACGGATCTGGACTCAACGTTGGCAACGAAATACAAGAAATTCGTTACTGAAATGGAGTAGTCGGAGCTTAAGGGTAGCAACTGGGCTCTGCTTACTGTGGAAGGTATTTGACTTAGTATTAACAAGTACAATCCGTTACGAGGAAGTAGCTACATACGATTACCTACATCTGTTGAAACAAGAAAAGCATGCATAAACATTCAGAAGTATACTGACGAGAAATGTTTAATGTATTCTGTGCTAACTAAATTCATAGGCAGGAATGCACACCGTGTGAGCAAATACGGGCAACATCAAGATAAGTACGAATTCATCTGGGTTTCCTATCCTACTACATTTTCTCAAATACCTAAATTTGAGAAGCTTAACAAGATAGTATTAACGTTTTCGGGCTGGATGAGAAGCATGAAGTGTATCCAATAAAGGTTGCTGACATTGAACTACCTGAACACCGTGACCTGCTACTATTGAATGACAGTAGTGGAAAACATCACTACGTATACATAAAGAATTTTGAGAAACTCGTTCGACGCCAGAAAACTAAATGTAATGAACGTATTTATACCTGTAAGCGCTGTTTTACACATTTTGATGATCGATATGCACGAAGTGGGTTGGAAAAACCACAAGAGCATACATCCATCAGTAATCAACATAGTGTCGCAAGGTTAGTTATGCCTACCAAGGAGAAATCAATTGTCCAGTTTAACATTTTTAGAGGATTTTGAAGCTACCTTATGTCATCTATGCAGACTTTGAAAGCATCCTCGCTCCCTGTCATACATGTATTCCTGATACTGTAACTTCATATACAAGCCCTTATCAGCGGCATGTACGTATGAGTTTCTGTGTTTACTTGAAACCTGCTAAATCTGTTGAACATCTGGAAACTCATCTTCCTAAGCATCCCTATGTATATAGGGGTGTTGATGCTGCTCAGACGTTTATGCTATACCTGTCATCCCTTGCAAAAAAGGTTGATAATATATACAAATCTGTCAAGCATCTAAAACCTACAGATCAACAGCAGAATGATTTTGATTCTTCTACAGCATGCTACTTGTGTGCAAAAGCCTTTACTGAAAAGAACTACAAGGTACGCGACCATGATCACATCTGTGGTGAATATCGTGAAAGTACATAATGAATGTAATTTAGACTGCAAAACACCTGAATATATCCCTGTCTTCATGCACAACCTCAGTGGGTATGACTCACATTTCATTGTTAAGGAACTGGGATTAAAAGGGAGCGGGTGGAGGTAATTCCTAGCTCTGACGAAATCTATATATCATTCACCAAGTATGTAGGAGTATAAAGCTTCGATTGATAGATAGTTTTTGTTTCCTCAGTACAAGCTTGGATAAACTGGCGAAAAATCTAACATCGTATCCTGAAACACTAAACTACTTCGGAGAAGACAAATTGAAGTTGATGACTCGTAAGGGCGTATTTCCCTATGATTACGTCACATCATGGGATGTTTTGAACGAGACCTGCTTGCCTTCTAAGCATTCCTTCTACAATAGATATGAAGAAGAAATTACTGACGCTGACTACTAGCATGCTAGAAATGTATGGGAGCTGTTTAGTGTGAGAAACCTGGGCGAGTACAGCGATCTGTACTTAACCTCGGATATACTTCTTCTAGCTGATGTCTTTGATACATTCAGAGAGCAAACCCTCAAAACACACTAAGTCGACTCCGCTCATTATTTCACCTCTCCACGGCTTACATAGAATGCCTTGTTACTGTATACAGGAATTCAGATGGAACGGTTACAAGATTATGAATAACTACTCATGGTGGAATCCGGTATAAGAGGTGGTTTATGCCAAGCTTTTCACCGGTATGCGGAAGCAAGCAACGCCTACATGTATAAGTATGATCCGTCGAGACCAACCCAGGTTATTACATACGAGGACGCCAATAACAAATATGGTTGGGCAATGTGTCACGCCCTACCTTATGGTGGATTTGAGTGGGTGTCACCTGAAGAAATCGACTTAGAAACGCTACAAGAAGATGATCCTCATGGCTACATAGTAGAAGTCGACATCGAGTATCCCGTAGAACTTTACGATCTAAATAACGATCTACATTTCCTGCCTGAGTGTATGAAACCATTGGAATCATCTACAAAGAAACTGATACCTCATCTTGGACCTCGAAAAAAGTATGTAGTACATTACATAGCTTTAATACAAGCTCTTAATTATGGGCTACGACTAACAAAATCCATCGTGTGCTACAATTCCTGCAATTTTGGTGATTAAAACCTAATGTAGAATTTAACAACGGGCTACGACAAAAAGCTACAAATAATTTCGAGAAGGACCTCTACAAGCTCTTTAACAACGCCATGTTTGGATAAACTATGGAGAACCTGTGTAATCGTATGGATATACGACTACTAATAAATGAGGAGACAGGAGAAGTTGATCGCCAAGCCTACGTTCATCGATAGGACGATATATGCTGCTAATCTAGCTGCTGTACATTTGGCCTCTCGTCAGATCGTATTCAACAAGCCTATATACATTGGTATGAGTGTGTTGGGCATGTCCAATACATTAATGTATCACTATCACCATGATGTGTTGTTGCCATATTATGGAACTGAAAACCTGAAGCTTATGTATATGGACACTAATTCATCCATCGTATAGCAACTGAAGATGTGTACCTTGATAAGCTACGTTTTCTTGAGCATCTCGATACAGTCGATTATCCTGTTAGCCATATATGCCACTCTACTTAGAAAAAAAGGTGGTGGGGAAATTTAAAGATGTGGCTAATAGCAAAATCATCCTGCGCTTTGTTGGACTACGACCTAAGATGTACGCATTAGATATTCAAGGTTTGATGATAAAAAAGATTAAAGGTATAAAACGTAGCGCTATTAAGCAGTACATTAGGTTAGACAGCTACACAGACTGTCTTAAAACCTGTGAAATTATCAGAACGCCCATGAATCTAATCCTATCACGAAAGCACGCTGTTACCATAGTGCAAGTGATTAAAATTACCTTGAATCCCTTTGATGATAAAAGAGTTATTACCGAGGATGCAATAACTACATATGCATATGGGCACAGCATTTAAAACAACGCTTAAGAGAATGTAACTCGAAGATGAAGATTTTCTCTACGTGTCTACAATCTTAAAAAATTGAAGTTTATTCGCGTATTGTGTATATGCCTAGCATACACCTGGTGAAGGAATAAGATGGAAGGGGAGGCGGTAACCCTGCCATTAGGAGCAAATCCTAGTGTTAGTCTCAGGTTTAGATAAAGGGGAGAGACGTCTACCCTTACAATCCTTGTTTAATAAAGCAATGATTTAACTGATAAACTGCTACACCTGAACAAAAAATGTTATCTTATAAAACAGTAAAGCTGACTAAGAACGTTATAATATCTACTCAACCATGCAGATGCGCTAGTTTATGCTACTGCTATATACCTTCACTGTTTAACCCCCACCGTCTCACATACTAGCAGTTTAACATATAAAAGCTTGTAAGGTTTAGAAAAAAGGATATAAAGGTAGTGTAACCAGTTATACTATCTGAATTACCTGTTAAAATGCGTTAAATACTGTCATACCACCCGAATTACATGAAAATTAACTTAAATAGCCATGGAACAAATCGCTGATCCAAATTATCACGAATACCTGTTATACTACTCTGATCACTCTAAATATCAACAATACCACTGAATTGTCTGTTAAACCATACCAAGCTATGCTGCACTCAACTCCTGAAATCTGTCTGTCTATGACACTAGCAGAATTATCTGTGAAATTCGTGCTCAACTACGCCGTCTTCCGAACCATGGAATCCATTCTCATTGTTACACTATTGAATTAACCTAAATACCCTTGATACTATTTGAATTACCTGTGTTATCCAGGAGAATAGTGACCACGTTTTTAGCGTGAGTGGGTTACCTTTTTGCGTGAGTGGTTTGCCTTTTTGGCGTGAGGGGGTTAACTTTTTGCGTGAGTGGGTTACTTTCTTAGTGTGAATGGTTTACCTTTTTGCGCGAGTGGGTTACCCTTTTGCGTGAGTGGGTTACCTTTTTACGGGAGTGGGTTACCTTTTTAGCGTGAGTAACCGTTTTTGTGGGAGTGGGTTACCTTTCTTCGTGAGTGGGTTACCTTTTTAGCGTGAGTGGGTTACCTTTCTGCGTGAGTGGGTTAACTTTTTACGTGAATGGATTACCTTTTTAGCGTGAGTGGGTTACGTACTGGAGTTGTCTAGAATTAGTGTTCTAACATTGACAGGGAACAGCTTTCCATGAAGTTCGCTTCTAAAGTCACTTTCAAAGTGTAGTACTTGAATAGTCAACCACCAATCTTGTTTCACCAGCACCATCATATCAGCTACAAATAAAATAAATCACACTTAATGTATGTATGCTAATGAATGTAAGCAATAACAAAGTATAAAAGAGCTATGCAGCAATAAATTCAATTAGTATACCATGAGAGCTAAGGAGGTTAAGGTCGCAAGGGATTCCGCTTTAGTTAACTCTCTCATTAACCGTCTGTCATTTGAAGTGCATTTACCTGGATACAGATACTGCAGACCTGGGACAAAGCTAGAAAAAAGCTCAAAGAGAGGAGACCGCGGAATCAACCCATTAGACGAAGCGTGCAAACGTCACGACATTGCCTACGCCCAACATAAGGACTCTGGTTCGAGAAACATTGCAGACAAGATCTTGGCTGAAAGGGCATGGAAAAGAGTGCAATCATCTGATGCTACATTAGCCGAAACGTTGGCAGCGCGACTAGTAACAACAATTATGAAGGGAAAGGTAGCTGTTGGTGCTGGATTCAAGAAAAAGAAACGAGGAAGATTTCTACCTTTCATACCAATTATTGCCGCCGCTGGAGTAGCAGCACAAATTGCTACAGCTGTAAATAATAAAAAGACTGCAGATAAACAACTGGCTGAAATGATGAGACATAAAAGAGAAATTGAAGCAAGAGGGAGAGGTCTCCGAGTGAAGAAGTATAAGGCGAGGAACACCGAAAGGAAGAAGAGAGAGAGCATAAAAGGGAATTCAAAAAACTCCGGCAGAGGGCTATATTTGTCCCAGAAAAAGCATTGAGTAACATAGATCTCGACTTGTATGCCCAACGTCTAAAGATACCTCCTTTTAGAGATGTATACATGATCGATCAGCTACCCTCAAGACCTCCCTACAGAGAGAATTATTGTCAATCTCGATACTTCAGAGAAAGAAGGCACTCATTGGGTTGCTATAAATAAGGACGGCAACGTGTCATATTTCGATAGCTTTGGAAACTTGAAACCTCCAAAAGAGATAGAAAGGTACTTCAGATGCGTTAACGTGCTGTATAACACTAAGAGGTTTAAGAGTTTCAGCTCAGTCATCTCCCGGCACTTGTGCTTGCAATTTCTATCGCAATGAGTTACACTATTGCTGTCAGTGGCAATCAGTCTGTTCTTACTACATACCTGAATCCCCCTCTTCAGAGAGATCCAATGGGTCATTGTAAGGTTGCTCTATTGAATTTTGAAACCTTCTATTCCATTCCTAACTTTGATCGGAGTAATAATCAATTTCATTACATACACAATGATGGCATTAAGATCATTGATATGCCCGATGGAACTTATGAGATTGCTGATATTTATGAGTACGTCAGGGATAAGCTAGGGGTGGATAAGAATGTCTTCTTTATTAGACCTAATAATAACACCATGAAGGCTGAAATTAAATGTCCTTTCACCGTTGATTTTTCCAATGATCGTTCTATAGGATGGCTCTTAGGCTTCGGTGACAAACTTATTCCAGCTAATCAGTTGGCTGAATCTGATTTCCTGGTGAATATATTTAAGGTGAGCATCATACAAATCAAGTGCAGTATTTCAACAGGCTCTTTCATCGACGGTAAAAGTGGATACACGATCTATTAGTATTTCTCATCTGTTCCGCCTGGATATCATACTTCTCAAAAGCCGTCAAATCCAATTTACCTTCCAATCATAAACACCAATGTCATAGAGCAAATTAGTATTCGCGTAGTGTACCAGAACGGTAATATCATTGACTTTAGAAACAAAGATATAAGCATAAGGCTTCACATCCGTTGCAATGTCAATAGACCTTAGAAAAAGTCAGCGACGTCGAGGATATAATAATGGAGTGATTAGATGTCCGCGCCATGCTCTGCCTTTGACACCCAGCAGGTTAACATCGCGCAATCATCAGTTACTCCAGGCATTGGACTTCAGAATTCTATAATCATGGAGATCTTCAATGTTACTGAAACACCGAGATTCGACGACAAGGTCACTAAAGAAGAGCAGCATGTGTTTTTGCCGTATAATACATCAGCTCTGGACACTAATGACGAGATTAGAATCTCTTATAAAGCTGAGGATATATATTGCCTAATCGAAGTTATCTATACATAGAGGGGAGTATTACCAAACCTAATGGAGCAGCTACTACTGCAAAGCTTACCAATAACGCTATTGCATTCATGCTTGAGGAGATTCGACTGGATATGAACGGATATGATATTTGCTCTCTGAATATCTCAAAGATATCAGTTAGAAGAAGTACATCCGAGGTTAAGTACAGATCGCTGTACTCGCCCAGGATTCTCACATTAAACAGCTCCCATACACTTCTAGCATGATTGTAGCCTGCATCAGTAATGTCTTCTTCATTTAAACTATGTAGAAGGAATCATTAGGAGGCAAGCACGTCTCGTTCAAAACATCCCATGACGTGACGCAATCATAGGGATATACGCCCTTACGTGTCATCACCTTCAATTTGTCTTCTCCGCAGTAGTTTAGTGTTTCAGGATACGATGTTAGATTTTTCACCAGCTTATCCAAACTTGTACTGAGGAAACGAAAACTATCTACAAATCGAAGCTTTATATCTCCTACATACTTGATGAATGATATATAGATTTCTTCAGAGCTAGGAATTACTTCCACCCGCTCCGTTTTAATCACAGCTCCTTAACCATGAAATGTGAGTCATACCCACTGAGGTTTTGCATGAAGGCTGGGATATATTTAGGTGTTTTGCAGTCTAAATTACATTCATTATGTAGACTTCCACGATATTCACCACTGATGTTATCATGGTCGCGTACCTTGTAGTTCTTTTCAGTAAGGGCATTTGCACACAAGTAGCATGCTGTAGAAGAATCAAAATCATTCTGCTGTTGATCTGTAAGTTTCAGATGCTTGACAGATTTGTATATATTATCAACCTTTTTTGCAATGTATGACAGGTATAGCATAATCTTCTGACCAGCATCAACATCCCTATATACATAGGGATGCTTAGGAAGATGAGTTTCCAGATGTTCAACAGATTTAGCAGGTTTCACGTAAACACAGAAACTCATAGGTGCATGTCGCTGATAAGGGCTTGTATATGAAGTTACAGAATCAGGAATACATGTATGACATGGAGCGAGGATGCTTTCAAAGTCTGCATAGATAACATAAGGTAGTTTCAACATCCTCTCAAAAATGTTAAACTGGATAATTGGTTTCTCCTTGGTAGGCATAACTAACCTTGCGACACCATGTTGATTACTGATGGATGCATGTTCTTGTGGTTTTCCCAACCCACTTCGTGCATATCGATCATCAAAATGTGTAATACAGCGCTTACAGGTATAAATACGTTCATTACGTTTAGTTTTCTGGTGTCGAACGAGTTTCTCAAAACTCTTTATGTATACGTAGTGATATTTTCCACTACTGTCATGCAATAGTAGCAGGTCACGGTGTTCAGGTAGCTCAATGTCAGCAACCTTTATTGGATACACTTCATGCTTCTCATCCAGCCCGAAAACGTTAATAGCCATCTTGTTAAGCTTCTCAAATTTAGGTATTTGAGAAAATGTAGTAGGATAGGAAACCCAGATGAAGTCGTACTTATATTGAAGTTGCCCGTATTTGCTCCCACGATGTGCATTCTCCCTATGAATTTAGCTAGTACAGAATACATGAAACATTTCTCGTTGGTATACTTCAGGATGTTTATGCATGCTTTTCTTGCTTCAACAGATGTAGGTAATGGTATGTAGTTAATGGTATGTAGCTACTTCCTCGTAACGGATTGTACTTGTTAATCTAAGTCGAACCCCTTCCACAGCTAGCAGAACCCAGTTGTTCCCCTTAAGCTCCGACCCCTCCATTTCAGTAACCAATTTCTTGTATTTCGTTTCCAACGTTGAGTTCAGATCCGTTTCTAGAAACACAGGCTGATTCCGTGTTTTAAACGGTTTATCACAGGTTTCTCCCATACTGTTCACAAATCGGCACTCAGCTAGCAGATTAATCTTCATGCTCTTGTGAATACCAAGCTCTTTATGTACAGCCTGGATTATCCGTTGCTTTGTCTCATGCAGATACGTATTCAGGTCCTTAGATGAATGACATCGTATAAAATACTATTTCAATCGTTCCTTCGAACGATCTCTCGTATTATTTCATATCACAGTCCTCCATTGTTGATAATAACTGATTTTTAGTAGGCTCCAATCTGCATTTCTTCTGAGGACAACTTATTCCACATACATCGTCATGGCGCTGTGCCTTTTAACCATCAGTGAAGGTTACATTACAATGCTTGTATTTGAAGAGCTGCTTCCAGCTCATCTGATGCCTTCTCTTGCCATAACCTCGGAGCAATTTCTCCCCGCATTTAGAACAAGAGTATCCTGATGTACTAGGTATTATATCCTTATATGCGAAGTTATTCATCCTTATTATTGGGTAATAACGTATTAATCTCTGTTCAATGAAATGTAGACCTCTTCACTTTGATAACACCTTAAAAAGTTGATTATCCTTGGCGAGAACACGATGTTAACACATCTAGACCCATTAGCAGAATAAAGACTAGTGACTGGCGGTATCCTAATTACAGAGGTGACACGGACATTTTTATAATAATCATAAACTGAATTTTAATAATAAAACGGTGATTAATGGGTATATCTCTTATATTGAAATACGTGTTTAAACAGGCTTTCGGGTATGCTTGCAGGTTTTCGTTAAGGCCTCACGCTGCCAATTTTGAAGGTCCTTTAAAATTTAAAAGTAGAGTTAATAAGCTCGCGATGATTCTAGCAAGCGCCGTTAGCTGTTTATATAACAATCTAAATCCCCCTGGCTATGTAAGCACATCGTCATAGCAGGGATGTTTACATGTCATGTGATTATTGCACCCAATGGAATTATTGCCTGCAGCGCATGCGCAGAGGCTCTCAGCATTTCTCCGCATTTCTATCCCTACTTGGTTCAATTCCCCTCTTTCTCTCTCTCTCTCTCTCTCTCTCTCTCTGCCTCTAAGAGAGCACCTCCATAATGTCTTTACACTAGCTATAAAAATGCGTTGGGTTGAAAGTCATGTGAATGCGGTAGACTGAAAGGAATTTCATTTTGATAGGTTACAGTGAAATGAAGCAAAGATTTTTGAATTCTGTAAAGACAATAATTTCCAATGCTAGCATGTGGGTGTGTGTATGTGTGCCTGTGTGTGTGTCTGTATGCGTGTGTGTGCGTATATATGTGTGCGTGCGTGCACTGTTGTATGTATACGTATATGTACGTGTGTGTAAGTGTGTGCGCAAGTGCACTGGTGTATGCTTGTAGGCGTGCGTGTGTATAAGTATATTGGTGTGTGTTTGCGTATGCATATGCATGTATATATATATATATATTATATATATATATATATTGTAATGGCTCTGTGTATGTGCATGTGTATATATGAATGCATGCAAGTCAAGAAGAAAGAAAGAGATAGATAGAAAGAAAAGTGTAAAGAGAGAAAAAAGAGAGAAGAAGAAAGAAAATAAAGAATCGAATCTAGGCATTGAGACAGCAATGCATACACCAGGGTTTAATGCAAATAATTGTATTTGTTAAATGCATTTTAATCTGACCGTCCTTACTAGCATAGTTTAATATTTATTAAGCATTAGATTTTCGCAGTAGTAAGATTCGAACTAGGACTTCAGGGCACCTAAGAATATTCTACATTAAGCATCGTGATGATACATAAAAATTAACAGGATTTACCATTGCACGTCTATGTTCCTAAATTTTAATAGTTATTGAGGATTAATGTTTCACTACACTAAGACTCGAACTCGACCCTCTGGATATCCGTGAACGCCTTTCATTAATCAGGGTAATGATATAATATGTTTTACCCTATCAAAGTATCAATTTGGGATACCTAAGTATACACCAGGGTTTAAAATAAATAATTATAGATGTTAAATACATTTTAATCTGACCGCGCATACTGCCATAGTTTAATATTTATTAAGCGCTAGATTTTCGCAGGGCAAGATTAGAACTAGGACCTCTGGGCACCCAAGAACTTCTTTCATTAATCAGTGTAATGATATGATTACGTTTACCTTATCAAATTATCAATTTTCATTAGCTTTTAAAGCATTAAACTTTTGACTGCAGTAAGATTGGAACACAGAGCTAAGGATATATAAGTATATATAGAGGTTTAATATAGGCAATGATATATGTTAAACACATTTTTGTTATCGCTGGTTGAAAGAGACAATAGAAGCAGAAACAGAGAGCGTGTATAACTATGTTCGGTGATTCTCGTAGGTCTACGTGTAGGCTCGGGTGCTCTCGGTGAGAAATGGCCGCGGGGCAAAGTCGCCGCTAGGTTAAACACATTTTTGTTATCGCTGGTTGAAAGAGACAATAGAAGCAGAAACAGAGAGCGTTATAACTATGTTCGGTGATTCTCGTAGGTCTACGTGTAGGCTCGGGTGCTCTCGGTGAGAAATGGCCGCGGGGCAAAGTCGCCGCTAGATCAAGCGTGAAATTTATGGAATAGCAGGTAGATGAAACTTGCCTCGGTGGAAACGGTCTCTCTCTCTTTTCAACCGTCAAACAATGCGGCAGGTGCAGCCTTCCTAACATGAATATATGCGGGAATTCAATAGAATTGAAACAGTAGCGCCTCCTTTTTTGTTAGGTTATTTTTAGCACAACACAAACCTGCTCTATTGTTATACTCTAAGTGTTCGTCAAACAATGCTGATAGGGGTGGGGGTTGTTGCAGGTGGCCTTCCTAACCACCAGGTGTGCAGGAAATTGAATGGAGACAACAGCGTCTCCTCTTTTGTTAGAAAGCATAATTTATTATACATTGTTGATTTTGGCAGGTGATAGACAACCTTAATTGCATACCTGTCAAACTTTCCATTATACTCAGCAAAATTTATGACACCAGCTGCAAGAAGAAGGTAATAGGGGGCGTGGCAGGGGAGACCTAATTAGCATATGAATGCACATTCCTCCATATTAAGTGCGCCAGAACTGTCATTTTCCCCTACTGACTTAGGGGGGTTTTCTACTAAAGACACCTCCTCGAATACCTTACAAATGATCTATACTTAAGTTTTTTGTTGTTAAAGATCTTGAATAATACGGTTCTTTCTATTACCGTTTCTTTAACCATGATCCCTAACAGCTATCATCGTTTCCCTACTTCTCCCGTATAAACGTATACTCTACTCGACCTCTGATTAGCCTAGATTTTTTCCTCGTATTCCCTATCTCTCCTGTATAAATGCATTTCACCTTTAACATTCGTCTATCTTAGCACCTCTCCACGTATTCCCTATCTCTCACATATAAAGCTCATTCCCCTTCTTCTACAACTGTCTAGCCTAGCATCAGCCCTCGTATTCCCTATCTCTCCCATATAAACGCATTTTCCTCCGTGAACCGTCGCATCTAGCCTCGTTTTACCTATCCCTTCCCATATAAACGCAAAACGCTGTTCCAGATATCCTCTATATAAGCTACTACGATAGTTGTTGTTGTTATTATTATTATTAATATTATTATTATTATTTATGCTTAACTGTGATAATGAAGAGTATGAAGACCTGACCCTCCAGACTGGAGCTGTGATTGCGACAATAATGAAAATGAATGAAAGCTGCTTATATATAACCGCTTGTTGCAAACACGTACCAAAAGATACTTTCTGTCACACGGATTGTATGCCAGCGTGGCCAATGATACGCATTTGTTTGGATATTAACTACCCTAAGTTAAATCAAGCAAATGCAGCCCATTCTGTATTGTACTAAAATCAGAATTAAAAAGTAGGAAGCGAGTATCTGACCATACTTTGAGTGACGGAGCGTGAGGCGACAAGGAGGTAGGCGCTCTTTATCACCCTATGTACCTTTGAGTAAGACACAAGAGTTCTGCTGCAAAGCCCGTGACACAAAACCACTTCTGTAAATTCTTGTCCCTTCTAGCATGCCTCCTTTTCTTGTTTGTAGTCTGCTTATTTCACAATTTCTGATTAAATTCTTTAACCCACAGTCAACCTGTATTTAAATTTGTGAGTTTAGTAATGTTATCAAACTTGATAGAATAGGACTAGGAGCGGAGGGGGATTTAACACCTCGACCTACCAGATATTTTGTACCTAGGCCCCTGACGGGGCGACCCAGGGAGGAAGGGATGAGATGATAGGAGACAGAGGGCAACCGGACCATGAGACACGACTAGCAGAGGGCAGGGTCCCTACTATTTATAGATTGGAACTCCCCAGGTCGTGACTGTTGCAGCCGACTCCCCTCCCCCCTGTGGGCTTACACATCCCCTGGGGGGCCCGGAACACGGAGACCGCTCGCAGTCCGGGGACGAAGGTTTAATCAGAGCATCCTTTTCCCCTGTCATGCACACGCTGAGAACTCCCACCGACACTTGCAACCCAGAAAGAAACCAAGCAGATGAAAGGCGAAGTGAAATGAGACTGAGGATGAAATGGAGGGACAGGAAAGTCGGGTGAAATAACGATCCTTCCCAGCATTCGCCTGGCGACCCGGGGAAACCCCCGAAAAAAACCCTGGGTCAGGAAGGCCGGCTACGAGAATAGATCTCACGACTTCCCAAATGCGGGTCACAGACATTACCGCCTGAGCCATCCCGCTCGGTATCAAAACTGACACTCTCCAAGGCAAAGCAAGGGCTCCTCTTTTATTTGTTTATTAAGCTAATGGGGTAGGATATGTGTAGCTCAACAAGCAAAAGAATATGAGAAAGCGAGTACTCGCCATCTCTGTTCTAGATATTTAATGTTCTTGGAGTGAGCGATTAGTCAAATATGTTTGAACTGTACAGTGACAATCAATTTCGCATAAGATATGAATTTTATAAGCGAATTATAGAGACATATGGCGGAGACCAGCTCTTCTACCCTCCAGAACGAAAATTAGAAGAATTTGGTTGCTAATGTTCGCGCAGCTATTAATTATTGCTCTGAATTGCACAAACAAGGACATACGCATTTGTGTTTCAGTATAATAAATCAACCATTTGCTATTATGCAATTAAATATATATATAGGGTGTTTAATTATATTCGAATCCACTCGCGGCCAGTCTCTACTGCGCGAGACAGCCGACAATCGCAGGGGAAATTACGCCGGCAGAGGCGGACTAAAATCCTTACCTTCCAATAGATGCTGGAAGTGCTGAACTTCTGCTCTCAAACAGGCAGCATATCTTGTGTAAATATTCTCGCTCACTCTCCGAAGCTCAGCAGCAGCAGGAATTCTTGTGATTTCTTGCACAATAGTTCCAGTAGTATTAGTCCCGGATGAGCCAATTGTTTTAACGATAATCCTGCCGCTAGGGGCGCTCGTGTCGCTAGTGTCGCTGCGTGCGACGGCGGTGGCGGTAAGTTTTGAAAAGCGCCCTGAGCGGTAGGATTATCGTTATTGCAATTGGTTCATCCGGGACGAGTTGAAAGAATTGAGGATTAGGGTAAGGTGAAGGAAGAAGAGGAAGTGACGTGGAGTGTTTTGATTGGTTCGTTAATTTGGGTGGAAGATGAAGGAAGGAAGATGGAAGAGTATGGAGGTCGCGTGATGGAGAGGAGCTGGGTGGCGAGGTGTTGTCTGTGCGGAGGTCGGGACTGAAAGAGGGAAAAGATGGGGGAGCGAGGGATAAAAAGTGTAACAGAAAGTGACGTGTGAAGTTGTGATTGGTGGGAATAAGAAGTGATTTTATTGGTGGAAAGGAGCAAATGAAAGTTGTTGATTGGTAAGAATAAGAGAGATTATGATTGGTGGAAAGAAAAAGGTGTGGGAGTGGGGTATGTTGGAGGTGATGGGAAAGGTAAGTTTTGCTAGCAACAAGATTTGCAAAAGCCTGTTGAGAACTGATCAGCAATTTTTTGAACGTTGGATGGTAGTTTTCTTGAGTGGATAGAGAGATGGGGCGATATGAGATGCGGTGGCGAAAATGGGAACTAAATAAGATGGTTGGGACAAGAGGTTTAAGGACGAGGAAATTTGGAGGTTAGTGGTGAACATGGCGGTCGCAAGAGGTGGGGGGGTAAGGAGACGCGGTGGTGAGAATGGGAACTAAAAGAAGATTGCGGTAGCAAGAGCTTAGAAGAGTAGTTTTTGAGGTTAAAATAGTGGGAACTAAACATGGCGGAGGGTCTGCGACAAGGAGATGCGGTGAGAACTAAACAAGATGGCGGACGCAAGAGGAGGGTAAGGAGATTTGAGGTTACAGTACCAAAACACGAAAGGATATATTCCTACGCCAAGCAGGTCCGAAAAATAATTATGCGTGTGGTACTTACCTGTTACTGGTGTGGATGCGTCACCAAAAGCGCGGCACGCGACGCGAAAAAATAAAAGCAAACTGTTTTTTAAAATGCTTAACCAGCTTTAAGATCAACCAACATCACTACGCACTGATATACCTAGGTTTTTAAAGCGGTACAGACACCCTTTGCAGAGGCGTAATTTAACTATACCAAAAACCTGGTACTGGACCATCGTGATGGTCGCTAGCGTACATAGGAGCAGGGTTCTCATAGCCGGTCGAAAGCGGTCAAAAACGTGTACGACGTAGGTGTTGACAGTAGCTGCTGTCGAGTCAACCGTCGAGGTGTGAATAAACAAGATCTGTTCTCGCCGGCAATTTGGTTCGGAGATGTGAGCAGCGGCGAAGTGTTGTCTGTGCGGAGGTCGGGACTGAAAGAGGGAAAAGATGGGGAGCGAGGGATAAAAAGTGTAACAGAAAGTGACGTGTGAAGTTGTGATTGGTGGGAATAAGAAGTGATGTTATTGGTGGAAAGGAGCAAATGAAGGTTGTTGATTGGTAAGAATAAGAGAGATTATGATTGGTGGAAAGAAAAAGGAGTGGGGTATGTTGGAGGTGATGGGAAAGGTAAGTTTTGCTAGCAACAGGATTTGCAAAAGCCTGTCGTGAACTGATCAGCAATTTTTTGAACGTTGGATGGTAGTTTTCCTGAGTGGATAGAGAGATGTGGCGATATGAGATGCGGTGGCAAAAATGGGAACTAAACAAGGTAGTTGAGACAAGAGGTTTAAGGACGAGGAAATTTGGAGGTTAGTGGTGAACATGGCGGTCGCAAGAGGTGGGGGTAAGGAGACGCGGTGGTGAGAATGGGAACTAAAAGAAGATGGCGGTAGCAAGAGGTTAGAAGAGTAGATTTTGAGGTTAAAATAGCGGGAACTAAAAATGGCGGAGGGTCTGCGACAAGGAGATGCGGTGAGAACTAAACAAGATGGCGGACGCAAGAGGAGGGTAAGGAGATTAAGTGTAACAGAAAGTGACGTGTGAAGTTGTGATTGGTGGGAATAAGAAGTGATGTTATTGGTGGAAAGGAGCAAATGAAGGTTGTTGATTGGTAAGAATAAGAGAGATTATGATTGGTGGAAAGAAAAAGGTGTGGGAGTGGGGTATGTTGGAGGTGATGGGAAAGGTAAGTTTTGCTAGCAACAGGATTTGCAAAAGCCTGTCGTGAACTGATCAGCAATTTTTTGAACGTTGGATGGTAGTTTTCTTGAGTGGATAGAGAGATGGGGCGATATGAGATGCGGTGGCGAAAATGGGAACTAAATAAGGTAGTTGAGACAAGAGGTTTAAGGACGAGGAAATTTGGAGGTTAGTGGTGAACATGGCGGTCGCAAGAGGTGGGGGCAAAGAGACGCGGTGGTGAGAATGGGAACTAAAAGAAGATGGCGGTAGCAAGAGGTTAGAAGAGTAGATTTTGAGGTTAAAATAGCGGGAACTAAAAATGGCGGAGGGTCTGCGACAAGGAGATGCGGTGAGAACTAAACAAGATGGCGGACGCAAGAGGAGGGTAAGGAGATTTGAGGTTACAGTACCAAAACACGAAAGGATATATTCCTACGCCAAGCAGGTCCGAAAAATAATTATGCGTGTGGTACTTACCTGTTACCGGTGTGGATGCGTCACCAAAAGCGCGGCACGCGAGGCGGAAAAATAAAAGCAAACTGTTTTTGAAAATGCTTAACCAGCTTTAAGATCAACCAACATCACTACGCACTGATATACCTAGGTTTTTAAACGGTACAGACACCCTTTGCAGAGGCGTAATTTAACTATACCAAAACCTGGTACTGGACCATCGTGATGGTCGCTAGCGTACGTAGGAGCAGGGTTCTCATAGCCGGTCGAAAGCGGTCAAAAACGTGTACGACGTAGGTGTTGACAGTAGCTGCTGTCGAGTCAACCGTCGAGGTGTGAATAAACAAGATCTGTTCTCGCCGGCAATTTGGTTCGGAGATGTGAGCAGCGGCGAGGTGTTGTCTGTGCGGAGGTCGGGACTGAAAGAGGGAAAAGATGGGGAGCGAGGGATAAAAAGTGTAACAGAAAGTGACGTGTGAAGTTGTGATTGGTGGGAATAAGAAGTGATTTTATTGGTGGAAAGGAGCAAATGAAAGTTGTTGATTGGTAAGAATAAGAGAGGTTATGATTGGTGGAAAGAAAAAGGAGTGGGGTATGTTGGAGGTGATGGGAAAGGTAAGTTTTGCTAGCAACAGGATTTGCAAAAGCCTGTCGAGAACTGATCAGCAATTTTTTGAACGTTGGATGGTAGTTTTCTTGAGTGGATAGAGAGATGGGGCGATATGAGATGCGGTGGCGAAAATGGGAACTAAACAAGATGGTTGAGACAAGAGGTTTAAGGACGAGGAAATTTGGAGGTTAGTGGTGAACATGGCGGTCGCAAGAGGTGGGGGCAAAGAGACGCGGTGGTGAGAATGGGAACTAAAAGAAGATGGCGGTAGCAAGAGCTTAGAAGAGCAGATTTTGAGGTTAAAATAGTGGGAACTAAAAATGGCGGAGGGTTGGCGACAAGGAGATGCGGTGAGAACTAAACAAGATGGCGGACGCAAGAGGAGGGTAAGGAGATTTGAGGTTAAGATTTTTAGGTTAAAACAGGGCGTAAGCATGGGAACGAAATCCAAGATGGCGAAGGCAATGGTGTGGACGAGGAGATGTGAGGTGCGGTGGCGAAAATGGGAACTAAACAAGATGACGAAGACAAAAAGTGTAAGGACGAGGAGATTTCGAGGTTAGTGGTGAACATGGCGGTCGCAAGAGGTGGTGGGCAAGGAGACTTGAGGTTAAGATTTTTAGGTTAAAACAGGACGTAAGAAGAGGAACTAAATCCAAGATGGCGGAGGCAAGGGTGGGACGAGGAGATGTGAGGCGCGGTGGTAAAAATGGGAACTAAATAAGATAGCGGAGGCATGAAGTTGAGGTTAAAAATTGAGGTAAACGTGGAGAGCTTAAACCAAGATGGCGGTGGCGTGGTGGTGAAAATGGGAACTAAACAAGATGGCGGAGGCAATAAGTGGAGGGACGAAGAGGTTTGAGGTTATGGTCAACATGCGAAAGATGTCGAACGCAACAGATGGTGACGAGGAGATAGAATTGAGAATTAGGGAAAGATGAAGGAAAACAGGAAGTGACGTGGAGTGTTTTGATTGGTAAAAATAAGACGAAATGTGATTGGTGCGTTAATTCGGGTGGAAGATGAAGGAAGGAAGATAAAAGAGTATGGAGGACACGTGATGGAGTGGAGCGGAGCGGCGAGGTGTTGTCTGTGCGGAGGTTGGGACTGAAAGAGGGAAAAGATGGCGAACGAGGGATAAAAAGTATAACAGAAAGTGACGTGTGAAGTTGTGATTGGTGGGAATAAGAAGTGATGTTATTGGTGGAAAGGAACAACTGAAAGTTGTTGATTGGTAAGAATAAGAGAGATTGTGATTGGTGGAAAGAAAAAGGTGTGGGAGTGGGGTATGTTGGAGGTGATGGGAAAGGTAAGTTTTGCTACCAACAAGATTTGCAAAAGCCTCTCCAGAACTCATCAGCAATTTCAGCAGACGATGTGCGTGGCGATAGGCCCGCTGCGATGAAAGAGCTGCAAACTGCGCGATAACTTGAAAAATATTGCCCGCCGTGACGCATTGCGCGCGCGCGCGTTTACCGTAAACCGTTACAGTTGCCATACTTATATTATCCGTCTTTCTTTTTTCTTTTTCTTTTTTTTACGTTTGTTTTTTAATAAAAATAATTAGTTTTTCGGGGGTTTTCTCTGGTTGGTAGACGAATGCAAGCTCTTTCTGCTTTTTCACAGGTTTTCCCTGGTTGGTAGGCGTTTGCTGTAGTGGTTGACGAAGCCCTTTCTAATTTTCGAGGTTTTTTCAGGTTTTTCGTGGTTGTCCCTGCCCGGTAGGCAAATGATGAAGTTTTTGCTTGTCAGCGCACGGATACTAGGCACATACTCGCACACACACACACACACACACACACACACGTTTCAGTTGTCATACTTATATTATTCGTCTTTTCCTTTTTTTCTTTTTGTTTTTTCGTTTTTTTAAAAAATAACTAGTTTTTGGAGGTTTTCTGCGGTTGGTAAACGAATGCAAGCTCTTTCTGCTTTTTCATAGGTTTTCCCTGGTTGGTAGGCATTTTCTGTACTGGTTGACGAAGGCGTTTCTAATTTTCGAGGTTTTCTCAGGTTTTTTAGCGGTTGGCCCTGCCCGGTAGGCAAATGATGAAGTTTTACCTTGTCGGCGCACGGATACTAGGCACGTACTCGCGCACACACACACACACACACACACACAAACGTTGCAGTTGCCATACTTATATTATTCGACTTTTCCTTTTTTTTTAAAATAACTAGTTTTTTTTGGGAGTTTTCTGCGGTTGGTAAACGAATGCAAGCTCTTTCTGCTCTTTCATAGGTTTTCCCTGGTTGGTAGGCGTTTTCTGTACTGGTTGACGAAGGCGTTTCTAATTTTCGAGGTTTTCTCAGGTTTTTTAGCGGTTGTCCCTGCCCGGTAGGCAAATGATGAAGTTTTACCTTGTCGGCGCACGGATACTAGGCACATACTCGCGCGCACACACACACCCGTTGCAGCTGCCATACTTATATTATTCGTCTTTTCTTTTTTTAAAAAAAATAACTAGTTTTTTGGAGGTTTTCTGCGGTTGGTAAACGAATGCAAGTGCTTTCTGCTTTTTCATAGGTTTTCCCTGGTTGGTAGGCGTTTTCTGTAGTGGTTGACGAAGCCGTTTCTAATTTTCGAGGTTTTTTCAGGTTTTTTTTTAGTGGTTGTCCCTGTCCGGTAGGCAGATGATAAAGTTTTTCTATAATGTCGTCGTTTTGGCTTGTGGCGCACGGATCCTAGGCACATACTCGCACACACACACACCCGTTGCAGCTGCCATACTTATATTATTCGTCTTTTCTTTTTTAAAAAAATAACTAGTTTTTTTGGAGGTTTTCTGCGGTTGGTAAACGAATGCAAGTGCTTTCTGCTTTTTCATAGGTTTTCCCTGGTTGGTAGGCGTTTTCTGTAGTGGTTGACGAAGCCGTTTCTAATTTTCGAGGTTTTCTCAGGGTTTTTAGTGGTTGACCCTGTCCGGTAGGCAGATGATAAAGTTTTTCTATAATGTCGTCGTTTTGGCTTGTGGCGCACGGATACTAGGCACATACTCGCACACACACACACACACAGACACGCACACGGACATGTTTCCAAAAATGCTTTTTTTTAGGATTCAGGAGGTCTCAAAACGTGTATTTCCAGTGAAATCTCGGTATCGAATTTTTGGGTGGAATGCAATACTTCCCCTACTCACTATACGTAGTAGAGAAAGTAAAAAGTATAAGTATTGGAAAATTTAAGGAAATAGCAAGCAATATCTCGAAAACGGTTCACTCGACAAAAGAAATGTATATGACAAAAGTTGTGTATTTTAACGCGATCTACATTTTTTGTGTAGTAAAATTTTGTCTATATCATGACATTATCTTAAACATATGATATTTTTATCAAAATCGTCATAGCCATTTTTGAGAAAATTAAAAAAGTGTACTATCTTGTTTTCATGGGTTTTCCAGGTCGGTAAGCGTTAGAATACTCTTAGAGCTTTTTTCAGGTTTTTTCGCGTTTTCCCTGTCCGGTAGGCAGATGATAAAGTTTTTCTATAATGTCATCGTTTTGGCTTGTGGCGCACGGACACTAGGCACATACTCGCACACACACACACACAAACACACACACACACACACACACACTAAAATAGTAGCGTATAAAAAAATTTAACAAACCGTAGATTTTCAAGAAAATTCCCACACCGCAAACTACCCGTTTAGCGGGAGAAAGTTCATTATTTTTATTGTTTTAAAAATGGCTCTAACCCCTTTTGATTACGGTACGGTATGTTTAAGATATCTGCATGACAAATAAAATGTATAACTTCAATTTTCTGGGAATTGCTGTGAAGTAGTCTCATTGTGAATGTCTTTTGTACAACTGTTAAACCGTAGGAAACGAAGCCTTACTGTACAAGGACGTTAAAGCACACAATTTATGTGTATTATTATTATTTTTATTATTATTATTATTATTATTATTATTATTATTACTTTGTGGCGTTGTCTATTTACAAAGTTTGCATGTTGATTTTAATGTTTAAAAGCTTTAGACCTTTCTGACTAAAACTCGTCATTCTTTTAACTTTTCTTTTTTCATTTTCATACAAAGAGAACGGAATTTCACAAGTGAAACAGCACTGTAATAACGATACCAACAAACTAATTATTATTCACCCACTGAAACACATAAAAACAATAAGTAATAATCACAGACCCAGTTTGTGGGTATTTAAATGAAACATATGCACAATACAATGCATCCAAATATTCAATATTGAGATTTCACTGGAAAACTAAATACTTGTTTTGAGGTCCCCTTAATAAAAACATTTTTAGAAAATTCTGTGTGTATGTGTCAGAGCAGCATAACTCAAAAATGAAAAGTCGGATAAATACTAAACTTGGTATTTAGGTTGAGTACCTTCCAAAGATACGACACAGAGAGTTTCAAGAAAACCCCTCCACCCCAAACTACCCTTTACATGAACTATTTTCCGAAATGTTTTATTTTCTAAAATTGTCTCTGACGATTTTAATTACAACACCATATATTAAAGACATTTATATGAAAAATAAAATGTATATCTTGAATTTTGTGGAAATAGCCTGTGAAGTACTCTTGATTCGGAAGAAATTTTCTATGATCTTGTATAACTGCTAAGGTTTGAGAAAAACATAGAATACAAAAAATTTAGATCTCTTTAAAAACACACACAATTTATTTGAAATAACTGTTTTGTGACGTCAGCCATTTCCGAGATATCTGTTATAAATGGTTCGAATTGTACAATGCTTAGCCATTCTACTTCACTTCTTTCAAACTGCTTAAAAATCATATAAATGAATGTATCACCTCATAATAAGCCTCTATATACGAAAAATGCTGAGTATTCAAAAAGTCAAGAAATTCGATTTTCTAGCCCCTAGTGAGTGTAAAATCGCGTTTACTTCACTTCTTTCAAACTGCTTCTACCCTTTACATGAACTATTTTCCGAAATGTTTTATTTTCTAAAACTGTCTCTGACGATTTTAATTACAACACCATATATTAAAGACATTTATATGAAAATAAAATGTATATCTTGAATTTTGTGGAAATAGCCTGTGAAGTCCTCTTGATTCGCAAGAAATTTTCTATGATCTTGTATAACTGCTAAGGTTTGAGGAAACACAAACAATTCGTTTCTAACTACGGGCTTTTGCTGTTGGCACCGGGTTTTTATAAGCTTGCTTATCGCAACCGTTGTTTCATCATTTGTGTCGAGTTAAATGCCTCGTTTCGCTAAAAAATTGTCTAGTTTTAAAAACTAGAGTCATGCTGACACGAGCCGCCACTGCACAATTCCCACCGCCGACATAAAGGTTGCATTTATTGTATTGCTGACGAATTTCCGCGTCTCACACCTTTCACTGTCATCAGCACACGGCTCTTTTGCGTGTAGCGCTGAATGCGAACGAGCTGAGCTGAGTTATTCCTGATGTTATTAGTGCAATATTAAAACTATGAGTATCGTGTGTAGTGTTTTATGTTGTGCCAGTGCATACGTGTTATGTAAAATGTATGAATTAAATACAATCAGCAGATACTACCTTTCTAAGGAGTAACACCAACTGTTGAATATAAATTCTCAAAGTGCTCCGTTCGTACGACCTCTACCCTCTATTTCTTATAGGTGAGTACGAAAGTTTATTTTCATATCCACTTAATTTTAATCCGGATAAACTTTTCGGGAAATGGTTGCATTGCACAACCGTTAGACATCCAAAGGGACGCTATACACTGGTTTTAAAATTCTAAATTCTTTGCATGAACATGGCGAGCAAGAACTGAAAAGCGACATGCCTTTTAAAAAAGAATGGCTAAGCACTGTACAATTCGAACCATTTATAACAGATATCTCGGAAATGGCTGACGTCACAAAAAAAGTTATTGCAAATAAATTGTGTGTGTTTCCTCAAACCTTAGCAGTTATACAAGATCATAGAAAATTTCTTGCGAATCAAGAGGACTTCACAGGCTATTTCCACAAAATTCAAGATATACATTTTATTTTCATATAAATGTCTTTAATATATGGTGTTGTAATTAAAATCGTCAGAGACAGTTTTAGAAAATAAAACATTTCGGAAAATAGTTCATGTAAAGGGTAGAAGCAGTTTGAAAGAAGTGAAGTAAACGCGATTTTACACTCACTAGGGGCTAGAAAATCGAATTTCTTGACTTTTTGAATACTCAGCATTTTTCGTATATAGAGGCTTATTATGAGGTGATACATTCATTTATATGATTTTTAAGCAGTTTGAAAGAAGTGAAGTAGAATGGCTAAGCATTGTACAATTCGAACCATTTATAACAGATATCTCGGAAATGGCTGACGTCACAAAACAGTTATTTCAAATAAATTGTGTGTGTTTTTAAAGAGATCTAAATTTTTTGTATTCTATGTTTTTCTCAAACCTTAGCAGTTATACAAGATCATAGAAAATTTCTTCCGAATCAAGAGTACTTCACAGGCTATTTCCACAAAATTCAAGATATACATTTTATTTTTCATATAAATGTCTTTAATATATGGTGTTGTAATTAAAATCGTCAGAGACAATTTTAGAAAATAAAACATTTCGGAAAATAGTTCATGTAAAGGGTAGTTTGGGGTGGAGGGGTTTTCTTGAAACTCTCTGTGTCGTATCTTTGGAAGGTACTCAACCTAAATACCAAGTTTAGTATTTATCCGACTTTTCATTTTTGAGTTATGCTGCTCTAACACATACACACAGAATTTTCTAAAAATGTTTTTATTAAGGGGACCTCAAAACAAGTATTTAGTTTTCCAGTGAAATCTCAATATTGAATATTTGGATGCATTGTATTGTGCATATGTTTCATTTAAATACCCACAAACTGGGTCTGTGATTATTACTTATTGTTTTTATGTGTTTCAGTGGGTGAATAATAATTAGTTTGTTGGTATCGTTATTACAGTGCTGTTTCACTTGTGAAATTCCGTTCTCTTTGTATGAAAATGAAAAAAGAAAAGTTAAAAGAATGACGAGTTTTAGTCAGAAAGGTCTAAAGCTTTTAAACATTAAAATCAACATGCAAACTTTGTAAATAGACAACGCCACAAAGTAATAATAATAATAATAATAATAATAATAAAAATAATAATAATACACATAAATTGTGTGCTTTAACGTCCTTGTACAGTAAGGCTTCGTTTCCTACGGTTTAACAGTTGTACAAAAGACATTCACAATGAGACTACTTCACAGCAATTCCCAGAAAATTGAAGTTATACATTTTATTTGTCATGCAGATATCTTAAACATACCGTACCGTAATCAAAAGGGGTTAGAGCCATTTTTAAAACAATAAAAATAATGAACTTTCTCCCGCTAAACGGGTAGTTTGCGGTGTGGGAATTTTCTTGAAAATCTACGGTTTGTTAAATGTTTTTATACGCTACTATTTTAGTGTGTGTGTGTGTGTGTTTGTGTGTGTGTGTGTGTGTGCGAGTATGTGCCTAGTGTCCGTGCGCCACAAGCCAAAACGATGACATTATAGAAAAACTTTATCATCTGCCTACCGGACAGGGAAAACGCGAAAAAACCTGAAAAAAGCTCTAAGAGTATTCTAACGCTTACCGACCTGGAAAACCCATGAAAACAAGATAGTACACTTTTTTAATTTTCTCAAAAATGGCTATGACGATTTTGATAAAAATATCATATGTTTAAGATAATGTCATGATATAGACAAAATTTTACTACACAAAAAATGTAGATCGCGTTAAAATACACAACTTTTGTCATATACATTTCTTTTGTCGAGTGAACCGTTTTCGAGATATTGCTTGCTATTTCCTTAAATTTTCCAATACTTATACTTTTTACTTTCTCTACTACGTATAGTGAGTAGGGGAAGTATTGCATTCCACCCAAAAATTCGATACCGAGATTTCACTGGAAATACACGTTTTGAGACCTCCTGAATCCTAAAAAAAAGCATTTTTGGAAACATGTCCGTGTGCGTGTCTGTGTGTGTGTGTGTGTGTGCGAGTATGTGCCTAGTATCCGTGCGCCACAAGCCAAAACGACGACATTATAGAAAAACTTTATCATCTGCCTACCGGACAGGGTCAACCACTAAAAACCCTGAGAAAACCTCGAAAATTAGAAACGGCTTCGTCAACCACTACAGAAAACGCCTACCAACCAGGGAAAACCTATGAAAAAGCAGAAAACACTTGCATTCGTTTACCAACCGCAGAAAACCTCCAAAAAAAACTAGTTATTTTTTTAAAAAAGAAAAGACGAATAATATAAGTATGGCAGCTGCAACGGGTGTGTGTGTGTGCGAGTATGTGCCTAGGATCCGTGCGCCACAAGCCAAAACGACGACATTATAGAAAAACTTTATCATCTGCCTACCGGACAGGGACAACCACTAAAAAAAAAACCTGAAAAAACCTCGAAAATTAGAAACGGCTTCGTCAACCACTACAGAAAACGCCTACCAACCAGGGAAAACCTATGAAAAAGCAGAAAGCACTTGCATTCGTTTACCAACCGCAGAAAACCTCCAAAAAACTAGTTATTTTTTTTAAAAAAAGAAAAGACGAATAATATAAGTATGGCAGCTGCAACGGGTGTGTGTGTGCGCGCGAGTATGTGCCTAGTATCCGTGCGCCGACAAGGTAAAACTTCATCATTTGCCTACCGGGCAGGGACAACCGCTAAAAAACCTGAGAAAACCTCGAAAATTAGAAACGCCTTCGTCAACCAGTACAGAAAACGCCTACCAACCAGGGAAAACCTATGAAAGAGCAGAAAGAGCTTGCATTCGTTTACCAACCGCAGAAAACTCCCAAAAAAAACTAGTTATTTTAAAAAAAAAAGGAAAAGTCGAATAATATAAGTATGGCAACTGCAACGTTTGTGTGTGTGTGTGTGTGTGTGTGTGCGCGAGTACGTGCCTAGTATCCGTGCGCCGACAAGGTAAAACTTCATCATTTGCCTACCGGGCAGGGCCAACCGCTAAAAAACCTGAGAAAACCTCGAAAATTAGAAACGCCTTCGTCAACCAGTACAGAAAATGCCTACCAACCAGGGAAAACCTATGAAAAAGCAGAAAGAGCTTGCATTCGTTTACCAACCGCAGAAAACCTCCAAAAACTAGTTATTTTTTAAAAAAACAAAAAAACAAAAAGAAAAAAAGGAAAAGACGAATAATATAAGTATGACAACTGCAACGTGTGTGTGTGTGTGTGTGCGAGTATGTGCCTAGTATCCGTGCGCTGACAAGCAAAAACTTCATCATTTGTCTACCGGGCAGGGACAACCACGAAAAACCTGAAAAAACCTCGAAAATGAGAAAGGGCTTCGTCAACCACTACAGCAAACGCCTACCAACCAGGGAAAACCTGTGAAAAAGCAGAAAGAGCTTGCATTCGTCTACCAACCAGAGAAAACCCCCGAAAAACTAATTATTTTTTTTAAAAAACAAACGTAAAAAAAAGAAAAAGAAAAAAGAAAGACGGATAATATAAGTATGGCAACTGTAACGGTTTACGGTAAACGCGCGCGCGCGCAATGCGTCACGGCGGGCAATATTTTTCAAGTTATCGCGCAGTTTGCAGCTCTTTCATCGCAGCGGGCCTATCGCCACGCACATCGTCTGCTGAAATTGCTGATGAGTTCTGGAGAGGCTTTTGCAAATCTTGTTGGTAGCAAAACTTACCTTTCCCATCACCTCCAACATACCCCACTCCCACACCTTTTTCTTTCCACCAATCACAATCTCTCTTATTCTTACCAATCAACAACTTTCAGTTGTTCCTTTCCACCAATAACATCACTTCTTATTCCCACCAATCACAACTTCACACGTCACTTTCTGTTATACTTTTTATCCCTCGTTCGCCATCTTTTCCCTCTTTCAGTCCCAACCTCCGCACAGACAACACCTCGCCGCTCCGCTCCACTCCATCACGTGTCCTCCATACTCTTTTATCTTCCTTCCTTCATCTTCCACCCGAATTAACGCACCAATCACATTTCGTCTTATTTTTACCAATCAAAACACTCCACGTCACTTCCTGTTTTCCTTCATCTTTCCCTAATTCTCAATTCTATCTCCTCGTCACCATCTGTTGCGTTCGACATCTTTCGCATGTTGACCATAACCTCAAACCTCTTCGTCCCTCCACTTCTTGCCTCCGCCATCTTGTTTAGTTCCCATTTTCACCACCACGCCACCGCCATCTTGGTTTAAGCTCTCCACGTTTACCTCAATTTTTAACCTCAACTTCATGCCTCCGCTATCTTATTTAGTTCCCATTTTTACCACCGCGCCTCACAACTCCTCGTCCCACCCTTGCCTCCGCCATCTTGGATTTAGTTCCCCTTCTTACGTCCTGTTTTAACCTAAAAATCTTAACCTCAAGTCTCCTTGCCCACCACCTCTTGCGACCGCCATGTTCACCACTAACCTCGAAATCTCCTCGTCCTTACACTTTTTGTCTTCGTCATCTTGTTTAGTTCCCATTTTCGCCACCGCACCTCACATCTCCTCGTCCACACCATTGCCTTCGCCATCTTGGATTTCGTTCCCATGCTTACGCCCTGTTTTAACCTAAAAATCTTAACCTCAAATCTCCTTACCCTCCTCTTGCGTCCGCCATCTTGTTTAGTTCTCACCGCATCTCCTTGTCACCAACCCTCCGCCATTTTTAGTTCCCACTATTTTAACCTCAAAATCTGCTCTTCTAAGCTCTTGCTACCGCCATCTTCTTTTAGTTCCCATTCTCACCACCGCGTCTCTTTGCCCCCACCTCTTGCGACCGCCATGTTCACCACTAACCTCCAAATTTCCTCGTCCTTAAACCTCTTGTCTCAACCATCTTGTTTAGTTCCCATTTTCGCCACCGCATCTCATATCGCCCCATCTCTCTATCCACTCAAGAAAACTACCATCCAACGTTCAAAAAATTGCTGATCAGTTCTCGACAGGCTTTTGCAAATCCTGTTGCTAGCAAAACTTACCTTTCCCATCACCTCCAACATACCCCACTCCTTTTTCTTTCCACCAATCATAACCTCTCTTATTCTTACCAATCAACAACTTTCATTTGCTCCTTTCCACCAATAAAATCACTTCTTATTCCCACCAATCACAACTTCACACGTCACTTTCTGTTACACTTTTTATCCCTCGCTCCCCATCTTTTCCCTCTTTCAGTCCCGACCTCCGCACAGACAACACCTCGCCGCTGCTCACATCTCCGAACCAAATTGCCGGCGAGAACAGATCTTGTTTATTCACACCTCGACGGTTGACTCGACAGCAGCTACTGTCAACACCTACGTCGTACACGTTTTTGACCGCTTTCGACCGGCTATGAGAACCCTGCTTCTATGTACGCTAGCGACCATCACGATGGTCCAGTACCAGGTTTTGGTATAGTTAAATTACACCTCTGCAAAGGGTGTCTGTACCGTTTAAAAACCTAGGTATATCAGTGCGTAGTGATGTTGGTTGATCTTAAAGCTGGTTAAGCATTTTCAAAAACAGTTTGCTTTTATTTTTCCGCCTCGCGTGCCGCGCTTTTGGTGACGCATCCACACCGGTAACAGGTAAGTACCACACGCATAATTATTTTTCGGACCTGCTTGGCGTAGGAATATATCCTTTCGTGTTTTGGTACTGTAACCTCAAATCTCCTTACCCTCCTCTTGCGTCCGCCATCTTGTTTAGTTCTCACCGCATCTCCTTGTCGCAGACCCTCCGCCATTTTTAGTTCCCGCTATTTTAACCTCAAAATCTACTCTTCTAACCTCTTGCTACCGCCATCTTCTTTTAGTTCCCATTCTCACCACCGCGTCTCCTTACCCCCCACCTCTTGCGACCGCCATGTTCACCACTAACCTCCAAATTTCCTCGTCCTTAAACCTCTTGTCTCAACTACCTTGTTTAGTTCCCATTTTCGCCACCGCATCTCATATCGCCACATCTCTCTATCCACTCAAGAAAACTACCATCCAACGTTCAAAAAAATGCTGATCAGTTCACGACAGGCTTTTGCAAATCCTGTTGCTAGCAAAACTTACCTTTCCCATCACCTCCAACATACCCCACTCCTTTTTCTTTCCACCAATCATAATCTCTCTTATTCTTACCAATCAACAACCTTCATTTGCTCCTTTCCACCAATAACATCACTTCTTATTCCCACCAATCACAACTTCACACGTCAGTTTCTGTTACACTTAATCTCGTTACCCTCCTCTTGCGTCCGCCATCTTGTTTAGTTCTCACCGCATCTCCTTGTCGCAGACCCTCCGCCATTTTTAGTTCCCGCTATTTTAACCTCAAAATCTACTCTTCTAACCTCTTGCTACCGCCATCTTCTTTTAGTTCCCATTCTCACCACCGCGTCTCCTTACCCCCACCTCTTGCGACCGCCATGTTCACCACTAACCTCCAAATTTCCTCGTCCTTAAACCTCTTGTCTCAACTACCTTGTTTAGTTCCCATTTTTGCCACCGCATCTCATATCGCCACATCTCTCTATCCACTCAAGAAAACTACCATCCAACGTTCAAAAAATTGCTGATCAGTTCACGACAGGCTTTTGCAAATCCTGTTGCTAGCAAAACTTACCTTTCCCATCACCTCCAACATACCCCACTCCTTTTTCTTTCCACCAATCATAATCTCTCTTATTCTTACCAATCAACAACCTTCATTTGCTCCTTTCCACCAATTACATCACTTCTTATTCCCACCAATCACAACTTCACACGTCACTTTCTGTTACACTTTTTATCCCTCGCTCCCCATCTTTTCCCTCTTTCAGTCCCGACCTCCGCACAGACAACACTTCGCCGCTGCTCACATCTCCGAACCAAATTGCCGGCGAGAACAGATCTTGTTTATTCACACCTCGACGGTTGACTCGACAGCAGCTACTGTCAACACCTACGTCGTACACGTTTTTGACCGCTTTCGACCGGCTATGAGAACCCTGCTCCTATGTACGCTAGCGACCATCACGATGGTCCAGTACCAGGTTTTTGGTATAGTTAAATTACGCCTCTGCAAAGGGTGTCTGTACCGCTTTAAAAACCTAGGTATATCAGTGCGTAGTGATGTTGGTTGATCTTAAAGCTGGTTAAGCATTTTAAAAAACAGTTTGCTTTTATTTTTTCGCGTCGCGTGCCGCGCTTTTGGTGACGCATCCACACCAGTAACAGGTAAGTACCACACGCATAATTATTTTTCGGACCTGCTTGGCGTAGGAATATATCCTTTCGTGTTTTGGTACTGTAACCTCAAATCTCCTTACCCTCCTCTTGCGTCCGCCATCTTGTTTAGTTCTCACCGCATCTCCTTGTCGCAGACCCTCCGCCATGTTTAGTTCCCACTATTTTAACCTCAAAAACTACTCTTCTAAGCTCTTGCTACCGCAATCTTCTTTTAGTTCCCATTCTCACCACCGCGTCTCCTTACCCCCCCACCTCTTGCGACCGCCATGTTCACCACTAACCTCCAAATTTCCTCGTCCTTAAACCTCTTGTCCCAACCATCTTATTTAGTTCCCATTTTCGCCACCGCATCTCATATCGCCCCATCTCTCTATCCACTCAAGAAAACTACCATCCAACGTTCAAAAAATTGCTGATCAGTTCTCAACAGGCTTTTGCAAATCTTGTTGCTAGCAAAACTTACCTTTCCCATCACCTCCAACATACCCCACTCCCACACCTTTTTCTTTCCACCAATCATAATCTCTCTTATTCTTACCAATCAACAACTTTCATTTGCTCCTTTCCACCAATAAAATCACTTCTTATTCCCACCAATCACAACTTCACACGTCACTTTCTGTTACACTTTTTATCCCTCGCTCCCCCATCTTTTCCCTCTTTCAGTCCCGACCTCCGCACAGACAACACCTCGCCACCCAGCTCCTCTCCATCACGCGACCTCCATACTCTTCCATCTTCCTTCCTTCATCTTCCACCCAAATTAACGAACCAATCAAAACACTCCACGTCACTTCCTCTTCTTCCTTCACCTTACCCTAATCCTCAATTCTTTCAACTCGTCCCGGATGAACCAATTGCAATAACGATAATCCTACCGCTCAGGGCGCTTTTCAAAACTTACCGCCACCGCCGTCGCACGCAGCGACACTAGCGACACGAGCGCCCCTAGCGGCAGGATTATCGTTAAAACAATTGGCTCATCCGGGACTAATACTACTAGTTCCTCTAAGTTCCTGTAGTGTGCGAGGATTGAAACGATACACTTTGTCTTTTAAAGAACCCCATAAATAAAAATCACAACTCGTTCGGTCAGGAGAACAAGGGGGCCACAAATCAACACAAATTACTCTGTCATCAAACGCCTCTCTTATTGCATGTAATGATTCGGCAGTCATATGTGCTGTTGCAGAATCTTGCTGGAACCAACCATACGATTTCTCTTCTTCTGTCAAGCGATTGCAAAATGGCCTCAGAATTAACCTCTGATATCGCTCAGCATTTATTGTTTCATCAAAGAATATGGGTCCTATTATTCTTCTAGCACTTATCGCACACCACACTCCTATTTTCTGATCATAATGAGGCGTTTCATCATAAGAATTCCTGCTGCTGAGCTTCGGAGAGTGAGCGAGAATATTTACACGAGATATGCTGCCTGTTTAAGAGCAGAAGGTCAACATTTCCAGCATCTATTATAAGTTAAGGATTTTAGTCCGCCTATGCCGGCGTAATTTCCACTGCGACTGCCGGCTGTCTCGTGCAGTAGAGAGAGGCCGCGAGTGGGTTCGAATATAATTTAACTACCCTATATATCTATATCTATATATATAGATATATATATATATATATATATATATATATATATATATCAGCAGCACTCTTCCATAGAGGTTATTTCCGTATTCCATTTAAATGTAGGTTCTCAAACATGCGCATTATGGAAAGTAAGTAGACATAAAGATTCATCATTAAAAATGAAAATGTACACCCGTGGACAAAAATTGAGTCATCCACAGATTCCATGAGACGACCGGAGGGTTTCATGTACCTTCGCAATAGCTGTGTTCACAACGCACATGCAGGAACTGTAGAATGGTCTGTGCCGTGAGCGCAATGGTCACCTTATAACGGTGTTTCTCGGTGATGACGCTTATAATCTACTGAAAACAGAACACGGAACAACATTCCGTTGATCGAGACGTAAAAAACACCCTACTTGCGCTCATAAGCTCTTCGGTTCACATCTCGCATTAATTATTGTTAATTTTTATGTTGTTAAATTTATGACTGGATGTGTAGAACATAATATTGAATTAATATAACTTTAGGATTTTAAGTTTTATGCATATCTATTCACACAAAAATATAATTCTATTAAAACTCTCGTTTTAAATAACTACAGAAATAAATGCAAATGAACCATTATCTTCTAAAATTAAAACACAAAAAATAAATAAAATTAATATCGGGTGTATGAACCCCGAGCACGTATAACTGCCCTCAATTTTCGGGTTATAGATGAAATTATATTCCTGTAGTAACGTGAACGAGAACCTACAATATCCCAGGCTTCTTGAATTTGGGCCCAGAAGCCATCTTTTGTCCTTCGCGCACTGCAGGGAATTCGACCGCAGCTCCCTTTTCACCTCAGCTCACACATTTTCAATACGGTTCAAACATGGTGAACATCAAGGCCAGTCTATCACTCTAACATCCTGCCTCTCTGACAGCAATTTGGAAGCTTTCGACATATGTGGACAGGATGATTTACTGTACGAATTCAACAATTTCATCAGGATATATCATCCTAACAGAGGGAATCAAAATATTCTCATGCATTACCGTGTGTTACGCACTGTTCACTGTATCGTCAGGCTACCACAACACACCTGGACCGTCCCTTGATATCCAACAGATACAGATTATGCGACCATGATGAAACTTTGAAGACACGTATTTTGCATCGTAATAACTATTCTACAATGAACTTAATTAAATGCGCTGTATGAAATGCAGTATACCGAAAATAAGTAGTCACCATGCGTTGATTAAACAGTATTAACAGAAAATAAAGTATTTGCTACACCGAGAAGCAAACCTGCCATCTTAACCACGTAAGTACCTTACGCTTTGCTACAGCGCTACAGAGAAGACACATGGAAGAAGGCATGTTTAATAATGCCGTACAACTTGCTGCAGCGGTTACACAGCTGCATTGCGCATGGTGTCAACAAGGCGCTGTGCGTGTGGGACTTGGAAAAATTTGGTGTCAAGACATGACTCGTTTTTGTCCACGGTTGTACATCATTATTTGGTGAATATTGTGGTGATCAGTAATTAGTGTATGGTGGATAGACATTCCGCCGAACAGTTCTGTACATATTTAAAGCTACAAAAATACTTGCTACATAGCTTCTCTTAAGGTACAGTGGGCTTCAAATGTTTTCCGATGGGCCAAGGGGTGTGGAGGAAAAGGGGGAAGAAATTTCTTCTCGACTAGTCATGCCTGGCTATAGCCAACAGTAAGTGCCGGTCGTCTCAAAGGTCACATTTACTTCTGTGTATGCATTCAGTGACCTGACCCTAAGAAGAAAGAAGACGAAACCAAATACTTTTCTCTTTACTAGATCTATTCAAGCGAAATAAATTAACATATCTTTGCATAATATGTTGTTTAAAAATCAAATATTGCACTCTTTATGCGGGTGCTATACAAGTTTAAGATTCAGTAATTTTCTTGAGAAACAAGTTTCGCATAATGTATATATTGATTTTAACGTTTGTTGCTAGTAATAAATAATAATATTAATAATAATAGTTTCATAATTATCACCAATAGAAGTTCTACACGTACTCCGAGGGTATTTATTACCTTGAATATAAGTTCGTTTTGCTTTTTAATTGTCATAGATATTGATCACAACCTTTAGCGCCAAGAGTGTAATTCCATACAGTTGGCACATTCAAGTAATAATATTCAAGTAATGTTTTAAAAATGTGGTAGCAAAAGTAATATTAATGTCAAACTGTTGAAGCAGTTTGGAAACAATTAGGTACAACATTAAATTTTCTTCAAAATGAGGTATATTTTGCGTTTGTTACTGAAAAACGAATAAAGATTGTTTTATATGAAACATAATTCCCCTTACACACACTCACTAGAGAAAAGAAGAAAAACGGTGCCAGTCGTATAGTGGACGTAGAGTAAAAACACCTATTTAGGTATTGTATGCAAAATGTTATAGATACGAGGAAACAACCTTTAGCGCTAAATATGCAGTTTCTATGTAGCTGTTTTATTCGTTTAGGATAACATATAAGCTAAATTTTCAAAACAGTGACCCGAAGTGTTAATGCAGATAGGTTGATGTGCTTTTGCTGCAATTGGTTCATTTGAAAGCACTATATTCTGAAAACTAAATTACTTTCAAGTTACAAATCTGAAGATGCCCTCCCCAAAAAAAGACTTTGTATTACGATTCACGTTCTCAATTCTTAAAATGCTTCTTTTCTCTAGTCTAGAATGGAATGTGTAATTGAAGGGACTCGACCTCGATCCAGTGAATGAGGATATTGTGCTTGTGCCCCTCGAGGGTGCGCTCCCGGGAGTGAGGGACGAGGTGAGAGACACCGAGCGGTCGGAACCAGGAATGACGGCACGTAATGACAAAGTTCCTAAAATCTCCAGATTGAGACGCCCTGACAGTTGGGCAGGCAAACCGGGGACCCCACTCCAAACAAAGGGTCCAACGCCCCCCAGGAAACGGTCCTTATACCCTGGCAACCAGCCGAAGGCCAAGAGACGGATAAGGTTCCACAGAGAGAATACTTTTCTGTGACACGCCGCACCGGAATACCATCGCCGACACTTCCAACCCTGAAACAGACCTAACGGAGTTAAGGATGAATGAAATGAGGAATGGAACGATATTCGGGGGCTGAGAGAAATCATATCAGCATGAAAACTCGGAAAAACTCTCGAAAAAAACCCGTGGGTCAGATTGGGCGGTAGCCGGGAAGCGAACTAGGGATCTCTCGAATGCGAGTCGGACGCGTCACCGCGGCGCCACCTGAACATAAACTGGAAGATCCGTAGTTCAAATCTCGGCTATGACAGTGAATTTTTCAATCTAATTCTAGCTTTCCAACCTTGTCCTACACACGGCTTGAGTGAAGGAGTCTTCTTGTTAATTGAAATGAAACTGCAATTCAAACGTCGCTGTACGTATAAGAAGAATGCAGTAGCTCAAACGATAGTCAGATTTTTATGTGGTGTGTTTGAAACTCCACGTTCTTTGCATTACCACGAGAATTATGATTAGGAAGAATTATATTTAAATATAGATTAAACTATTATTTTAAATTGCACAAACTAACGTGTTGCATTCATATAACTTTCTCTTCTCAGCATTCTACAAATTATTTTTTTCTAAATCTCATTTTTCTGTCTACTTCTTATAATCCAGATAAACTTGCAAATCATATTTAGCTCATCTGTGTGGTGTGGGGGCCTGCCTCCCGAGTTAGAATCTCGGTTAAAGTGAAATACCTGGGCAAAGTTTTTTCCAGGGTTTCCTCCTATCCTGAGAATATGAATGTTAGATTCTAATTTCTAGGGACCTCGGGCCCATTTGAGCATCATTTTAACCATTTCGTTCATTCACCGTTCGTAATGGCCTACCCGGTTAAAGGGCTTTAATTAAATACCAAAAGAAAATGTTCACATTTACACGTTTCGTTGCAGTACATGTAGATAAAGCGATAGTCACATTTTCAAAAAACATGTCACTACGTGATGCTTTGAAATTCCATGCTGTTTGTATGACCACGACAAAAACAAAACGAATAGCGACTTCTCAGTTACAAAAAGTATTCAAACCATTAACAAAAAATATCTGGGAATTAGTTAATCTCATAAAATATATGCATAACAAACTGCGTGCTTTAACGGGGGCTGCATTTCTTGTGTATCAAAACATTGTCCAATCTTTTAGAGTTTCCCAATTATACAAAAGTTATTCAGAATGAAGGAGGCTTTAGAGGCTCTTCTCAGTCAGCTCAAAATATATATTTCGTTTGCCATGAAAAGATTTTAAACAGTGAGTAGTTTAATCAAAATCATTAAAGTCATTTTTAAGAAAACAAATGTCGACAATTTTTCCATGTAAAGGGTTGCTCAGGATGGGCAGATGTTCTTGAAAATCCTTGTCACATCTTTAAAAGATGCTGAACTTAAATATCAAGTTTGGTATTTAACGGACTTTTCGCTTTAGATTTATGTTGTTCACAGAGACGCACGCATATGGATGTTTTGCCCTAAAATATGTGTTGCATTCACATCACTTTCTCTACTCACTCTTCTTACAAAGGTTATTTTGCACCTGTGTCATGTTAATACCTATAAACCTTCATCACTATTTTCACAATTCGTTGTAGGTATAACCAGAACATATTAAGTTAAAGCGATAGCCAAATCCCTCAAAGTTGATCGCTACATGATAGCTTTGGATTGGTTGGCTACAGAGGGGACTCGGCACTGATCCACATAGTAGATATTGTGCCTACGCCCCACAAGGGGGCGTCTCCGGGAGGCGGATGAGGCGAGACAAGACACCGGGCGTCCGGAACCAGGAAAAACGGCACAGGAATGGCAGGGTCCCTAAGTTTTCAGATAGATACTCCCGTCAGACGGACAGGCAGACCGGGGACTCCACCCAGCACAGAGGGTGTCCAACGTCACTCAAGGAATTTAGGATACTCCCGACAGGCAGCCGAAAGCTGAGGGACGGAGAAAGTCACAAAAAACATCCTTTTCCCCTGCCACACTGCACCGAAACACCATCGCCGACACTTCCAACCCTGAAAGAGACCAACGGATGAAAGATGAAGGAAAATTAGAATGGAAATGAAATGGAGGTTCGGAAATTCGGGGATGTGAGAATCCTTCCCAGCACTCGCCTGGCGACCCGGGAAAACTCCCCCGAAACAACTATGGGTCAGGAAGGTCGGCCAGAGGAATCCAACCCACAACCTCCCGAATGTGAGCCACATACGTGATAGCTTTGAAATTCTGTTCTCTTTGTATGAACACGAGAGAGTAAGAAAGAAAGAAAGAAAGAAAGAAAGAAAAACAATAGTTATTTGCAGTTGAGAGAAGTATAAAGTATTTGAAAATTCAAACTAATAACAAAGAAACTTTCAGAATAGGTAAAATATAAAAGTTATTTGACATAAAATAAAAATTTTATTTGATATAAATTTTGTGCTTTAACAAGATCTACTGTTGTTGTGCGTTAAGATTTTGTCCCTTTCTCTTACGATTTACTAATTAGCAAAAGTCATTGACCATAAAGTCTAATTTACAGACTATTCCTAGAAAATAAAAGATATGCATTCTATTTATCATGAAAATAGCTTAAACGTATGTATTTTAATCATAATCCATAGAGTCATTTTTGAAAGAATAAAAAATTTCGAAATATGTCCAATGTAAAGGATAGTTTGGAGTGGAGGAGTTTCTTTAAAATCTCAGTGTCGCATTCTTGGAAGAAGTTAAACTTAAACACCAAGTTCGTCTTTTAACCAACCTTTTGCTTTTGAGTTATGCTATTCGTGGATAAACACACACACACACACACACACACACACACACACTTGGACCATTTTCTAAAAATAAGTTCATTGGATTCAGGAGTCACAAACGTGATTTCTGGTGAAATTACGACATTGAATTTTCAGATGGAACACAATACTTGTCTACTTACTGTAGCTACGTAGTATAGAAAGTAAATGCTTACTTTGGATTCAGGTCGCAAAACGTGTATTTGCGTTGAATCTCGTTATTCAATTTTTGGGTGGAATGCAATACTTTCTCTACTTACTTTAACTACGTAGTAGAGAAAGTAAAATGATTACTTTGGATTCAGGGGTCTCAAAACGTGTATTTCTGTTGAATATCTTTATTGAATTTTTTGGTGGAACACAATACTTTCTTTGGATTCAGGGAGTCTCAAAACGTGTATTTCTGTTGAATCTCGTTATTCAATTTTTGGGTCGAATGTAATACTTGTTCTACTTACTGTTATTACGTAGTAGAGAAAGTAAAAATGTTTTCTTTTGAGGCAGTATTTTATATCACAACACTGTGAATGCCAGAGTGATTGTAGTGTAACTTAACATTATTTTATGACAATGATTTGGGATGTTTGTTAATTATAAGCATTGTTAGGAAATAAGTTTACACGGCCTCACTGAAGCTGACAATAGGAGCGGGTAACAATGTAACGAGGGGGTGAGTTGTTTATTAATTAGATGAGACAAGCAAATGACGTCAGAGTAGCGTGCCTTTCTTTAGAAATGGAGGGAATATCTTCCCTAGAGCATATGTGTTCGTAATTTTGATTGGATATAAAAATAGACGCTAATGTTGGCGCGTTTTATTAACCAATAGCAGCTCTGTTATAATGTTTAGGCATATCGGGGTGAGGGAGTATAAAAAGCTAAAGCCAGAGACGGGTAACGTTCAGTCCAACAGAATCATTCGCGGGTTATACGTCGTGCAGTTCTACAGAATCATTCAGAAGTTACACGTCGCCCAGTTCATCAGAATCATTCACGCGTTAAACGTCGCGCAGTTCTACAAAATCTCTCGCGTCGTAAAGTTAGTTAAAAGATGTGAAATACGCGAATTAATAATGTGCGGCAAATAAGTGATTATAGTTATATTCGAAAATATAACAGTTTCAGTCAGGCATGTATCAAAAGTAAATCTGTGAAATTAACGAAGTGTGACGGCAATAAAAGTGTAAAAACAAATTCTTTTATCAGTGTTATCTTTTAGTAACAACTCCTTTCCGTTTACACACCCTGTTTAAGAGATTTGCTCGACTGAATAATAATAATAATAATAATAATAATAATAATAATAATAATAATAATAGCTAGCCGGAGGACAAAGAACTCAAAATTAAAAATAGTAAAACAATAACAGGCGCTCAGCAAATAAGATAACACGAAAAATACCGCGACACTTTGGATCCAGGGTATCTCAAAACGTGTATATCCGGTGAATCTCGTTATTAAGTTTTGGGTGGAATACAATACTTTCTCTACCTCCTGTAGCTACGTAGTAGAGAAAGTAAAAACGCTTTGTTTGGTTTCAGGGAGTCTGAAAACGAGTATTTCCGTTCCGAGTATTAGTCTCGTTATTCAATTTTTGGGTGGAATACAATACTTTATCTACTTACTGTAACTACGTAATAGAGAAAGTAAAAACACTTTGTTTGGTTTCACGCAGTCTCAAAACGAGTATTTCCGTTGAATATCGTTGAATTTTGGGTGGAATACAATACTTTCTCTACCTCTTGTAACTACGTAGTAGAGAAATTAAAAATGCTTTCTTTGGATTCAGGGGGTCTCAAAACGAGTATTTCCGGTGAATCTCTTTATTGAATTTTTGGGTGGAATACAATGCTTTCTCTACCTCCTGTAGCTATGTAGTGGAGAAGGTAATACTGCTTTCTTTGGATTTAGGGAGTCTCAAAGCGTGTATTTCCGGTAAATCCCGGTATTAAATTTTTAGGTGAATTACAATAATTCCTTACAGTAAGTGCGTAGTAGAGAAAGTAAATTCAATGGGGCTCAAAACGTGTGTTTCCGGTGAATATAGTTTTGAATTTTTGGATGGAATACAATACTTCCTCTGCTTACTGTAAGTGTGTATTAGAAAACGTAAAAATGCTTTCTTTGGATTCAGTGGGTCTCAAAAGGTGTATTTCCGGTGAATCTCCTTTTTTAGTTTTTGGGTGGAATACAACACCTTCCCTACTTATTATAGGTAAATAGTAGAGACAGTAAAAACATGAGTTGTGGAATAGATAAACGGCTGTTTGTCCTTACGGCATCTTGCATGCAACCAAATAGGGAAAAGTGTAACTTAGATGTAACTTTAAATAATTTCTGGCCTAAATTGTTGTCACGATGCACGGAAAAATCATACTTCATAAGGACATTATGAAAATAATAACATATGTTAGTTGATAATGGGTAGAGAAAGCAGTAAATATTGAAAACCAACCCATTTTGTTTTAACACTTGCTTGTTATACAATAATATGATGCCTCTAATTCCTAAACATTAGTTTGTATAGTGCTTATGTCGCTGTGTTGTAATGCTATTGCTATTTTCTTTTCACAGTTGTTACATTCTTACAGCCAAGTCTAAGGGAACGTTTGGAATGATATTTTGTTCAGCCTGTTACATCCCTTAACCTTCCTTGTAGAGCAGCTATGAGCTAAGACACCTGGCATAACCTCTCGATAAGACACTCCGCTTGCACCGCTACCGGTGGAACGGAAAACATTCGGAGCCGTCTGTACCTTTATTTAGAATTATGTTTTCCTCGTAGTGTGGGTGTGTGTCGTTGTGCATTTAGTTTGTGTGTGTGCGTGTTTGTTATCTTTTTGTGTGCGTGTTTGCGCTGGCGTGTGTTTGTGTATTTGGGCGTCTATTTGTGCGTGTGTGTTTGTGCGTATGTTTGCGTGCGTGTGTGAACTTTACGTGGGTTTGTGGATTTGTATTTATTTGTGGATTTGCTTATGTGCGTGTATGAGCTTGGGTGTCAGTTTGTTTATTTTTTGTGAGTTTGTATCTGTGTGTGTCTGTGTGCATGCATGTGCGTGTGTATTTGTGCATTCGTTTGTGCATTTATCTGTCTGTCTGTGTCTGTGCATATGTTTGTGTGTGTGTGTGTGTGTGTGCGGAAGGTAAGTGTGTTAGTGGGTTAGTGTGTGTTTGTAAACAAAAATTAAATTTAGTTTTATTTATGGACGCCCTTTAACTACTGTTGTCCTTAGCGTTCCATTCTACATTGGGCGTGAAAAACCGGTAATTTTGCTCAGAGGCCTCTTTATCAGGCTTGAGGTTCTTTTACGTGCCGTAAATCTACGACGCGGGACCACCGGCTTTATTCCTTTCCGAAGGAAGCCATGCTAAGTATTTTTACGCCCGAAAAAATCCATCGCTCTCCGCCGGGTTTGAACCCACGATCTCGGAAAGTAGAGGCTAGCATGATAACCACTACACCGCAGAGGACGACATGTGTGTTTGTGGACGTGCTTATGTGCGTGTATGAATTTGTGTGTGTTTGTTTCTTTATGTGAGTGTATGTGTGCGTGTGTGCGCGCGGACGTGTGTTTGGATGTGCTTATGTGCATATGCGTGTTTGGGTTTGGATGTCTTCGTATGCATGCGTGTTTGCGCGTGTGTGTGTTTATGTGCGTCAGTGTACAAGTTTTTGTGTGTATTTTGAGAATGTGTGCCTTTGTATGTATGTGTTTTGCGCATGTGCGCTTACGTGTACAATTGCTTGTACGTATGTTTTGGGATTTGCTTGTATTCATGGATGTACTTATGTGTCTTTTATGAGTTTGTGTCTGTGAGTATTTTTGTGAGTGTGTGTGCGTGCACGTGTTTAGATTACTTAATCATGTGCGTGTATATGTGTGTGTGCGTTGTATCAGTGTGTTTACGAGGCATCCTTTTTGTATGCGCGTTTGTTTCTGTTTGTGATTGTGCGGGTGCTTATAAGCTTGCATAGTGTGTGCGTGTGTGTATTCGAGTATGTTTGTGTGTGCTTCTTTGCGTATGTGAAGGTGCCGGTGTGTTTGTTTCTCTGTATGTATCAGCATGTGTCCGTGTGTCCCTTTTGTGTGTATGTGTGTGTCTATGCGTGTGTTTGTGTGTGAGTATTTGTTTCTTTGCGTGTGTATGTTTTTGTATGTGTATATGTATATGTGTATGTACAATGTCTTCGTTTTATGCCAAGGCCGCGGATCGCGTGTATGCGCGCTCTGCACACAGTCTACTACGCTGCGGGGTTTTCCGTTCCGTAACACCCATGTTACTTACTCACGAATGTTAGTAACATATATGTAATGAGTGCTAACCTTGTTATAAGTGTTGTTGAAAGTCATGTTTATCTGCGCGAAGACATTCTTGACATCGTCGGATAAAATTACCATTACACGCATAAGTTCTTCTTGCGTAATGTTCATAATATCTGCTTTTATATTGTCCTTAAATTCGTCTATGGTGTGGGGATTGTTCCTATAAACTTTATTTTTTAGCGTTAAGTGATCCTGCTGTTCGAAATTTATTGACCAAACATCTCATTTTCTCTACCCGGAACTGGATAACCAGGAAATAACTGCTGAAATTGCCTACGCATCTGTCCACATGATTCAGTTTTCACGTATGTATCGTACATAAGAATACGCGATTCAAGTGTGGATTTGTTGGCAGGCATTTCCGTGGACTAATAAAAGAATAACATTCCTAAGGAAATCACCCACAGCACGCGTATTGTCGAAACACTTCACAGCACGAAGATAAAGCAATAATTGAGACAGCTCACAGCTGATAGACATACCTTGACACTTCCTGCGCCGCTTCTGTCCAGTGGCATAATACCGGGGTCTCTGCCGATACGCATATAAGGCGGTTGTGGCCTTGGCATAAAACGAGGGCACCGTATGTATATACATATATGGAAATGCAAAGTTAACCAAAATAGTCGTTGTGGGTGACCTTGGCTCTCACACTTCGGGCCAGGATTCGAATCCCATTTAGTCAACCTGACATTTTCCCTCCATCCTTAGGAAGAAATCCAGCTTAGTTAGACATTTCAATAATTTGTCGCACACGGATATTACATTTCCGCTTTTAGGATGGTCGCGGCTCGTGAGTTATAAGTTAAGCGATCACACATTGAATCTAATATTGTTAGCAGTGCTTGCATAAAGCATAGACCTAAATGTATACATTATACATACCATTTAATTTTTGTATACCAATTCCGCTCTACTCTCCTTAGCTGTAGAGAATGTCTCTAAAACCTTTCTATTGAAGTCTGGAATATTGCATACCATCCTTTTTTCAGAGTAGTCAGTCTCTCTGCTTCAATTGTATTTCTCAAGAGAGTCTTTATTATTTTTAATGTTGAAAATCATTGTTCGCTTTCCATTTGTCACTCGGAGGTTAACGATTATTTTCAGTACACCCACACGTTCCGAGAAGATACGTGATACGTTGTTCTGCAAGAAGAAGTTTAATAGGTGCAGACACCACCCGCAACACGTAGATCTTCAAGAGAATACAAAAGCTGTAACTCGGTTTTCAGTGTTTGCGCAGTTATACTAGGACATGCTTGGAAGGCGGCTTGGCAGTCATGATATGGAAATGCTAAATTATATTGTTCACGGCAAACAATTCTGAGTCACTCAAATGATCAGAAAACGTAATGCTGATGATAAGTATATCACAGACTTCCAGAGCAGCAATACGATTATTTGTCGTACTCACAGCGTCAACACATGGCTAGTTTCACCTGTAACATTTTCTCGTTTATAGTCTTTCCGCATATAGGAAACTGTTACTTAGTCGGCTTACCCTCCTCGTATGTAGGGTTTACAACCTCTGGGACTTACTAACCGTGCCTAGGGTCAAGGCCTGTAGAGGAGCAGACGAACATGAAATCAGAGGATGAAGAGTATTGGCCCGTAGCTAGGAATGAGAATTAGGGAAGAAGATGAAAGGAAATGTTATGATGAAGCAGTTGGTAGAATGAACGGCGGTGGAAACCGAAGAACCTGGAGAAACCCCGCCCAGAGTCCGCTTCGTCCACCATAAATTCAACATGTTGGTACCTGGGATCGAACCGGGTCGCATTGGTGGGAGGTCTAACCACTCGGCCACGGCGCCGCCACAAGAGAGACGCTGTCTTAAAATCTATTTAAAAGAAATCTAACTTTAAGCGCATCAATGTTTCTTCGCTGGATAGAGTCAAAGAAAATGGCTACATGTGGCATGATTTTATGGTAAAATTCTCGCCAAAATAAAATCTGTGGGTCCTTCAGAGGTCACAAAACCTACCGACTGAGAAATTGCATTTTTATCATTAAATTCGTTATCTCGTATATACTCAAATCACTCTATCAAATAATCTTTGTGTTCATATGTAGTGTTAAATGTTCTGTGTTGAAAATGCCATTTAATGGGGGGCGGAGCAGAGGCAATCCTCTTCTGTACAAATTGATTGAAACAATCCAGTCTCTTGGGTAATTTTGAGAAGAAGGGACCAATGCCTTGAATATCTTGGAAAAATATTCCGTTTTGGGGCGAGGAAGACTAGAAGAGGTGACATTTTGTAGGATCAAATTAGCTCGATGTGCGTAAAAATGAATATAATTAGCATTGGAGTACTTTTCACTGATTAAGAACAGCATGCCCCCATTTTTTCCCCTCATAACGTTTGCAGATGAGTTCCTCTGAAAATTCATTTACTCCGACATGTTTTAGTTCTACTAAACCATTTCCGCTAAGCAGATCAATCATGTCATAAATTTCAACAAAACCCCAAAATTGTTTTACCATCAAATTATATTCATATGGGTTTTATAGGAATTGTCTGTAAATTCGTCTACTTGCACAGAAAAATAATCCGCATTACTGACCTCATATTTTATGTTTTTGACAGGGAGGAAGCCTCGCATCTATCAAATCAATTTGTTTCCTCGTACTTCTGTACATGAAGTGACAAGTAGGAAGCCAGACAAGAAAGGTTACAAATCCAGACCCGATTAGTGAGGGATGCGTATGTATTCTCCGGCTCTTCTGTCTTTACAGGTGGGCACTTATCTCTATGATCGCGCTGGGTTTTATCTGTTTTTCGTAGAATGTAGCCACAAGGAAAGCAGCAGAGACCCTATTTTAAACGCTTAGCAGCTCGGCCACAGAGCGCAGTGACTCGGCAAGTGGTGAAGTCGACTTTTTTTCTGCAAATTCAGAGTGATGGATTTCATTTTACTTCGATGATATTCCACTTTTAGAAGAGAAGCAAAAGCGCTTTTTTCAACACATTATTAACATAAAAGTTAAAACCTCGATGATGATGATGATGATGATGATAATGATGATACATTTATGACAGAGAAAGAGGGAGATGATGGATGGATCGATGTATGTGGATGGATGGATGGACGGATGGACGGATGGACCGACGGATGGATGGATGGGTGGGTGGGTCGGTGGGTGGATGGATGGGTGGAATGATGGATGAATGGATGGATGGGTGGGTGGATGGACGGATGGATGGATGGATGGGTGGACGGATGGACGGATGGACGAATGGATGGATGGACGGATGGGTGGGTGGGTCGGTGTGTGGATGGATGGGTGGAATGATGGAGGAATGGATGGATGGGTGGGTGGATGGACGGATGGTTGGATGGATGGATGTATGGATGGATGGATGGATGGGTGGGTGGGTCGGTGGATGGATGGGTGGAATGATGGATGAATGGATGGATGGGTGGGTGGATGGACGGATGGATGGATGGGTGGGTGGTTGGGTGGATGGGTGGGTGGATGGACGTATGGACGGATGGATGAATGGGTGGGTGGGTGGGTGGATGGACGGTTGGACGGATGGACGGATGGATGGATGTGTGGGTGGTTGGATGGACAAATAGACAGACAGATAGACAGACAGATAGACAGACAGGCAGACAGACAGGCAGATAGATAGATAGATAGATAGATAGATAGATAGATAGATAGATAGATAGATAGATAGATAGATAGATAGATAGATAGATAGATAGATAGATAGATAGATAGATAGATAGATAGATAGATAGATAGATAGATAGATAGGTAGCCAGGTAACCAGGCAGGCAGGTAGGTAGGTATGCAGGTAGGTAGGTCGGTAGGAAGGTAGGTAGGTATATTGGTAGGCAGGCAGGTAGGTAGGTAGGCAGGCAGGTAGGCAGGCAGGCAGGAATGTAGGTAGGTAGTTAGGTAACAGGCACAGTTTTTGCACATAGATGGGAGAAGAGAGGAAAAACGAGGGGAGATACTAGGTTAGGAGAACGTTCAGGGTTGAAAATGCGTTTGTATGCGGGAGATAGGGAATACGAGGAGAGATGCTAAGCTAGACAGGGCTTGAAGGGTAGAACATGTGGTTATATGGGAAAATATACGGAATATGAGGTGAGATACTAGGCTATACAGGGAGTGAAGGGTAGAATATGCCTTTTATGAGGAAAAACAGGGAATATGAGGAACTGCTAGGCTAGACAGGGCTTGAGGGGTAGAATATGAGTTTATGGGAACAAATAGGGAATACAAGGAGAGATACCAGGCTAGGCAGGGGTTTAAGGAGGGAATGTGGGTTTATACGGGAGAGATCCTAGACTAGGATAGGGTTGAGGACCAGAAATTACGTTTATATGGGAAGAGAGAAGGAATACCAGGAGAGATGCTAGGTAAGTCAGGGATTGATGGTATTTAGGGGTGTTTTCCAGAAGAGTGGGGAACAATTTCTGGGGTGTTTAGAGCACAGGCACAATATAGCTATTTCGGAAGACACATATAAGCCATTTTTGGTGCATGTTTAGCTTACTTTGCAGGTATTCTGGTGGTACATTGATGCAGTGGAAGAGGCATTTTGCATCCTCTCGTGGGCTTTAGGACATTTTTAGACACAGAAACAGGTATTTCAGGGTGCTGGTTTAGGCATTTTGAAGGTAGTTTAGCCCCTGGAGTAGGGATTGTAGAGCATTTTAGTATTCATTTATGGGCCTTTTAGGCGCAGGTAACGGTATTTTGATCGTTTTAGAGCATTTCAGATATGGACACAGGCTTTCAGGACATACTGCAACACGAACAGGAGAATTTCAGGTGCTTCAAAGAAATCTTAACTATCAGTGCAGGTATTCTCATGGTATTGCCATTGGATGAATGGATGGATGGGTGGGTGGGTGGACGGATGGACGGATGGACGAATGGATGGATGGACGGATGGGTGGGTGGGTCGGTGTGTGGATGGATGGGTGGAATGATGGAGGGGACTTTTTAGCAACTGTATCAGCTATTTTAATGGTATCTGCATATGGGTGTAGAGTGTCCTGGTGGTTTTTAGAATGGCAGAGGTGTTTAGGGCTTTCTGAGACATTTTATACCGCTTAAAAATACTTTAATACTTCAACATATATTTTTTCGAGGAATCTGGAAAGAGTATTTTAGGATCTTTTAAAGGTATTTTAGACTATTAAATTAGGTATGGTCACAGGTTTTAGGACATTCTGGTACACGGACAGGATAATTTTGGGTGTTTCAAGGGCATTTTTGGAAACTGGAGCAGGTATTTCAGGACATTGGTACAGGTTTTTAAGATTTTTTCAGAATATTTTGAGGTAGTTTATGCTGCTTTAAAGTGTTTTTGCACTTCCACAGATATGTTTTCGGGGGTTGTGGTAAGAGTATTTTGAGGCTGTTTGATAGCATTTTAGATTATGGAGTTAGATATGGGCACCTGCTTTTAGGACATTCGGGTACATGAGCAACAGAATTTCGGGTGTTTCAATGGCATTTGGAAACAGAACAGGTATTTGCATGGTATTGGTACAGGTTTTACGATTTTTCAGAACATTTATCATATATTTTATGTTATTTCAAAGGTATTTTAACAGTTATACCGCTATTTTCGAGGGTACTGTTAGGAGTATTTGAGACTCTATGGTGGTATTTTTAGGCTATGGATGAGACATGTGCACAGACTATAGAACATTTTGGTACACGAGGCTAAAAATTTTCAGGTATATCGATGGTATTTTTAGAAAATGGAGCAGATGTGGTGATGGTGCAGTCTTAGAACACCTCGAAGGTATTTTACGCTGCTGTTTCCAAGTATTTTAACCTTTTTCAGGCATTTTCATAGCTTCTGCTAGGTGTTTTTGAGACTCTTTCAAGGTAATTTAAGCTATGAAGCAGGTATTGTCGCAAGCTTTTCAGCATTTTGGAATACAGTCAGGGGATTTTCATGAGTAAATCAAGTATAAAAACCGGTATTTATTTTAATTACAGGATTTAATGTATCTTTTCACTGATTTTAATACTTCATGAGCATTTACTATCCAATATTGGAACACTTTTTATGTACTTGTATGTCCCTTTTTACTAAATCTTGTAAACTTCTATATGTTAAGCAGTTAACGTGTGAGACCGAGAGGAATACATTCTGTATAGACTTACAGCTTTAAGGTGTATAGAAATAGTCTAAACTAACCTCGCACCGAACCTCCTAAGCTAACTTATCCCTGCTTTACCTGCTCTGAAACATCGCCTCATTATCTATTCTATCCCGTCATCGTCTAGCCTAACCAAAACAAAACAAGCCAAGCAAACATAACAAACATGACCAACCCATTGCTAAGACAACCTACGCAAAGTTATATCATAACTTCATAACTTAAACAATACAGAGAGGAGTGAGTCTTTTAAATGCACGGGAACGTTAGTCGTCTACACGGAGATGCGGGTTATAACCTGTCCCAAAAATTAGTATCCAGAAATTGCTAACTAATTTGTATACCACTCGCATAAGCCGTAGCTTTCTTATCTCAGCCTTTTAGTACTCAGTGGTGTTTGTTAGCATTTTAAGTTAGGAAATATTCTAATAAAGGTGTTATTTCTTGTCGTTCATCCTTGCGTGATTTATCACTGTAAAACATAGCATGTATTAGTTAGCGCATACCGTCTACTAACCTCCCTACTGATTTCTCTCCACCCTAGTGTGTCTTTTACCCCGCAAAAGCAGCAAGTGACGGCAGGAACTCTTTCGTGGTGAAATGAATCCTCTTAGTTTTTAAAGAATCTTTTCATTCGTTAGGCGTGTATGCAACCAATCGTAGCTTTTATTCATGTATTTTAAAATGTGTATATGAGAGTGTGTACGTGCGCGATTAGTGTTATCCTTTGCGTTATGCTTAAGATGCCTTTGCGTGGGTAACTTTGTAGCGATGGTTCTCAAGGAATGGTGACTAATGTTTCATAGCCGTCTGGAAATTCTTACATTGCTTTTATTACCTCCTCCACCCGAAGCCAGTACTTGTCTTAGAAGGAAGGTGTCATTCGGGTCCCTTTGCCCTAAAGGACATCATGTGATCGGAAATGCCAATTAAATCAAATTAAAAACCCATTAAACCCAATCAAATACCCATAAAACCCCAAAATATCATGCGAACACACGGTTCTGGGGGCGTATGAGTCATCCCGGATGATAATACTAACCCTTCCCCTCCAAGTACTACCTATCTCCCTTCAAAATATTTGGTTGTGAACATAGAGATGTATACTACTGACCATATGCCCTTTTAGCATCAACAATGATGCACATCTTTTGGCATTACTGTTTACTTACAGGGAGGCATCTCGTAATGCCCTGGATCAAGTCCCGGCAGCTCTAAACTTTCATGTTTCATTATTCCTGAATTAGGGCACCTAGACGCGTGGGACAAACTACATTCAATTATTAACATTATGTAAATTGGAAAGGTAGAATCAGACGACTGAGAAATTCAATGCCGTATCCGGGAATCAGTTGGGGAATTTAATGTCGTACCAGCATGTTGCCATGGAAGCTCAGTGGTTAGAGCAACCGGACGGAAACCGGGAGATCCGTTTCAAATCCCGGCTATAGCATTGCATTTTTCAATGGTCTGATTCTACCTTTCCAGCCTTGTTCAACTCACGCTTGTGTGGAAGAACAATTAATTAACCAGATTGTTCTGAATAACTATTTAGGCATCCCGATGTTCATATTCGACTCTCGAAACGGCAAAACTTAAATGCCTAATTCCTAATGAGCTATGAGACTTAGACACGGGAGTTAATCGCATTAATATTATAGCATTATGTGGATTAATGAAAGGCGTTCTAAGGTATACAGAGGTCCGAGTCTTAGTATAGCGAAAATTTAATGCTTAGTAACCATTAAACTAAGAGACATAGACGAGTAGGGTAAATCACAATAATTTTATACCATTACGAGGCGTAATGAAAGGCGTTCCCAGGTATCCAGCGGTACGACTTCGAGTCTGAGTGTAGCAAAACTTTAATGATTAATAGCTACTAAACTAGCGGACTTAGACAGGTGGATTAAAATTTATTTAACACATATTATTATCTATATTAAACCCTTGTGTATACTTAGGTATCCCGAGATCTGGCTTCGATTCTTAATTTTCTTCTTTATCTTTCTTTTTCCTCTCTTTCTTCCGCCTTGGTTTCCCTTTTCTTTCTTTTCATTCTTTCTTCTTCTAGATCTACAAACAAACAAACAAACGTGCTCACAGACTCATCGGCATCCGTAAACACACGCATACACACCTATAAATACAGACATGAATATGTTCACATGTGTACCAAGACACAAACACAGAAGCAAACAAAAACATTCACACACACACACAAGCAAACTCAGAGATAGTCAAATATTTATACACACTCTCATTCGTAAACACATACGAGAACCTCCCTCTAAAGACGCTGACATGCACGAAAACCTACGCACACACATGCTCACAGACTCATCGACACACGTAAATACACACATACACACACAAGAGTGACGGTGATGGTGGAAATTGAGGGATTAGGGAGTTGTGGTTTTAATGGAGTTATTTGGGTAGCATGGTGGTGACAGTATAGAGTAATGGTGTTAATGGAGTCATGCGATGATGGTGGCAGCATAAGATTGTGGTATAATTGGAAGTAATGGTGCTTGTGTTAGGGTGAAGCTGGTGGTTATAGGGTTGGTGGTTTTGGAAATGATGACGGTGGTAACAGTGCAGAGTAATGGTGTAATTGGAAATGACTATAGTTGTGATGAGTGTAATAGGGCTGGCGATAATAGTTGAACTACCGGATTTGTGAGTTGTGGTGTTAATGTTGTTATGTGATGGTGACAGTATTGAGTTATGGTGTTAATGGAAGCATGTGACGGTAGTGGAAGTATAAGCTTATGGTGTAATTGGAAGTAGTGATGTCTGTGATGGTGATGGTTATAGGGTTGCTGGTTTAGGAAATGTTGGTGGTGGTGACAGTGCAGAGTTATGGTGTAAATGGGAATGACTATTATTGTGATGGGTGTGATATGGGTGACGGTGACGGCTGAACTGCGGGATTAGTGAGTTATAGTGTTAATGCAGTTATGTGATGCCTACAGTGTAGAGTTATAGTGTTAATGGGGGCATGAGAAGGTAGTGGCAGTATAAGCTTATGGTGTAATTGGAAGTAATGATGTTTGTGATGATAGAGTGATGGTGATGGTCATTGGGTTGCTGATTTATGAAATTATGCCGGTGGTACAGTGCAGAGTTATGGTGTAAATGGGAATGACTATTATTGTGATGGGTGTAATATGGCTGACGGTGGTGGCTGAACTGTGGGATTAGTGAGTTATGGTATTAATGCAGTTATATGATGGCTACAGTGTAGAGTTATGGTGCTAATGGAGGCATGAGAAGGTAGTGGCATTATAAGGTTATGGTGTAATTGGAAGTAATGTTGTTTGTGGTGATGATAGGGTGACGATTATAGGGTTGCTGGTTTTGTAAATGATGGCGGTGATGACAGTGCAGAGTACGGTGTAAATGGGAATGACTGTTGCCGTGCTGGCTGTGATAGAGGTGGCGGTGTTGGTGGGAATAGGGGGATTAGCGAGTTATGGTGTGAATGAGGTTATATGGTGAAGGTGGTGGCGACAGTATAGTTATAGTGTTTTTGGAGACATGTAGCAGTGATGGCAGTATAAGGTTATGGTGTAATTGAATGTAATGGTGTTTGTGATGGTGATGGTTACAGTGTTGGGGTTTTGGAAATGATGGCGGTGGGGATAGTGCAGAGTTATGGTGTAAATGGGAATGACGGTAGTTGTAATGATGGTGATGGTTATAGCACTGGTGGTTTTGGAAATGGTGGTGGCGGTGACAGTGCAGAACCATGATGTAAATGGGAATGATGATAGTTGTGATGATGGTGATGGTTATAGCGTTAGTAGTTTTGGAAATGATGGCGGTGGTGATAGTGCAGAGTTGTGGTGTAAATGGGAATGACGGTAGTTGTGATACTGGTGGTGGTTATGGCGTTGGTGGCTTTGGAAATGATGGCGGTGGTATTAGAGCAGAGCCATGGTGTAAATGGGAATGATGGTAGTTGTGATAGGGTGATTGTGAGAATTGCAAAATTAGCGAGTTATGGTGATAATAGTTATGAGGTGGGAGTGTAGTGTGGAGTTATGAGGCATGTTGCGATGGTGGCAGTATAAGTTTATGGTGTAATTGGAAGTGTAGGATGTTTGTGATGGTGATGGTTATAGTTATGGGGTTTTGCAAATAATGGCGGTGGTGATAGTGAAGGGTTATGGTGTAAATGAGAATAACGGTAGTTGTAATGGAGTGATGGTGATGGGGATTGCGGGATTAGGCAGTTATGGTGTTAATAGATTTATGTGATGGCGGTGTAGTGTAGAGTTGTGAGATTAATGGAGGCATGTGGCGATGGTGGTAGTATAAGTTTATGGTGTAATTGGAAGTGCAGGATGTTTGTGATGGCGATGGTTATAGTTTTGGGGGGTTGGAAATAATGGCAGTGGAGATAGTGAAGAGCTATGGTGTAAATGAGTATGTAGGTAGTTGTAATGAGGTGATAGTGATGGGGGATTGCGGGATTAGGCAGTTATGGTGTTAATAGTTTTAAGTAATGGCGGTGTAGTGTAAAGTTATGAGGTTAATGGAGGTATGTGACGGTGGTAGCAGTATAAAGTTATGGTGTAATTGGAAGTAATGGTGTTGGAAATAGGGTGATGGTGATGTTTATAGGGTTGGTGGTTATTGGAAATTATGGTGGTGATGACAGAGGTGGTGGTCATTGTTTAGATGCTGATATAGGTTCTTTTTATTCGTATAGAAGGGTCCACATTCATTACAAAGAAATACACGAACACTGTTAAACAGTGAATTGCTATGTGTATCAAAAAGGTCGTTTATCAGTGCACAAAATGGCTTCAGCGTCCTTAAATTATCCTATAATAGAATGGTTATAAAGCATGGAAAATGGCTGTGAACATGAGAAATATGTTTGCAGAAGGTATCAATTACTGTTAATTCAATGTTCCTGATTTAGGGAAACATTTATGTGATGTATAGATCCGATGAGGCTAAGATAGACTCTCCATTCAGCCGATAAGAGGGTTCTTCTACGTTATCTAGGGCGGGTAATGACAAGATAGGGTAGCTTGTGTAAAAGCAGTTTAGGCTATCTGAGATTATGATGGGATGTCATATATAATTAGAGCTTAGTCTAGCTCATAGCTTTAGATTATGACCGGCTGAATGGATGATGAGAGGACTGTTAGCTAAGATTGGGATAGGTTAACACGCACATAGATTAAATAATAGCAGGTTAAAGTGGACCCTGTTTATACTATCTTAGGCCAGGTTAGTATGCTCAGTGCTAGCTTAGGGCTGGATTGTAGGACAGATGATAAGCGATGGGTTAGTTTAGATTACAATGCTTGGTACCAGGTTAGGATGGTATTATATTAGGCTAGATGATTACCGGATAAAATACATAATGATAGGAATAGTCTGGATAGATTAGGTTAGGCTCGCATAATGATTGTCTAAGTTATGAAGGATGGGTTAGCATAGGTTGTCTTAGCAATGGGTTGGTCATGTTTGTTACGTTTGGTTAGTTTTGTTTGGCTTGGTTACGTTTTGCTCAGATTAGACGATGACAGGGTAGAATGGATAATGAGAAGATGTTCCAGAGCAGGTAACGCAGGGATAGATTAGCTTAGGAGGTTCGGTGTGATGTTAGTTTAGACTGTTTCTATATACCCTAAAACTGTAAACCAATACAGTGTTTATTCCTCTCGGACTCACACATTAACTGCTTAACGTATAGAAGTTTACAAGATTCAGAAGAAAGGAGTTAAATAAACGTACATAAATAGTGTTCTAATACTGGGTAAGAAATGCTCATAAAGTATTAAAATCAGTGAAAAATACATAAAATCTTGAAATTAAAATAAATACTAGTGTTAATACCTGAATTACTCATGAAATTCCACCGACTATATTCCAAAATGTCTTAAAAGCTCGCGACAATACCTGTTTCATACTCTAAATTACCTTGAAAGAGTCTCAAATACTCCTAGAAGAAGCTTTGAAAGTGCTTGAAAAAGTGTTAAAATACTTTGAAACAATAGCATAAAATACCTTGGTGGTGTTCTAAACCTCTACTATTACCATGAAAACACCTGCTCCAGTTTCTAAAAATACCATCGATATACCTGAAATTTTCCTGCGTCGTGTACCAAAGTGTTCTAAAAGTCTGTGCCCATGTCTCATTCATAGCCTAAAATATACCATCATAGAGTCTAAAATACTCCTATCAGTAGCCTCGAAAATAGCGGTATAAGTGTTAAAAATCCTTTAAAAAACATAAAATACATTATAAATATTCTGAAAAATCGTAAAACCTGCACCAATATCATACAAATACATGCTCCAGTTTCCAAAATGCCTTTGAAGATCTGAAATCTCCTGTCTTATAGCAGATTGCCTTGAAAGCCTTATCCATACCTGAAATGCTCTAAAAACGATCAAAATACCTGCACTGATGGTTAAAATTTCTTTGAAACACCTGAAATTTTCCTGTTCGTGTTGCAGTATGTCCTGAAAGCCTGTGTCCATACCTGAAATACTCTAAAGCGACCAAAAATACCTGTGTCTGTGCCTAAAACACCCAAAAATGGATACTAAAATGCTCAACAATTTCTACTCCAGTGGCTAAAATACCTTCAAAATGCCTAATCCAGCACCATAAAATACCTGTCTCTGTGTCTAAAAATGTCCTAAAGTCCATGAGAGGATGCAAAATGCCTGATCCACTGCATCAAAGTACTATCAGAATACCTGCAAAATAAGCTACACATGCACCCAAATATGACTTATATGTGCCTTCCGAAGTGGTTATATTGTGCCTGTGCTCTAAATACTCCTGAAATTGTTCCCGCACCCTACTGAAAAACACCTCTAAATACTTTCAATCCCTGTCTTCCTTAGCATCTCTCCTTGTATTCCTTCTCTCTTCCCATATAAACGCACTTTCTAGTCCTCAACCCCCTCCTAGTTTAGCATCTCTCCCGTATAAGCCTATATTCCGTCCTTCAACCCCTGCTTAGCCTGACATCTCTCCTTGTATTCCCTATGTTCCTATAAACGCATATTCTACCCTTCGAGCCCTGTTTAGCCTAGCAAATCACCTCATATTTCCTGGCTTTCCTCATAAAACGCATATTCTACCCTTCACTCCCTGTCTAGCCTAGCATCTACCTTATATTTTCTATATTTCCCCATATAACCGCATGTTCTACCTTCAAGCCCTTTCTAGCCTAGCATCTCTCCTCGTATTTCCTATCTCCCCCATATAATCGAATCTCCCGCCTTGAACGCTCTCCTAGCCTGGCATCTCTCCTCGTTTTCCCCATATTTTCCCACGTATGCTCAATAAGTGTGCTCGCTCTCTCCTATCTATCCTACTGACCTAGTTGGTCGCAGTGGTGAGGTGTCCCCATTCGGTAAATGCCTCATACCTCAAGAGGGAGGTGACGTACCCTTGTACCCTAATAGGCCGCCCGCCACTGTGTATGATCTACTAGTCCTAGGAAACAGAGGCGAGCAGCAAAGTTACGAGATGAACTCATGGTTATGAGACACATTCGTTTTGTAAATAAACAATAGGTCTGTATCCATTTCTGAAAGTTTTCCTTACTTTGTGTTTGTTGCTATCAGTTTTGCAATATTTAGTTGCAGGAATCAGTAACCATAAAATATTGCAGCTTCGCATGTTATCATTAAAGAATACCATACTGCAAATTTTATAAATACCTACATCATATGCAGCTCTATTATATGTACTTCTTTATGTTGCAATTAACTCGAGATTCATAATATGCATGCAAAACGTCGTTATTGATTACACATTGTAGTATTCTGATGACTTTATTTACCTATGATGTATCCGTTCAAAACACTACATTCAACATCTACATGGTTTATAGTAGATTCTGCTTCGATTTCCCTCTCTGGTTTATTATTTTGCCCAAAAATAACTTTTCTCAATTGTCCAGCGGTAGTTTGTAGGGTTTTTTCTTTTTTTTTGAGCGCGATTGCGTATGTGAGTTCTGGTTATTAAATCAACCAATTAATGAAATTCGAGAATTCTTCTGAACTTCTGACATTTGCGGAAAAATTTTCTAAGGTTTATTAGCCAATGTCTTCTTACCCGGCGCTGAAAGGCGATGGGAATGACCATAAATAAACTGGCTGCATACAGAACCAAATGCTTGCTCACTGCGTAGTCGTTCATCGCTGTTCATAGTCTCTGTATATTTCAAACTAGAGTGTCAATAATGAATGACAGAATGCTGAAGTTCGTAACTTTTATAACACCCTTCAAAGGGAGTGCTTTGTATTTCCAAAGCTTTCTGTTTAAAATAAATTCGCGAAAATAGCGCATTTTGACCTGGAACTCCCCTTGTCCAGTGATATTGTCAAATTGTTCCACCAGTTTTGCTTCTATAGCCTATAGGAACCAATAAAGCATACCTTCTTCTTTCTCGGTATACCCTCCCCGTTTGGAGGACTAACACTCCTAGGGCTTACAAGCAAATGCCTGGGGTCAGACGCCTGTCGGGGAGCGAACAGACTTGTGGATCGGATAGAATAACCACGATGAGTGATCATCCTGAAGCCTGGTTTGAGAGCGAGGAAGGAGATGATATGACATAACGGTGAAATGGATAAAAACAAAGGTGGTAATGGAGCAATTGGTGGAATGAATGGCGGGAGAAACCGGAGAAAACCCGAACACACGTCTTTTCGTCCACCACAAACCCCACATACGGTTCCCTGGGATCGAACCAATCGGCCACGGCACCGCTCAATAAAGCACACTGATGATGAAAATTACTTATTTCTCTCTCTTCATTTTAATACCTTATGAACTGTGTATTGGAGATAACTGGTTATGCTTCTGTGCGTAATATAATATTCGGATTAATTTGAGAAATACAGCCACTCTGCAATTCTTATTCATATACCCAGCTATTGTTGCCTCCTTCAGTTGTAATCTGCTTGTCTACAAACAAACAATAATTTGCTGATATTATATTAGGTAAAACATATTAGAAGTTATGCACAAAATTCGCATACTAACATAAATTAAATAACCGTTTGTAACAAAATGTAATACAAAGCAGTTCACACTCTGAACATCCATTCTTCATGCAGGACGCTTTAGTTCAACAAAATTCTTGTAAACTTACATCACCTCGTGTGCAATAATCCACGCGTTTTTCAAAATGCCTCCATATAGTTACATTTGTAAATGTAATGAATGTGTTACATTCACATGACTTTCCCTATCTTCTATCGTTTATTAATGGGTAAAAAGTAAAGGTACGGACGAACGGAGAGGCTCCCGCAAACGGGGGAGAGCACCGCAAGTAGGCCACAACGATCCTTTTTGCTTCTACCGTGACTCCTGGGAGGGAGGGAGGATGAGAGGAGAGACCCAAAGGGCGACAAGATTCGGATGACGATGAGCGCAAGCATAGACGGGGTCCTAATGTTTTCAGATCGAACGCATTCGACGCCGCCCGAGCCTATCCACAAGCCACTGAATCCCCGGCGGCCCCCCGGGGTGGGACCCACTCGGAGGCGAGACCTAACTAAGCAGTCCCGCAACGACAGCAGGGTAGAAATCTTCACATAGAGCAGTCACCGCCCAGCCGCAACCCGCCGATCACCGTCGCCTGGTCCTATAATCCTGAAAAAGATGACAAGGAAGATGATGGGTACAGGAAATGAGGGCAGGAGAATCGTGATGGAAGATGAATCACCCAGCATTCGCCTGTCGACCCTGAGAAACCACGAAAAACCCATGGGCCAGAGTGGGCGATCGCTGGACAGAACCCCGAACCTCCCGAATGCGAATCGCACACGCTTCCGTGGCGCCACCTCACTTGGTTATTAGTGGCTATACAAACTATTCTTACGAAAGTTTATTACTTTCTCTACCACTTACATAGTAGGTAGAGAAGGTACTGCTTTCAACCCAAAAATTCGATACCGAGATTTCACCGGAAATACATTTTTTGAGGCCCCCTGAATCCAGAAAAGACATTTTTAGAAAAACGATCCGTGTGTGTGTGTGTGTGTGTGTGTGTGTGTGTGGGTGTGTGTGTGTGTCTGAACAGCATAACTAAAAAACAAAAGCTCGAATAAACACCAAACTTGGTATTTAGATTTAATACCTTCTAAAGATGCGACACAAAACTTTTCAAGAAAATCCCCCACCCAAACTACCCTTTAGATGGAAGATTTTTCGAAATGTTTTTATTTTCTAAAAAATGACTCCAACGATTTTGATTAAAATGCCATATATTAATGATATTTACTTGACAAATACAATGTATATCTTGAATTTTCTGGGAATAGCCTTTGTAGTTCTCTTCATTCGGAAGGAATTTTGTATAGTCTTGTATAACTAGTAACCGTTAAGCCATAGACGAAAGCTTACTACACAAGAAATGTAGATCTCTTTAGAATACACAAATATCGTTTTTTGTGGATAAGCCATTTCTCAGATATTCATTATTAATGGTTCGAATTGTTCATTACTCGTTCATTCTTTAAAGTCCTTTCAACATAAAGTTGTTTCTCGCGACTGCATGGAAACAGTATTGAATTTCAAGGCAGCGTATAGCGCCCAGTTCTTAAAAATTTTACTATCGCTGTTCGCTTTGTATCTATAGCGAAATGTATAATGTAGCTAGTTTTGAAAAGGTTTATTTAGTTTAAAATGAAGTCGATAGAAAAATAAGCTTTAGTAAGAATAAATATGTATACCCACTAATAAGGATAGAGGGTAGAGAAAGCCATGTGAATGGAGCAATTCAGATATTTTTTCTACTTCATTTTAATTGAGATAAACATTTGCAGAAATGGCTACATTACGCATTCCGTTATAGATGCGGAGGGAATAGCGATGGTCACATGTTTAAGAACTGAGCTCTATATACTGACCTTAAAGTCCGTACTGTTTCCATGCAATCGCGAGAAACAACTGAATACAGAAAGGACTTTAAAAGAACGACAATAGTATTGAATAACTCGAACATTTAATAACAGATATCTCGGAAATGGGTTATGATACAACAACGTTATTTGGAATAAGCTGTGTGTTTTAAAGAGTCCAACATTTTTTTGTGTAATATGTTTTCATCACTTAACATTAACAGTTATACAAGATTATACAAAATTCTTTCCGAATGAAGAGGACTTCACAGACTATTCCTAGAAACTTCGAGATATAAATTTTATATTTCATGTAAATATCTGTAATACGTACATGGTGTTTTACTCAAAATCGTTAGAGCCATTTTTAAGAAAATCAAAAATTTTGAAAACTCCTCCTTGTAAAGGGTAGTCTGGCGTGGGGGTATTTTCTTGGAAATCTTCGTGTCGCATCTTTGGAAGATAATGAACTTAAATACCAAATCTGGTGGTTAACCTACGTTTCGTTTATCAGTTATGCTGTTCACAGACACACACACACACACATGGGCGTTTTTCTAAAATGCTTTCTTTTCTTTTGGGGGGGGATTCAGGGAGTCTCAAAATATGTATATCCGGTAAAACTAGGTTTCGATTTTTGGGTGGAACGCAATATCTTCTCTACCTACTATGTACGCGGTAGTGAAAGTAAAAATTTGATGTGCTACATTCAAATGACTTTCTCTATTCTCTATCGCTTATTAGTGGGTATACAGATTATTCCTACAAAAGTTTATTCTTCTATCTACTTCATTTTAAACGAGATAAACCTTTCCGGGACTAGCTACATAACGCACTTCGTTACAGATACAAGGGAATAGCAATAATCAAATGTTTAAGAACTGGGCGCTACACGTTGACCTTAAAATTCCATACACTTTCCATGACATCGCAAGAAACAGCTGAAAATCGACAGGACTTGAAATGAATGAGTAAGTATTGAAGAAAATCGAATCATTAATAACGATATCGCAAAAATGGCTGATGCCGCAAAAAAATTATTGGAAATGAATTGTGTGTTTTAAGGAGATCTGCATTTTTATGTAGTACGTGTTCGTCTATCGTTTAATGTTTACCAGTTATGCAAGATTATATAAATTTCCTTTCGAATGAAGAGAACTTCACAAGCTATTAACAGAAAATTCAACGTATACATTTTACTTGCCAGGCAAATATCTTTAATATATGATATGTTAATCAATATTGTTAGAGCCATTTGTTGTGGGAGATTTTCTTGAAAAACTTCTGGTCGCATCACTGGAAGGTGCTTAACTTAAATACCAAATTTGGTATTTATCCGACATTTGTTTTTGAGTTATGCTGTTCACCGACACACACAGACACATACACATGGACATTTTTCTAAACATTTCTTTTTTTGATTCAGGGGGCCTTAACATATGCATTTCCGGTGAAATCTCGGTATCGAATTTTTGGGTGGAATGCGATACCTACTCTACATAGTAATGTACGTGGTAGAGAAAGTAAAAATACATCTAAGTTTATCTGCTCTACCTCTCGAAATCTCATGCATTACATATAACATTAGGATATGCGTTTACACGAAAATTAGCACGTAGAGCAACAGATAAACAGCAAATCAGACAGATTAGTACTTAACAAATAACGAGCATTATACTCACTAAAGACTTCTGCTTCTTTAGTCGGTATATAGCACACTCGCATTTAGTAAGCCACGAGTATCCAGTGGACCTTGATCTTTTGTAATGTTTCGTGTTTAGTTATATGGTGTTGCCTATATTCTTTGCCGTAAAGGTAACAACAATTCTGACTTAATAACGGATCAAATGAAATACATTACAGCAGAATACATACTGCAGAGTTCCACAATTTTTATGAACCAGCGTAACTATGATTATTATTATTATTATTATTGTTGTTATTATTATTATTATTATTATTATTATTATTATTATTATTATTATTATTATTATTATATTTGTTGCTGGGTAAGCATGGCACATCACAACGCCAACGTTGCCTTAAGCAACGAGAGAGCAAATAATATAACTGTTGTACATGGGCATGCGTCTATGAAAAGGAAGAACCTTATGGGTAAGCTAGTGAGCATAGACAATCAAAGATAATCAATTCATAACACAGAAATATCACCAGTATATTTTCCAAAAATGCCATTTGCTTGCTAATTGGGATGTGTTAAATATCATCCAGGGGGTTTTATTTCCAAACTCCTAAATTTGATTTCATAGTCATTCTATAATGCATCGTAAGGAGCACAACTCCATGGCAGGAATATGTACCAAAATGTTAACTTAATGGTACCAACCTAGTTGGGCATTACAGTTCAGATATGTTTAGTTTGTTACAGCATAGTTTTATTTAGCAACAACTTGGTTATGCTCTATAACAATTAAATTGAATAAAATTTTATTGACTCACTCTCTCATAGAAATCTTTAAACCTGCACTTTCTTTTGACTGTTTTTAACATTGCAAATGCGCACCTTTCCACTATACACCCAGTTTGCAAATTGTAGTAGCTAATACTGGCGCATGTTTCCCTGATGCAGTACAGCGTTGCACAAACAAACTGCTGATGCCGTTACGCAGGCGCAACCGTTTTGCTTTGGTTCCCGTTTAAGGAAGGAGTAGTTAACTAATCTCTAAATGTCGCACCTTTACATCAACTTACTATCTAAAGGTAGAGCAAGTTACTAGAACCCATAACAAAAGAACACTTACAGAAATTGTATATGATACTATACGGTGCTCTGGTTACCACGACTCTCATCTTCAGTATTATAGTTACCCTTTTAGAAGTAGAGCTGTCATGAGGCTTCTCAGTATCGATGAAGAATGAAACTTGAGCAGCACGTATGAAACAGACACCTAGTTCAGCAATACAGTCTCATCCCTTCTAAAACCAGCTTCGAATTGCTCAAACTGGATAGTGTTCTGAGCTAATTCTGAGCACTAAGGATTCCCATATAAATCGATACCATTCAAATCAATTGTTCCACAGGTAGAGGTCAAAACTAGCTTTAACGCGCGTCAATATTTCTTGATTAACGGCAAAGACAGGGACAGTGTTAATCACTCTGCAAAACGCGCTGGAATTCATCTGCAATACAAATAATCTTTCTCACTCGCATACATTGTCCTAAATAACGCAGTGTCCGTATATCACAATCCGAAATCTTTGTAAGCTATTCTATAATATTATCTTACAATTATCGATTGGCTGGTAGCTGAACTATACAGAAAAACAATGTTTCGTTTCTTTTTATATATGCTCATCTTTAATGCAAGATTTTCCTACTAAGGCATAGGATGCTATGAATGGAATGTATGTCCGATGCTTTACATGAGTCCGGAACCCTTAGTGTTCATATTTATCTCACACTCGTCTTGTTAAGAAGGTAACTGCGGAGCAGGTTCAAAGGGAGAGAACTCATCCCGATCGGGAAACAAACTCAGGTCTACAGTTTGGAAGGTAAGCCCGTTACCTCCATGTCACCACGTCAAAAAGCAATAAAGAGACGGCTTTTGGACTAGCTGGCGCGGTGGTAGTGACAATGGTGGTGTAGGTGGTGGTAGTGATGGCGGTGGCGGCGGCGGTGGTGGTGGTAATGGTGATCGTGGTGGTGGTATTGATGATGGTGGAGGCGGCGGCAGTGGTGGCGGTTGTGATGGTGGTGGTCGTAGTGATGATGGTGGTGGGAATCGTGTTGGCGGAGGCGGTGATGGTAGTGATGATGGTGGGAGTGGTGTTGGCGGCGGTGGTGGTACTGGCGAAGGCGGAGGTGGTAGTAGTGATGCTGGTGGTGGGAATGGTGGTGGCGGCGGCTGTGGTGGTGAGACTCTTGTAATGGCGGCGATGTTGGTGGTGGTAGTTATGGTGGTGGAGGCGGCGGTGGTGGGGATGGTGGCAGATGTGGTGGTAGTGATGATGTCGGTGGGGATGGTGGTGGTGGCGTGGTGGTGTTTGTTGTCTGATGGTGGTGGAAATTGTGGTGGCGGAGGTGAAGGTGGTGGGAAAAGTAATGGGAATTGTGTTGGCGGCGGTAGTGGGGGTGGTATTGGCGGCGGTGTCGCAGTGGTGGTGGTGGTGATGGTGGTGGTAGTGATGATGGTCGTGGGAATGGTGGTGCCGGCAGCGGTGGCGATGGTGGTGGTAGTAATGACGATGGTGGTGGTGGTGGTAGTGATAATGGTGGTGGCGGTAGTGGAGGTGATGGTGGTGGTAGTGTAGCTGAAGGTGGGAATGGTGGCGGCGGTCATAGTGATGATGATGGTGGTGGGAATTGTGGTGGCAGTGGCATGATGGTGTTAGTTATGATGGCACTGGAAATAGAGGTGGCGGTGGTGGTGGTGGCGGCAGTAATGATGGTGGTTGGAATGGTGGTGTTGGCGGCGGCGGGGTGGTAGAAGTGATGATGGTGGTTGGAATGTTGGTAGTGGCGGCAGTGGTGGTGGTACTTGTGATGGTTGTGGGAATGGTGGTGGTGGCTGTAGTGGTGATGGTAGTAATGATGGTGGTGGGAATGGTGGTGGCGAGGGTAGTAGTGGTGGTTATAGCAGTAGGGTGGTGGTGGGAATGGTGTTGCCGGCGAAGGTGGTGGTGACGGTGGTCAAGGTGGTGGAGGAATGTTGGTGGCAGCGGTAGTGGTGGTGATGGTTGTGATGATGGCGTTGGAAATGTTGGTGGTGGTGGTGGTAGTGATGATGGTGGTGGGAATAGTGGTAGTGGCGGCGGTGGGGTGGTAGCAGTGATGATGTAGGTGGGAATGTTGGTGACGGCGGCGGTGGTGGTGAGGGTAGAGATGATAGTGGTGGGAATGATGGTTTTGGCGGTGGTGGTGATAGTGATGAAGATGGTGGGAATGGTGGTAGTGACGGCGTCGGTGGTGGTAGTAGTGATGGTGGTGGTGGTGGTGGGAATGGTAACGGCGGCGGTGGTGGTAGTGATGATTGTGTTGGGAATGGTAGTGGCGGCGTCGGTGGTAGTGGTAGTTATAATGGAGGTGGGAATGGTATTTGCGGCGGCGGTGGTAGTGATGATGGTGGTGGGGATAGTGATGGCGGCGCTGGTGGTGGTAGTGATGATGTGATGGGAATGGTGGTGACGGCGGCGGTAGTGGTGGTAGAGATGATAGTGGTGGGAATGGTGGTTTCGGCGGTGGTGGTAGTGATGATGGTGGTGGGAATGGTGGTTTCGGCGGTGGTGGTAGTAGTGATGATGGTGGTGGAAATGGTGGCGACGGCTGTGGTGGTAGTGATGATTGTGTTGGGAATGGTAGTGGGGTGATTGGGTGGTAGTGATGAGAGTTGGGAATGATATTTGCGGTGGCGGTGGCAGTGATGGTGGTATGAATGGTGGCGGCGGTGCTGGTGATAGTAGTGATAATGGTGGTGGGAATGCGGGTGGCAACGGCGGAGGTGGTGGTAGCAATGTTGGTATTTGGTAATGGTGGCAGCGCTGGCGTTGGTAGTGATTATGGTGGTGGGAATGGTGGTGGCGGTGGCGGAGGAGGTAGTGATGATGATGGTGGTGGGAATGGTGGTGACGGCTGTGGTGGTGGTTGTAGTGATGATGGTGGTGGAAATGTGGTTGCGGCGGCGGGGTGGTAGTAGTGATGTTGGTGGTGGGAAATATTAGGCGGCGACGGAGGTGGTAGTGATGATAGAGGTGGGTATGGTGGTTGTGTGTTGGTGATGGTGGTGGGAATGGTGGCGGCGGCGGTGGTGGTAGTAATGATGGTGGTGGGAGTGGTAGTGGCGGCGGTGATGGTGGTGGTAGTGCTGGTGGTAGTAATGATGGCAGTGGAAATGGTCTTTGCGGCGGCGGTGGTAGTGATGATGGTGGTAGGAATGGTGGTGGCGGCGCTGGTGGTGGTAGTGATGATGGTGATGGGAATGGTGGCGGCGGCGTTGGTGGTGGTAGAATGACGGCATTTGGAATGGTGGTTGCGGCGGCGGTAGTGATGAGGGTGGTGGGAATGGTGGTGGCAGCGCTGGCGGTGGTGTGTTAATGGTGGTAGGAATGGTGGTGGCGGCGGTGGCGGTTGTGATGACTGTGGTGGGAATGATATCGGCGGCAGTGGTGGTGGTCGTAGTGATAGTGGTGGGAATATTGGTGGCGGTGGTGGGGTGGTAGTAGTGATGATGATGGTGGGAATGTTGGGGTGGCGGCGGTGGTAGTGGTGATGATGTCGGTGGGAATTGTGGTGTTGGTGTTAGTGGTAATAGTGATGGTGGTGAGAATGGTGGTTACGGTGGCGGCGGTGGTAGTGGTGATGTTAGTGGTGGAAACGGTGGGGCGGTGGTGGTAGTGGTGGTGGTAGCTCAATGAATAACTAAAGACACGTGTCCACAAGGCGCGACAGCCTAAGACTGATCAAGGTCGACAGCATGGCAATTGCATCTCTGGCCTTCGTCCACAAAGGTCATCATAGATTGAGGGCAGTGGTCAGAATACCAGGCACCTTCATCGCTTATGTGCAGGTTTAGAGACTAGAAGCCGCTATTTACCAATTGATCCCAAAGTACTTAATGATGCTCAGTGCACCTCATTCCAGAAAAATTCTATGCTCGGACGGGATATCAAAACTGATCGTCTTGTTTTGCAATCACAATAGGGACGATTCTTAGACATCAGAAGACTAAATGCATTTACAGGGGAATCGTGTTAAAGGAATGATGGCTAATAAATATTGGAGCAATACCTCCATTAGTTTTGGTCTTGAAGAATATGCTTTGTTCTAAAACGTGAAATGACAGCAAATATGCAGTGGTTAATGTAACAGGCGGGCAACTACAGTTAGAAACAAATGAAAGTATACAATACGAATATTTAAAAACGTAGCTCCTTTATATGAATTCAGTACTCCTCTTGATTTTCTCCACCAGCTAGAATTAAGATTTTTTCACAACCAATTAAAGTTGTCCATCACTGTTGCCCTGAATGTATCTGCGCCCAGTGAGTTTTCAAAGGTAAGAAATACTTCAGAAAGTGCTTCCTGTACAAGGATTGCTACATATATTTTTGTGTATTCCGCGCTATTAGAATTAACAACTTTTCGCGAAAAAGACACCCCTACTGCTCAGATCAGTACCAGATCATAGAAATGTAGAGAGGAGTGTTAATCAAACTCAAATGAACATTTTTATTAGATTCCTTCTTATAATAGGTGTGTTTTTGTTATAATTGGAAGAATTTCTTGTTGCTCTCTCGATTTAAGTTTAGCCCCGTTGATTTCCACAAATACAGTTATAGGTAAATACTCACCCGTTATGTCACATTTTTGTGTGCAGATGTAGCACTCACAAGGATGATTAACCTCAGGTTTTACGTGATCAGTGTGTTAGTTTATGTGGGATATATATGTGGAGGTGGTGATGTTTTCTCTCCTTTTCTATTACGTTAGCTCAATAATCCGGAATTAAGTCTTGTTTTTCTTCAACGGCCGTAGCGCGGAATCAGTAAAACAGCAAAGACGGGATACAAACTATACCTTGAGGATTATCACACTTGTTACTTAAATACAAATAATCAGAATACTACTTACAAGACCACCACCAATTATAGCTATCTTCATGTTGTTTTGCAACACTGTTAGTTATCCGTTCCGCACTGCTTTGTGTTTTGTACTGGCGGTGACCGGGTGTCTGGGCCGGTGGAGGAAAGCGTGTTCTTACGTAACAGGGATAAGGTAACATAATATCTATACCTCAACGAAGGATTTCTTCCCCTTCCTTCTTCCACATATCCGCTGAAAATTCGGTAGGTACTAATATATGTCCCCTTAGCATAATGCGGCGTAATACGAAGCTATTCGATTATCGATTGTGATCTGACAGAAAATGTTACGTAAAGCTTGCAGGTATTGTCACGTGAGGCTGCGGAAGCTTAATCCTTATTTACCTAAATAGGGAATTTCAAAATTCCGTATTTACGATCAATTAAAAAAGCGGGAGTTCCATGAGGTTCAGGTTTCATATTAACTATTTCAGGGATGTCTCCTTCTACGTCCTCCCATTCTAGCCTCTGGTTCCCGAAGTCGCGGGTTCAATTCCGGCGGAGGTCCATGGATTCTTTCGGGCGTAAAAATCCTTAGCATGGCTTCCCTCGGAAGGGAAGTAAAGCCGGTGGTCCCGTGTCGTAGATTTACGGCACGTACAAAAACCTCAAGCCTGATAAAGGGGCCTCTGAGCAAACTTGCCGGTCTTTCACGCCTAATATAGAATGGGACCCTAAGGACCATTGCAATTAAAGAGTGTCCATAAATAAAGCTAAAATTCAATTTTCCTACGTCCTCGGGACAACAATTAAACATATCGAAGTCGCTACTTAACAGTGTAGAACTGTGAAATTAAAATGCTTTGCTAGTTGTAGTGAACACAGTCAAGGGATATTTGACATTCCTATGTTAAATCTTTACATAAGGGGAAAAAACATATATCTCTGTTATTCTATATGTTTGTGCTCTTACTTTCATAATGACATAAACGTATTTGTTACTTTGCCTTCATATGATCAGTCATTGGTTCCCAAATCTTCATGGCTGGCGCTCCTCTTATAAACTCTGCAATTCTCTAGGGCATTACAATTATTTAAAGTATTTATTTTATAAAAAATAATTGTATTTGAGAATAGAGAGAGTTTCAAAAGGCTCAATAATATAGTAATTAATATAACAAGAACTAGGACGGGTGGCTAAAACAAGCATGTAAATACATCTACAAACTATGACATCAAGCTGCTTCCTCAAATTCATATCAATGGCTCAACAGAAGTTAACTATTTCACGTATTCTTACTATTTTTTAATCGTGAATACATATTTGGACTTACCAGTTCAATGAAGAATGGCGTCCATCTTAAATTATATACCTACTATATAGTAGCTTTCAACTGGCCAATATTGAGAGACTGCCTACAAATTGTCATTGTAATGACTTAAAAACTGCAAGGTAAAGGTCATTCTGTGCGATTGTAGAACTCTAACAATAGTTTATAACAGAGAAAAATGAATTTTAATTTGGAGCACATACTAATGCTGACCCATGATAAGTGAAGTTAAAATTGACGCGTAACAGGCCTAAATTTTCGCATATAGTAATAGCAGTTATATCAGCATGCTCCCAAAGAATCATAGTAAAAGGTGAAATTTGGTTTTGACCTCTTTGTTGTTGTCATTTCTCACCAACTTAATTATGCATTTTGAGCAACAATCTGCATTGTTTGGATGAATAAGTATTAAGCATTTCAAAACTCATAATATTAGAAAACTTGTATCAGAATGAATTACGACAACCGCTCATCATAATCATTAAGTAGCATTAGTAGTAGCAGCAGCAGTAGTAGTAGTAGTAGTAGTAGTAGTAGTAGTAGTAGTAGTAGTAGTAGTAATAGTAGTAGTAGTAGTGGTAATAGTAGTAGTAGTAGTAGTAGTAGTAGTAGTAGTAGTAGTAGTAGTAGTAGTAGTAGTAGTAGTAGTAGTAGTAGTAGTAGTAGTAGTAGTAGTAGTAGTAGATGATTGTCTGTTTGTTTCTTTCTGAATAACTTTTCTATGCGCCCTATAAATCCCTCACGACCGCCTGTTTGGAAAACATTGCATCTGAGTTGTTTTAGTTGGGTTATATTTAAGGAGAACGCAGATGAAAATGCATGTTTACAAGCAATCATCTATACCTTTCAAAGTTTTTAAGATAATGTAATGAATCTTGGCATGTATTCGAAATACAATTGCTCAGTAACGCTAAATGTTTGAAATCCTTTCCTGGCATGTTAATGTCATCATTGCAGAAAAGGTAAATAAATAAAAGTTAGTTTTCCTTACTGTAGCTTTTCTGTATATTCAACCAGTCAGTTGTAATAAAACTCTGTAGTCAAGCTCCTAGTGCAGTGATGATAAATCGGTGCAGCAACATTTTGGTTAGGTAAACTATAGTTTCTCAAATAAAATTTCAATTTTGGTTTGAAGAAATGCCTTAAATTCAGGAATACTGTTATTATCAAAATATCCAAAAGCCATTATATGTGATTCTTTGTTGTACACCTTAGGAAGATACTACCAGGTTTCACTGCTCTGAGTTAGTTTCAGAGAAAATATGTTATTTTCTAGAAACCGGTATAGATTTTAGTTCCACTATAACCGGCAACTCTCACAACTATCACGGACAGAGTTATATTATATAGTGACGGAAAACTGCAAGTCATTTGGTACGCGTTGTACCGCTCTGCCTGAAGACATCCTCTATTTAACGGTCAGAAATATGCTGTTAGTGGGGTGTGGCTAGACCCACTGGGTGCTCTATCTCGCCCGTGGATTAGAATGAGTGGGACCAGGATAAATAATCGGTGGTAAGGTATCCCTTGATGATGACGAGGTACGTAAAACACTCGACGAGAGTCCTGTTTTGTAAATTTTCGAAATATACTATACTCACTTCTTTTACTTTCTCTAACTCGCAAGTAGTGTATGTCTCTGCTAAAACAAATGGATTAACGATAATCCTGCCGCTAGGTGCGCTAGTATCACCGTTAATCCGCTCGAGTGGCGGAAAATTTTGAAAAGTAGCGGCAGGACTATGGTTGATCCAGATGTTTTAGCCGGGACAGTTTTTTCTTTATTTTTTTTATACATATTCATTATCTGTAGATTAAATACAACATAGTATGATGGATAATTAAATACATAGGAAATGCCCATTATGTGGCAGACTTAGGAGCTAAATGGCCATGGTGTAGTTGTTTGACCTATGGAATAACACTAATCAGCAAACTTTGGAAACTAAAATGTTGTCTATCACAGTGTGATGTTCGCCTAGCGTGAACACTGAAACTTAGTGGCAAACGCTAAAATTGAATATTGACATGCTGCACCTAGTTTTTGGAACTGTTTCACTCGCACACAAAAATGATTTTGAAGTCCGTGGTGCATGATGGTTGTGTCACATGATCATTATCTTCCTTGATGCTGCTGTCGATGCTGAACTTTGGGGCATCTTTCGTGGTGACACAGGCGATGAGCAGGTGAGAGAAGTTGTCGTGTAAGTCGCGACTGAAGTTGGGTATGTAGACGGGTACGGCAAATTCGTTGATGTGGCTGATGGGAAAGCATCCTTTATCGGTGACTCTGTTACACAGAGCGGGTGTTTTGGAGGTTTCCAAATAGACGGTGCACAGTGCGTCTGCCTGGTGGCGATGGATTTGGAAAGGCTTGCAGATAACGTTGACGACGTCTTTGATGTTGTCGAAGAAAGAGGTGAGCGTAGAGAGGACGTTTATATGGGAAGGAAACTCTCGTATTTGGAGAGCTGAGCTTCAAAAATGAGTTTGAAATATAGGTTATATCCTACGTTGAAGGGGTCGTTTTGGCATGTAATTGGAGATGTATAGCGTGAAATTGACGGCGTATCTTTTGAAACCATGTTTGAGAGTTTCTTCTCCTTGGTAGATGATGCAGAGGTTGGCCGTGTTGAACTGTTGCACATGCTCGGGAAGGCCTTGCCGAATCTTGAGGGTAGAAATACTTCAGTATCGTTGTCGAGCTTGACAACGGTCTTTATACCGTACTTGGTGTCCACGTATTTAAATTGTCGAACAAGGTACGACACGTTTAACTGTAGTGCGGTCACGCTGACGGTATTGGTGCTGTACGTTAGGTTGTGTAGTTGTCGAAGAGCACCTCGGGACATGGTCGACAGAAAAGGCAATTTTTCACAAATGGAGCAAGTTCATCTAGGTGAGTGGTTGATGTGGCAGGTTGTAATTGTTTACACCTGCGATATGGAGCGCAGACTTCTCGTGCTTCTAAGGAAGGCTGGTGTTATACGACGTCGATGTCTGCTGGTGAGTAGTGTTGGAGGATGCGTTATCGTTTTGCAGAAGAACTTGGCGTTCACCTGGCAGTAGAACCTAGATGCAGCGAGCGTTTTCTAGCTACTTGAGCAGTACGATAAAACAGACGTAGGTCATGTAGTATTTCTGCCATTGTCCTTGCGCAGAAAACACTGGATGCGGCGAGCAAGCTGGACGAGGTTTTCGTAGAATCCTTGATGGCACCTGGTGCACGAGTACGTAAGTGGACCTGGAAGATTGCAGCTGCACATTGAATGAAAGCAGTGATGCGTTGTACGCGGTACGTCTAACATGCCACGCCGAGAGATCCAAGCAAACTGAGCTTCAGGGTGTTTGTGTATGCCTATATAAACCGTTGGAAAAAGCCACAGGAAGTACATCATAGTGATCCCATGGAGGGAAGAGTCACATCCGGTGAAATGGTTTAATCGTTTGACCACCAGAGGTAGCTTATGACGTAGCTTATTCCTGCGCTTTCTTCTTCATCTTGCACGAGAACACTGCTTTTTTAGACGCTGAACATCCAATCCCCGTGTATATGATTGGGTAGGATATAAGGCGAGACATTGCCCAAATACACGACCAAACATTTACCGTAGCAGATGCGTCCGTCGTTTCTCATGTGCAGCGTTTTATCCGATGAGATGTATTGTTGTTCATAGAATACGATGTATAGACCCCTCTTCGGAACAAATTCGAGCATCTGATCTGGTTCGTCGCTTTTGTGACCCTCGTTGTGTTCATGGGAGCGCCACAAGCTTGCTTTAAAAGGAATGTCTTGTAAACGAATGTTAGATATGACTTCACGGTGATGGATTTAGCGTCGTAGCGGCCATTGGCCAAGCGCAGTGCATAAGATGTGTTCTTTTGGTGTGTCCCTGTAATTCGTAATTTTAATCACCTTGGCTCCATCGCAGTACACGATACGTAGTTGCGCTATCCCATGACGTGCGCTTGCTCAGACGTGTTTCAAGAGATTGAGTTGAAGATCCGTCGTACCTTTTCCTTTAGGCAACCTCTTGCATGTGCTGCAGGTAACAGGCCTTGAGATAATGCTCCACTTCCAGGTAGGTTCTGAAGACGGTGCAGCGTTACCACTTTGTGAACTTGGAGAAATTCATGGTTTCTTCGTGGTAAGAATGCGCGAAACTCAAGTACTGCTTGTAAGCCAAAATTTGTTTCTGCACGTCCACCTTCTCTTTCTTCTTGTGATACAGGATGTCGCAGACGATCTTCTGCAGGGCGTCAAGCACGTACCATTCCTCCAGGTTAAGCGAAACGGCGTACCCATGTGCGTCTGTGATGGAGAGTGTTAGGCTTCCAAAACGGTTCCTGAAGAGGATGGTGAGGTCTCCGTAAGCTGAAGCTTACTGGAGACTGGACGTAGCTCATGCGACGACGAATGACAGGTGCTGCTTCGACGAAATTCTGCCGCTCTTCAGGATTCATAGCCGCCACTTGGCGCATGCCCCACTTCACAACGGTGACTACCAGTAAGTGTGGCGGCAGAGACGAAAATCTCACGCACACGAACGTGGTTTGAGCGTGATTGAGGAAGAAAATGTCCGATAGTGGTCACAAGCTAAGCGGTCCTTTGGACGCGTACGCGCCGCGTGCATGCCGCCACATCGTAATGAATCTCGGACTTTTGGGATAGAACTCCAGGTTGCTGGACATCGAGGATCTCTGGTTGCGGAACTTTACTGCTAGGGGTTGCTGGCTCAATCTCAAGCTGCTGGTCCATCTGTGTGTTCATGATATATGGGCCAAAGGAACCGTCCGTGGTCACTTTTGGCATCTTCTTTACAGGCATCTGCATGGCACTGCAACAGGAACATACGCCTTAAGCCCTTAGAGGCAAAATAAAAAACTAACGTGCGCTGACCTAGATGCAGAAACCTTACCTGTGTTGCATTTCGTTGTGTTGAGGCATCGCGGCGTACTATCGTCAGAAAGTAGCAGTGCGCGACTTATACGAGCAGAAGCGCGTTCTGAAAAGCACAGGTCACAAACAATTAATGGATATCGGAAATTATGAAAACGTTTATGTCGACGCATATTTGAAGCCTATTTTTTCGGTACTCACCTTCAAATACTGGCAATTTTGATAACGATGAGAGCATTGAACAAGACATGCGTCTTTTTAGGTGTGGAGAATTTCGACGTCATAATGGTGGTAGTTGATGACGTTAAATCTGGAAAAAAAACTTTCTTTGGATAGGCCGAAGCAACGTTGAGACAGGTAAGCGATGGCGTAATGACTGCAGGAGGTGCTGTCGTAGCCTTGCAGCCTTCTAACGTTGTGCGACCATTTGGGGCCTAGGTACGATACAAAAATTTTAGAAAGTGAGGCGAAAGTGGACCTATAACGCAACTGTCAAAGAACTCTCCACATCCGTTCTTGCCGACAAAGACGCAGACCCAATGTTTACCCGCTTTAGTGCTGGGGTCGGAATTGGCGACAAGGGCCAACGGTGGCTTTTCATTTCTGAGGAGCGGTCTATCGCAGAGGTAAATCCCAAGGAAGTAGGGACGCGTAGAGGGATAGTTGAAGAGATATTTGTGTGCTTGAAACGTATTCATGATACCAAAATGGATCGGATGGCATCGATCTTGGCGGTGACATGTATCTCCGCCAACACCAGAACGATAATGGAATCTGTTAGCTGTTTTGTGGATTTTGTGGATTCAGGTAAATGAAGCGATACTCCTCTACGTTCATTTGAACAGGAAGGTCTCTAAGGAGGTCCAGCTTTGAGCTCATGTGAACGGTTGCTTTGGCTATTACGAAAAGATGTCTTGTACCTTTCGCCTACAGCATTTGGACTTAGACTGCACGAATGTCTTGGGTTTTGTGCGTTTTATTCGCTTGATATGCCTCATGCCCGAACCCAGCATGGGGTCGATCTTTTCGTGTGCTTTTCGCTTGAGATTCGAACCTGCCTTCTTGAGTCTTGCCTTAAGCGATTCCTTAGATATTCCGAAAGCGGCCACGTCATCAAGCACGTTTGCGACCACTTTGAGTGTCTCTTTTCCTACGGTCTTTGTCCCGCTTTTTAAAAATGGAAGAATGGTTCCGAAAAGGCCGCCTAAGGCATAAAACAGGCCCCTTCCTTTTTGATACCACCTACCTCTGTAGAGAACAAAATCTCTAACGTCTAAAATGCCACCCACCTGACTGATATAGTACTGCGTGGCAGTATGCACATCCATTATTGCGTTAAGCGCGAAAGGGGGAACTATTGGGGAGTAAAATCCGTCAGCAAAAAGCAAGGTTGCCAAAACCGTTCCTTAAATCTATGTTGACGATCTTGACATTTTGCAGCATGAGAGATACCAAATTCAGAGGAAAATATAACTTCATCGGCCATGTACTTCTTGTTTCTTTTTTCGTATTCCAATGTCACGCTCTCTATGACTTGTACAAAAGTATCGTCCACCATTTAAGGGACCACTAGACTGCAGTAGATGAGCATTTCGTAAGGAAATCCCATATGCGGATCTACGGGGTGTGTAGCGTATGGGTGAAGTACGAGGATGGTAAAGGCCTCGAAGCCCAGCATTTTTGCTAGAGTCGCAGACAGTAGCAAACTGTGAATGAGGTACTTAGTTTCTGCAGGTGCAGTAGTTTTCGTCGGTTTTGTTTTTCTGGTTTTGGTGTGTTTACGTCTGGGGTGGTATGCGCAGTTTCTATAGGTTTAGGGGCACTATGTAACGGCTTATCCGCCGGCTTTGATGGTGTCGCATGTAGCGGTTTTGACGGGGTATGTCCCGGCTTGGGTTTGCTAGCATATTTTGGTTTCTGTTCAGGCGCGTCGCTGAGGTAATCCATTTTTGCAGGGGTAAGCCGCTTTTTTGAGCGCACCACCTTTTCTACAATGCCTTCATGTGCAATGTCAGGTAACATACAAGAATGAGTGGCCGCATCACTCACATTTGCCTTTCCTTCGACTTCGTTATAAACAACAAAATCCTTTACATTGAGATGGTCGTAAATAACAGTATTTACGCTGTTTAACAACTGTTTTGGATGGTTTTGTATAGCTTTGGGCATATGTAAACTATACTTAGAACGCGTTGGTTGACTCGTCATGGTGTACTTTGTGCCTATGATTTGACTGGCGCGCTTTGCGACATTGTAAAATTTAACAGGTACCTAACTTTTGGTGTGCCACCTCCCATTTTCCTGCAGCACTATTTTTTCGGGCAAGATGTTTGAAAATTTGGCCGTTGTGTAGTCTGTGAAGTGATCCATGGACGCGTTGCTCACAAATGTGATGTAAAACGGTTGGGTTTTAATTATAGCTATAGAACTGTCGAAACCTGTACCTAACAGTTGAATTTGAAAGGATATCCTCTCCGCTTGACACAAAACTGCTTGTTGCGACCGCTACCCCTGGTTTGCACAATGTGGTCTATTTTAAACGTTACAGGAAGCGCCACATCTTGCAGTTCCTCGGCGTAGAAGTTGACGTCTATGTCTTCCTCGGCTAGGTCCTTCAACTTATATACCATCGGAGGTCCGTGCATGACCTTGGAAACCTGAAAGATTTGGTCTGTCCAATTTTTCACGTACCTCTTATCGCACTTCATTTTTTCTTTGGAAATATAGACGTGATCTCCGATTTTAAATTTAGCTGCCCTCTTTTCAGGCATGCCCCTGCCAGCGTACAAATAGTCGTACACCTGGAAAATGCTGGAGGCATTGACGTCTTTTGGGGCTATATTTATCCATCTGTGATAGGAGTTGTTGTACGATTTGACCAACTCCGGTAGAACCTCCACGTACCTATAGCTGTGTTTGTGCGTGAGATACTTCCACATCTTGCTTTTAAGGGTACAGTTAAAGCGTTCTAAAACGCTGGCTTTGACATTATTTTTAGTGCTGTAATGCTGCACGCCGTGTATCATTAGAAAATCGCGAAACGTGTTGTTAGTGAACTCGATGCTTTTGTCGGTTTGAAGCACCTTCGGAACGCGCTCGGAAATAATGGTCTTAAAGGTCTGTGATAATTCCGTGCGTATCTTTGCCTTTAAAGGTAGTGCCCAAGCGTACTTGCAGAATACGTTAATCACGGTTAGAATGTACACGTAGGGTTGATTGTGCTCCTTGACGCCATTCATCACCTTAAGATCGGCTTCCCAAAGATCGTCTATATTGGTACGTGATAATATCTGTTGGTAAACTGTTTTCTCACCGGGTATGAAAGGTGTGCCTGTCTTGGGTTCGATTAAAGGACTCGATGCTAGACTTTGGTAGACCCATGGATTTGCGAAGCGCGTTTGCAGCGCCTAATCATGCATAGTGATCCGGCCGGTCGTAAGAGCGCTTTATGATGGTCCACTCCATCGTTTACTTGTACAGATGTTACCACCTTCGCTTGCGAATGTTATAGTTGGGGATTTTGTTGAGTGTTATGGGGGACACAGGTTTAGGCCTCGTCTCTTTAGTAGACGATGGGTGGGATAACCTCAATTCTTGTTTCACCTCTACGACTTACTACACGTCGCTGCATGGCGTGTACTATGCACGCCTGATACTGGGAGTCGTCATCGCCACGTTGCAGGTAAGGCCGTCTCACTTGTGTCACGAGTCCCAGATGGTTTTCCAATTTATGTCACTAGTTGCCACTTTTCGGGCGGGGATAGCTTTGCTCGGTGCACGCTATCTATTTCTTTTGCTAATCTGCAGATGTATTTGTCTATCGCGTGACGCTTATCGAGCTTTGGGCTGCGGCGCTACCAGGATTTGCTTACCGTACTTCATCATGCAAACTTTGATATGAGTGCGCTACCTAGCGAGGCCAGCACGGGGAGAAGGAATACCGGCAAGAAACCTCCTTTTTGCACCAACATCCTTTTCTTCTTCAACGACAGTTCCTTGTCGTCTAACTCTCTCCACGCGGTTTTATACCTTTTTAAACGATTCAGCCTTTTGGCCAGCAATGATACGTTGCCCTTAATAATGTTCATCATGCATTCTGAAATGACTTTCACCAGTTCTGGGCTAGCCTGCCTTAGTAACTTTCTTCGCAGAGCAGTCTTTCCTTTGCTATAATGGTCAAATTTCCGTGCTGTCTCGCCACCAGCGGACTGCTAATTTTCGCCATGCTCAACTTTCCTCTAGCCCTGCTGGCACCACAATGGCAACCGTTACCACTTTGACGTGTTATTTAAAATCTACACTTGTTGGGCACAAAGTACGAGAAACTTTCTTCCGGCAGCACGTCAGTTCGATATCTGTATATATCAGGCGTACACTGTGTGCAGTCCAGTACCGGATAGCCGTACGGATGCTCGGTAGCCTTTTCGAAAGATTCTAGCAAAAACTTAGAATTCCTGGGTTCGATCTGTTGGCACAGGCTTTCGATCTGCATCTTGTCCCTGTTGATCTTAAACGCCACGATATAACTGGCATTCGGCGAAATGGTTCTATATTTCTTTTCCTGAGGAAACACGTATTGCAGAAGTAAATGATTCCGAAGAGCTTGTGATGCGAATCTCTCGTGAAGAAATTCGACACGTGGTCCCCTCCAGCTTCGAGCATGAGGTCACCAAGAATCACCGGGTACTTCTCTCTCACCGATCGCAATTCCGAATGTCAGCGTGCGTTTCGCATACCACAAGAAAGCTGCCTAGTTTTGAAGAATCTTCCGGAGAGTGACACCACTGCACCTTTTTAGACACACCGTCAAACATGTGGTGGGCAAGGTGGATCTTCCGCTTCGCGAAGGGCCAGCAATTAGCATGGTGCAGGGGAAAGTAAATCGCCTGAGGTTGCCCGAGGACATGGAGATTCTGCCCAAGATCATTGTACCCCTAAGTGGGTTTAGTGCGTAAATGAACCTTCATGCGAAGGATCCTCACATTTATGATGCACCCTTACTCGCACCTTCTCTTATACCCGTAAAGATAGGAGTCAAAGTTGTCACTAGTACGCGCTTGTTTACTACCGTACGAAAGGTCTTGACTTTAGGTTCAGTAACCACGGCCAAACACGTTTTTCTAGAAATCTGTGTTCCTCTAAGTGTCACCGTCCGAATGCGGCTGCGAAAAGCCACGTCGCGCATAACGTCGGCATTCACGCACATCAAGTTATCAGAATTAAACGTGATGCCCTTGATCTTGCACAAAGAGAAGGTCTTGTCGTTTTCGGGACACTTGATCTCGAGGCAATAGCCCTTTGGCCCCGTGGAGAAAAAGCGAGAGATGTACGCACCCTTGCCGCACTTCTCTAGCTCGTCCTTCATATACCCCAGGAAGCGGCACAGTGGTGATGGTGGAGTCGGTGTCGAAGTAGCATACACGCTGTCCCAGTCCTTTCAGGTAAGCATAGAGCACTATACGCGCGTGAGCCGTGGTGTAACCCGCAATGACGGCGTTATTCGTATGGTTCAACTTAGAACTCTGCTCGCAGTACCTCCATACCACGTATATCACCTCGCCCATGGTAGGCATGTACAACTGTACCTCTACACCCGGGTCATTGAGCAAATCTAGCAGCCTATCGTAATGGTCCATAACCTCGCTGGTAGGCAGATTGACCCTTTGGCCATATTTTCCCCAGAAGGAGTTGAGCATTAACTTGGCCAGCTCTCACCTGCTGGGATTGTTGGCAATGACGTGAGAATCCAGGACGACGCCTTCAGGCTCCAAAAATTGCTTAACGTAGAGCTCCTTTGCGGCAGGCGTGTCGGCATCGGAGGGCCAAGCGGAGGTTACAGTCTTACTCTTAAGGAACGGATTCACGTAGTCCTGAAATAGTCCCTTCTCTCCATTAGCTGTGTCATGTTGCACCACTTCGTATTCCCACATCTCGTAGACCTGCAGAAATCGGTATCCCTCCTCCAAGGCGACCTTCATTTCGTCAACGATCCAGGTTCCGGTTATGCTTCTGTCTCGTCTTCAAGATGGCACTCTTCTTGGCTCTGCGCCTCTGCACAACCCCGATACAGCGGAATATCACTTTGCCGTTAATGTGCGCCGGAAGCACTAAGTGATGAAGGCTTTGGGGCAGTAGTACCTTGTATGTCACAACGCCTCCCCGCACGTCTTCCAAGTGCAGAAAGTGATCCACGTGAATCTTTGAGTGACCCACGGGGTGAAGCTTTGTCTTGTGACGAACAGGTACAGGCTGCACACGTCGAAATAAAAGAGTTTCTATCCCCAGAGGCCTCAAAAATTAAAAATTGGGTTTAATTTATGGACGCTACTTAACTGCTGTAGCCTTAGCGTACCATTCTATACTATGGGCGTGAAAGACCGGAGCTTTTGTTCTGAGGCCTCTTTATCAGGATTGAGGTACTCTTTCATAACGTAAATCTACGACAAGGGACCACCGGCTTTACTTCCCTACCGAAGGAAGCCATGCTAAGAATTTTACACCCGAAAAAATACATCGCCCTTCGCCGGGTTTGAACCCTCAAACTTGAATATTAGAGGCTAGCATGATAACCACTACACCACGGATGACGACCCAGAGGCTTCGCAGTACGTCTTGGTACAAATGGTGCTCTGCGAAAAGGCATCCCTAGCGTTCAGGAATTCCAGAATGTGAAAATGTTTGGCATGGTGTGACAGTTCCTCATTCTCCTTCATCAGGGCGTTGAACTCACACTCCCACATTTCCACCACAGCATAGCCGGCATCCTTAGGATTCTTCGTGACCTTCTCGGTGTTCTCGTACCTGCAGGCCATGGCATCATTGTCCTGCAGTGCGGCAAGCATTTGGAAAGCATTTCGGGCAGCCGTGAAAGAAGGAACCGTGAAACAAGTATACCGTCTTTTCGTGCCTATACCCGTCCACCTTGTGCCCTTGGATATTTAGTTCTCGTCTTCTGAGTACCTGCATGATAGTCAGCTTTTCCTGCCGCTCCACCCAAAATAACCAAATTGACGCTATGGGTCATAACCTGTCCGCCAGACGGTACCCGCCTCCAGGTATAATGGCAATCCTTTCTTTTGGCATGAAGCACCTTCTGCACACGTTCATGCACGCTTGAACGATGGTGACGCATTCTCTATAAGGGATCAATGCCGTTCACGTCAAGGAATTATTTTCTAAACTTGCATACTCCCTGGCTCAAGAGGAACACGTCCATTTTGCAATACGTCACCATCTCCGCTTTCACGTCAAATACGTGTCTGGAGCACCCTTTTCCTTGTGCCACTGAACAGAAGCTCTTGAGTTTCTATTTCCATACCTTCCGGGCAGCAATACTTGTGGTTTTGTATGTGACCCACGTAGTGCTCATTTTCCTTAGTATTAAACAAGTATGGAGAATACCACTTGCATTCAACTGGAAAGTCTTGGGAAACCGAGACAGTGGCATCGGTATAAAGTTGAGCGAATCAACAAAGGTGTTACTCTGCTTCATTTTGTAAATTTTGGTGCCGTTCATGATGAGCTCGGGCGTGCATTTTAGTTCCCCGACCATGTACTGAAACAGGAATTGTCCGTCGTAGCTTTTGAGGTTATGTGCGACGACGATCACGTCCCAGCCTTTAAACTTGGTCTATGCAATGTGTTCGAATAAGCGCTTTGTCGGTTGGTCGTCAAACACCAATTCATTAACTCCAAATTGCGTACAGTGTGCCATGTATGGCTTTCGTCGATGCACGACAGACAGACTTCATAAACCACGCACAGGTTTGGCACGTGCTCAAACGTACTTGCTGTTCCAGATAGAGCGTGTTCTACGTGCATTCGAAATCTCTACACAGGTTTCGAGTTCGTCTATTTGGTGCATGGTATGGCTGTATGTAGCACTTGTGATTGGGAAGCACATGCATCTTACAGTTACTACAGAATACTTACTTCTCCGACTAGTATGAGGCTTTTCTCAGCCTCCTGTTCACCAGTTTGTTACAAGGGCGGCATACCTTTTCCACGTCTCAAACGGGCAAACCCTTTTGGATGAAAAGCCCCTTTTGTCAGGTGCTGTTCAAAACAGAGCTGCCCCTTAACATCTTTATAACACACATTACAGCGCACGTACTGGTCAAACCTGCCAACCTGCTTTTCGGCTATGTGGTCTGATTTATACAGCACATTCTTGCCTGTATGATCGGTTAATACCGTGATGGCATACTCTTTTAAAGATGTGTCAAGTTTCTTTACTTCATCCAGAGTAAACTTACCTTTCGTCTTTTCTATCCCCCCGTACAATGCTATCGCCTTTTGCTTTTGCAGATACTCAGAACGCGTAATCGTTTGGTAATTGACATAGTGGTCCTCTTGTGCTTTACTCACTGCAATAGCTCTCGGTATGCACAAAGTATCGTAGTTCTTTATTTCAATTACACCTTTATTTTATCTACAATCATCGCAGAACTTAAAAGCACGAACCTGGACCTCCTTCATCCACACACAAGATATCTTGATTGGCCCCTGCATCAAAAAACATTGTTACTTTGCATCACTTTTTTATGCTTTTAATATGGTGTCGCGGATTACTTGATGTACCCGGAACGCTTATATTACCGGTTTGGAAGGCTGTTTAGGATCCATTAAGGATAAACCTATGAACACCGGGCTATTTTATAGTAGCATCTTATTCGGAAGTTTTAAAAAATCATTAAATGTCCGGAAAACCCACTCCTCTGGGTCTGCATGATTTGGCACTGTGGACACAGATATTTTTGTCATAGAAAAGCCTGACACATTGCGATTATTCTATTTTGCTCACACTTATAATGTTATCAAAAATGTTCTTTATATCATAATATCAAATCATAGGTCCAAAGAGATAAAACAAAAGGTAATAAAATCTTTAAACTTAACCCGAAGAATTTGAACCTGAACTAAAGTGGCACAGTGTTAAAGCAACCATAATAATACCATTGAGCTAATTCTACCTTGCGAGATGAGGTTCCTACGCGAATTTGTAATCGCAGAACTAGATCCCACCTCGAATCTTCACACGCTTTTTGCAGCGTCATACAATGTTTTGAGCTCGGCTAGATAGTTTTAATTCAAACAAATAAATTGCATCAGTCATTACAATTACTGTATGATCTGAAATACGCCATAGTTTGTGACATAAGCGAAAGTATCAGCGTAATACTTAACATTTTTAAGGCTGTACAACGTTGACTGACGGCTTAAATCCAATTGGTCGCACTGCGTAGATATGCCATTTTGTTTTCAAATGGTTTTTTCAACCGATGCATGTGGTAGGTTGTTCCATCAGGGGCGTTTTCTAAGGTGTACGTGAGCGTATGCTAAATAATAAAAGTTTGTAAAATTGGCTAAATGTGCTACTGCAGCTCTCAGTGTCATAGTGGGATATTTTTGTATCAACATACATAGCGATTGCATTCTGTTCTGTAAAACACTTATGCTCTAAGTTATCTATTCCTCTATAAAGTGTTATGCAAATCAGTCATTAGAAGGCATTGCTTAGCATGTTGCATAAATTCAAAAATAAATAGGGGCAGCTGACTCACCTGCTATATATATCATTCAGTGCACTACATCAAGTGATAACAGATTTCGCGATAGCCAAAAGAAAGACGAACATGTTTATACAATACTTATAGAATGAAGTAACCCCTGCAATGTAATAACAAGTTTCTGAAAGAAAGATAATTCTAATACAGACTATCTATACAAGAGAGCTTATCTGTTTATTTCATTTTAAAACAGATTGGTGTTTCAGTTGCCGTCTAAAGTTAGGCAGTTGTATAAGATCCTAATATTGCTCCTGGAAAATTATAGCAAGTAATAAATCAAGAAACCGTTCAAACGAGAGAAACCATTCTCATAACATAAAATTATGGTTAAATAGTATATGTAGTACACGCCATATACAAACAACGTACATTATCGATAAAGTAAATCAACATATACTGGATATTAAAGCCACTTAAAGATACAAAACAATGAAAAACCTTGTGATATAATAACAAATTTCTGAGAAGAAACAATTCTAGTAAAGTACCGTCATAAAAAATTCTGTTCAAACACGAAAATCTCCTAAATAGAAAATACGTGCCTTTCATGGCTGAATGAACATTAGTTGAAAAGCATTTCTATCTGTCAGACGTCTTCCCGCACAATTTTGAGAAAAACACAGATTTTAACTGTCACACAAGTCTGGACACGGCTACTTCATAGCCCTAGGCTATCTGCCCCTCCACAACGACCTAGCGAAAGAAAATTTCTTGAAATCCAATGAAGAGTTTTCGTTTCAAGAATCAATCAGCATAAATCTGTAAAACAGGCTAACCAATCAGATTGAATAATCGCTATGTCACTACGCATGAAGGGCTATTTACCTGGATTTAAATTGACCCAAATTGTAGGTTACCATTTAATAAAACTAAATTAACCCTAAAATGACTATTATAATATCCGCCAAACCAAACACGATTAATGGCATGTACATTTCCCCATAATATCAGGCAACTATTATTTAAGATATTTCTTTCTACAACGCTTAGTTCTGAGTATATTGTAGAGTCTCAAATTAAACGGCCCACCCTGTATATATAATAATAAAATGCTAATAATAGTAATAATCTCGAGACTTTGAAAAAATTAATATGCTTTTATGAAATTCAGACATTAAAAATACTTTGTTTTCTGTTCCTACTGCAAACTAACTGAGAATAGCTGAGAATAGCATTTTCCCGTCAGTTCAAAGACTACAAGATCTTCAGCTTGAGGAGACTTATAATATAAAGCCATAAGAAAGGTGGAGAAAGGTGCCATAACACTGGAAACTTAAGGCGAGAAACAGGTTTTTCTTACAGCGAGATATTCAGCCCTAACAAGCGAACAGTTGGAGGAAATGTCCAGAAAGTTTCAAATTGTATATCACGGATTGGCACCAGCTGGCAAGTTTAAGACATGTAAATTGTCTTTTCCCGTGTTAAGGTTTGTAGAAGTAATTCAATTGAACCTTTCAATGTTTCATATAGAGATGCACCCTTTGAGTTTATAAATACATGGTTCACTGTATACTAGGATAATATTCGCCTAAAGTATGCATCACCGTATTAAAACAAATGCATATTCTACTATATACACTATGTGTGTAAGCAACGCCTGGGTTGAAGCCTGTGCGAAGTGTTGCAGAAAAAATTTCAATAGTCTTTTCAGTGATTTTCTACCTGAGAGTTGATACTTACAACAAACTGCACATAATTTGAATGTGTGTTACAGGACAACAAGGATAGGGCGAAAGAAGAAGAGCTAGACAGTGAAAAACAAGCATAAACATAGATGTAATAGGAAGATTCTCAACAACGGTCACGCGAACTCATTCTCCAAGAATCGCTAAGGTGGCAACATAAAACCTACAAAAAAAACATCTGCGTGTGTAGAATATTGCAATAACATCCTTTACTTGCTCAATATTGCTGTATTTCTCGGCAATTCGATTCGTTTCACAAATAATTGTTTAAATGATTAAGTAACATCTTAAAACATTGGTGCTGCGTGAAATTTAAAATGCTTACTACCCTGTTTGGAAAGAATTGAATAAAAGAAATGAATTGCAGAAGTCAGAGACATATAATATTTGATGATATGAAGTGTATAAGAAGATTAATAAAATATTGGTACAAAAATTTTTTATGTTTTAAGATATAGTTTGATTCTGTTTCATGTAAAAAATGCACATATAAATCAAATTTATTTTTATAAAAAGCATCCTGTAACAATCCTTCACAAAAGTCACACGTGGATTCCCAAAGACAATGGTGATGATCTAGACATCCTAAACAACCAATTATATAATCGTCTGCATCACAGGGAAAAGAGACTTTCAGGTAAAACATTATGATGAAAAATTTAAACAGCTCAGCAATGTCTGGATAAATCATTTTGCAGTAGGCGTTCTTGGGAATCACAATGTACTTAAAAAGGTTTGCTTACTATCGCCGAAGTACATTAACACTATTTTTGGGGGCGACTGTCATGCTATAACTTTAGATGCTTTCAGCTGGCTTAGAATTTCTTCAATCTCTTGCGTATGATTGCTATTACCACCATATCTCGATGCAATGAGTAGCCTCAGCATATTCACCAGCCTATTCGGATTTTCAATCGTAGATGTTACTGAATTACCACAACTATAGTCATCATATGGAGACGTCAAAATAGTAAACACACGATTTCCTCTGTATTCATTATCTTGTGTATTTATAACTTGATCGTCTATCATATCCGCTTTCGATGTTTCTGATTCCTCACGCATAGGACACTCAAGTGTGTGACAGAGTGTCAGATCAGTAAAACATCTCCTTCTGTGCATCGTAAGCCTTGACAAAGAACGATTCTTTAAAATCTGGCCACATATACAACATTTAACGAACCGTATTCTTCCGAATGTTATGTATGAAAAGTTAACTTTCTCATTAGTCGGTTGTGATGATCCTCCATCACAATAGGTCTTACTTGAAACTCTAAATTAAGTGAATAAGTGGCTGCTAACGCTCGAAGGAATTAAAAGTGACTGAATTAATTAATAACATTCTATGATATATATCGAAACCACGTTATATGTAAGACTAGAGTAATAGTTGTAAGACTAGGATAACATCTATAACCCATTCTAAATTTAGCCATAACATAGCCTAACCTAACCTAACGTGGGCGAAAGTAACCGAGCGTAACCAAGCCTAACAAAGATAACCGCAAAACGTAACCAACGTAACCGCACGTAACAAAAACGTGATCAGACGTAAACAAATCATAGCGAGCTATGCATTGGTAACATGTGCGACTCACATTCGGAAGGTCTCGGACTCAATCTCAGGCGAGCGCTTTACATGAGATCCTATACTTCTGTATACTGGAATTGAACTAGAATTATTACCGGACGCCATGTTTGAGACACAATTCAAGAATCTGACTACTAAAATGGAGGAGTTCCAGCTTAAATACGGTGACTGGTGATCACTGAACGTGCCGGGGTGAGTCAGATGGAGCGTGTGCGTACTCAATGGAAAGTACATTCGCCACGCACGCTAGAGAGACGATTGAATGGAAGACTATTTATCGCTGGCTCTTTGGGAAGCTCCAGTGGCTGGACCGGTCTGAAAGATTAGAAATGTTCGGATACATACGCGCGCCTCTGTGGACTACATGTCTTCGGCCTCTAAACATTTAAGGAGTGTGGTAAGCGCCATAGATCTGTACAGTTTGCATTGCGCGAGGTGCCCCTTTTACCTTTAGTTTCATGGATCCTCATACCCAGCATGCTGTACCTCAGACTATATTCTTCACATAGAATATGGCAAACAACATCTAAGCTTGAAAAATCTCGCTTCGTTAAAGTGGAAGCACAGACTGCAAGATTAGATGATTATAGCAAAAACAGTTCAGAAAATTATCACTTGAACATTACAAATTTTAGTTTATTCCTCAACAGTGAATGTCATCTATGCCCGTTACAATTGTCGGTGTAATAACACACATAATTATGAGCTTCCTCACCGCACTGGCTCCAGTAATTATGCATATCTGATGTAGTGTTATTGTTAGCCATCATATCACCAAATGAAGCCTTCTCAACAATAAATGACAGCGAGGAGGAATGCTGTTCATATACACAGCCAGTTTTTGTAGGCTTAAACGCTTTAATGTCGTCATGCGTGGGTGTAGGGGGTTAATTTCTGACGGGACGGAGGTCATGCGAATTCTAATATGTTAATGGCGTCATAGATAGACTGGAGCCAGGTAAAAGCAGATGTTCGGGGTACTTGATGAGTTGAGACATGTTCAAGCCCCGTTGCCATTCATACAAACAAACTCCAAAGGATGGGTGGCAAAAGATAAGAGCAGGCTTTAGCAATGCAAAGGGAGGGTTGCCAGATGAGTTCCAACATGTCAATGACGTCATTGAGAGAGTGGAGCCAGGTAGGAGCAGGTATTCGAATGCAAAGGGAGGGTTGACATGCATGCTACAATTTGCATAAGAAGCATCTGATATTCAGGGATGCTGGAAACGGATATGTTAGTTGAAGTGGGTTATGGTACAGAAAGGGAAACATCGAGCGATAGGTTACCACGACTAAAAGAAATTTCTGTCTTTAGCATTATATTCCCTAGATTATAGATATTGTTTTGTTAGTTGAATTAATATAATTAATGATTGATGATGATTAAAAGGGGAATTGTATATACAGCGCACTTTAATTAAAACAGAAAAGGCTTAATATATAATACTCAAAGCATTTAATTCCCTTTCTCAACAGCTCTTAAACGTATTCGCTTTTTATAATGTTGTACAAGACTTCGTATTTTTAAAAGGCTTAATGTCGTACTATTACAAAGAGATCAAAGACTGCGTTTCTAGTGATGTAGGCTGTTCCAAGAGACACCGCTCGAGGTCCCTTGATAGTAATTTCTATTTGTGGATACTTTTGTTACTAGAGCGGGCACGTGACGGCACACCAAATGTAGGGGGAAACCCTATCGGTATCTTTTCAGTTACAATAATAGCTATAAATTTTATGATAATGCATAAGCATTTATTAAATGCATTTTGAAACACAGGTAAAAAATAACGTATGCAAAGGATTCAGAGGAAATATTGGTCCAAATTGATATGCAACGCGATTCGGTTTATAAATAAAGTTAATTATTTCATTTTAATTAAATCTAATTGCCGAGAAGTGTAATCCTTTGTAACGATGGATGAAAACTTATAGCAGCAATGGATTCAGAGCGAAAAACACATTCAGACAGCCTACATTCACATGGCTAAGTCGATCTAAAAATAAAACTGTACTTTCAATTTAATGGAACTTTTGGAGTGGTAACGCTTTGTGTCAATGGAATGAAATTGATACTGCCATTGTATTCAAAGGAGAAAACACCATTCATTTGTTACGTTACGTTAAATGCCTAAGACGATTATTATAGAAGCTCGATTGTTTCGTTTTAATTAAATCGAACTGCAGAGGAACCGTAACACTATGTGACACTTGGATTAAATTGATGCCTGCATTAGATTCAGAGAGGAAAATGCCACTCATTTAATTCCTCACTACATACCGCTAAACTGATTTTTAAAATTAAATTAATTGTGCAATTCGAATTTACTCGTATTGTAGGGTGGTAACTCTTTGAGAAAATGGAATGAAATTCATAGCACTATTACGTTTAGAGGGAAACTACATTCAATTGTACACCCCACATTATGCAGCTTAGTCGATTTTTAAAACAAAAGTGATTATGCTAATTGAATTTAACGGAACTGTTGGTGTGGCAATTCTTTGTGTCAGTGGAGTGAAGTTGATAATGGAATTGGAGTTAGAGGGGAAAATGCCATTAATTTGTCACCTTATGTCATATGGTTAAGTGGAGTTTTAAAATAAAATTAATTATGCAATCTGAATTAAATCGATCAGCGGCACGCAACTTCTTGTAGAGGCGTTTTTCAAATGAAAGCAGAGGTGTGATAATTTTATATCTGTCATTTAGAGGGGAGGAACGGCGTCTTCATGTAATCAATATGGTTGGGTAATATGAGGCGTGATTATTTACTCATGTTAGACACTCGTTAATCAAAATTGAGAGCTAACACGCAATTTGAATGGGTGGGATGTGACATTTGGCACATGGCAGGCGGTTACTTTGTCGGTGTCTTTGTGTAATCGATATGGATGATGGGGTTGTGAAGCTATGGAAATTAAGTGATTTAAGTTCCGCATTTAATACCCATTAATATAATTGTAAATTAACAATATTTAAAAGAAGCAGTTACGAAAATAAAATACCTAATACAATATCCAAATTACAATTCTATATATGTACGACATAATCAAATAAAATTTTCAATTAACACAGAAATTTAATTTTACTGTTCCTAACGCTTAGGTACCATCTAAGATTGTCTTTATCGCAAATACTTAATATACAGATACTACTGGAAATGCACGTTTTGAGATACCTGTTTTCTAGCAACAGGTTTTTCAAAAAAAGGTGAGACGGAGGGAGAAACATAGACGATAACAACACAATTTAAGAAAGCCAAACTATCAAGAATACAAGGCGTAGACTTTCAGGATATGTATCCCACACCAAGCAACTTTTTGCGCCCAAAATATCCCGTTAATTATATTCTCGGAAAGCATTTCTACTAGTATTTAGTTAAATAACATGTTTGAAATAACAAAATGATACTTAAGTGTGTATATTGGGTTTTTCGTTGCCTTTACTTTTATTCCTTTATCTTTTCTTTTCCCTACATTTTAAAGTTGCCTTTGAATCCCTCTTTAATTTCCTTGTATTTTATGCCACTGCGAAACCTTAAGGGACAGTCATAACTTTGAGCAGGAAAAATAGATCCCTTTAAGAATATAGTTTATGTCAAACATCTTAGACTTTCACGAAATGTTTGCTGTTGTTGATTCCATCTTTCTATATTTTAACTCACCATGTGTACTTTTTTGAGCTCATGCCCATGCTCAGAAAAATCTGTAATAAATCCGTGTATGAGTTTTCGTTGAATTTCTATTAAGATTCAATGATAAACTCCTTTTGAAAAATGATTAGCTTTGAACAATTTTCCTGTTCACAATTGTGTAAAACCGTTTTATTTATAGCATTATGAAAGTATAGTCGTAGACACCTTGTTGGTTCAACGATTACAATTTTCAGATTCCTACTCTGCATGAGGACATCAGGAAGTGTAACATTTCAAACAGATTCAAATCATGAAGATATTCACGTTTATAGTCCTTTCTAACTAAACTATTAAAATATTCGGTGTAGATACTCTAAAACCACAGGAGCTTTTGAATTTGGGGAGTTAATAAGCTAAAAATTCATTGAGTTTATAATAAAACATTGCAGTTCCCATAAAATCAAAGCCTGATAATGAACTAACCTACACTATTATTTTATCATTTCTCCATACATCACAAGGTCCATCAGGTATTTGGGTTATGCTCTGCTGTATTCGACCGCCGGGGATATGATAAGTTTTCAATGGTGACTTCAGGTTGGCCAGTTGGGGACACTGTATTTCGAAATTATTCTGAGTCGATTTTCTGGACCATTCCTATATCTGCGTTGTGGCCAATTGGTACTAGAGAGACCTTGCCTTCTCAGCAATCAGTGTGGCGAATATGTGTATGTATATATATTCCAGATTTTCTTCAATGAGCTTCATCCTCTCTCCTATAGAGATTGGTGGGTTCATTCCGTTTCAAAAGCACTGTTCCATGGAGTGTTAACCAGATGGATAATGAGAAACCAAAATATGAGTGCCTAGGACGATCGTTCCTGTGGACTCTGATTGTTAGCTCTACACAGTAATGAACGAATGGAATGCAGATCATCTGTGAGAACTGTCTTCCATGTTGATACATCTAAGCTTCAACCTCACAGAGCTAGGGTAATAATTGCCCATGGGATACCATTGTACCGTTCTACTTGTCCGTTACCTTAAGGGTTGCATGGGGTCATTCGATTGGTGGCTGTACCTTACTTAGTTAGGGAAACTCTCAATTCATTCGAGTAAAGCTCCTCTGTCCGAACAAACATTTAAGGGTACGTCTAAAAAGAGAAAACTTGGTGTAAGGAGTTAATAACTTTTGAGGATTTGATACCCGCACAAGTAAACAGAAATCTGTAACATTAATCAACTACTGTATTTATTTCTTGTTTCAGAAGTGACGGAACCCTTAAAATAAATATATTTAATCTCTCAAACAGGTTATGTTGCTTTTATAAATTTCGCTTCATAATTGAAGAACTGTGACTTCAATTCTCCACAAATCTTGCACGATGAAGGTGCGTATCACGAAGGGGCTCCCGAAACAGAAACAGTGCACCGCAAGTAGGCCGTAACGACCATATTTGCTTCCAACGTGACTCCTGGGAGGCATGAGGGGAGAGATCTGAATGGCTACCAGATCCGGATGGCCACGGGCGCAAGCATAGACGGAGTCCCTAGCGTTTCCAGACAGAACGCATCCGACGCCATCCGGTCCCCGCCCACAAGCCAACAACCCGAGGGTCCCCGGGACTGAGCCCACTCGGAGGAGAGACCTAACTGATCAGAACCGCAGCGACGCCAGGGAAGAAACCTTTACAGAGCGCAAGCCACCGCCCAGTCGCAACACCTGAAAATCATCACCTGGTCCTACAACACTAAAACAGATGACAAGGAAGATGCTGGGTACAGAAAATGAGAGGGAGGAGAGTTGCGATAGAAGATGAACCACCACAGAATTTGCCTGTTGACCCTGGGGAAACCACGAAAAACCAATGGGCCAGAGTGGGCGGCCGACGTGTATCGATCCCAAGACCTCTCGAATGCGGGCCACAGACGTTGCCGCCTGAGCCATCCCGCTCAGTTTGCATGATGAAACTAATTACTTCGTTTCATCTAGAGCAGGCATGGCGAGACTATAAGTCTGCCCCGAAGCACCTTGATGCAACCTGGATAACAAAGCTATGGAAGGGGCAGAATTTGAAAGGCGGAAGGGGTAGTGGTAAAGAACGAACTGATTCAGTGGCGTCCTGTACTCTGTATTTAAAGTAAATTAAGCTTCTCCGATATCGTTTACAATGACAGATTCGAAATCGGGAATTATGTTGTTTACAGCTAGACGTAACTGGTCATGAAGATGTTCGTTCGTCTGTCGGGATCTGCATTTGCTTTTTACTAATTTAATCATGGAAAATAATTATTCACAGACGTACGTTGTACAAAACATTGCTTCCATGGAAATTGCATATGATCGAAGCTTCGGATATTTATTGTTGCATAAGATTTTAAAACATTCTACTCCTATTAAATCCTTACATCTGACGTTCATGATTTCGTCAGGTTGTGAATGAATCAGCTCCTCTTGCAGATTGATTCTGGCCTTTCTTACGTCTATGTTTAATGGATAGACATACACTGATATATCATTTAAAAACCCTGAAATCACGAAATCTGCAATCACAAAAGTCACTTTTAAGTGTTAAGAGAATACTATTGTAAATACTGAATTTATCTGAGGAGAAATTTGAAAGGAGATTTAAACATATAAAATAGTACACCTGCCCCTCTTTCAAGTGATCTACAGAGTGAAAGTGTGTTTACGAACGCCTGCACTGAACTATACTTATCAACAATATTTTGATTGCGTCGTTGAAATGTAGTATTCAGCTTGTTTAAGTGCGTACACATATCGCATAAGCTAAGTCGCAGACCCAGACCTCGTTATTTAGTTCCTAAATTTCCATTCCCTAAAATAAGGAAACAATAAAATTACAATAAAATGACCTTAAAGCATATGAGAATAAGGTAAATGTAAATCTAAAATAAATTGGCTTTTCTTTCATGAATCCGGGGAATGCATCTCTGAGGTCGAAGAACCGACGTAACATTGCACCTCTGTTAAGCCATCTAACATCACACAAATACTTAATATCTTGAAATGATTCTCCCATATTTTAAGTATACATATTTCGAAACTGTCGGTGTTTCAAAGCACTTCCTTTTAGTTTGTTCACAACACAATCACTATTGTAGTGTAACTGGCTTGGCACAACGTGCTTCTTGATGCAACAGACAATGCCCAGCATAAAAATTGCTCGAAATATCTTTATCACCCTCTGATACCAATTTTGACCACTGTAAACAATATCTTTCAGTACTAATTTTAGAGCTTTAAATATCTCCTCGCCAGTAGTACTGCCTTTTAGTGGGACTAAATCGAGCCAATACTCTTCAATATTAGGTTCCTTATCAACACCTCGAATGAAAATGGCCAATTGAGGTGTCAGTTACATTTGTACTCTCGTCCAGTGCAAGAGAAAACTTCACAAAGTCAGCCATTTTCGAATCCATCTGCGTTATTACGTCGGCAGAAAGCACTTCAACTTTCTTTGCAATGGTTTGTCCGAAAATATGCCAACACTCGAAATTATGGACCTGTTGAGGACATAAAATCCCAGAAATTTTTATTAAACATGTTTTAATAAATTCTCCTTCCTGATAGCCTTAAGGCCTTTGCAATTTCCCAGGTAAACAATATAACAAGCGTGATTTCTTTTCTCTGGCATAGTTTGAGTCTTTGTAGTTGGTTTAGGTCCATTGCTTTCTATCAATTTCAAAATTTCTTCGTTCTTTCGCGTCCTGTGAATATATTGAAAATTAGCAATCTGACCCGTAGTTTAAATAAGAATTGAAGTCTCATTAAATAAAATGTTTAATAATAATAATAATTACAGACCCAACTTATCTTGTAACTTGGCATATTCGGAATGATAAACATTGTAATGGCGTTTCATGTTGAATTGCATTACTCCGCTTTGGGATACATTAAACATTTTGCATTGCCACCATCCTCAACGAAGAGCTTCTCCCATTCCATGAAATGTTCTGCTCTTCGAACGTCGCTTTGCAAGCAGCATTGCTAGCCGCCACTGTTTGACGTAGTACTGACCACGCTGACATGAGTAGGAGGAGGAAGGGCGGGAGAAGCTACGGAGGGGTAATGCGCGAGTCAACTGAGGCACAAATCGACTCGCGAAGCACTGTTTTGTCATGGCTGATCTAGAGCATATGGTAAGTTGTTATTGATAGAATGATAGAATCGGGTTACATCGGGATCAGAACATCGTATACCATTCTCTAGTTTCTCAAAGGTTTTTCTTTTTTATCGTAGAGCACATGGGTGAGATTGCAACAACAGTTGCATTGTCTTTTCCAGGGCGATAAGTAATATCATACTTACAACAGCCAAGCTCCCCTCTTATTTTTCCTTAATCTCATTATGTGCACTACTCTTGAACATAAAACTATAATTTTTTTATATTTTATAACTATAAAATGAAAATGTACAGGGTATTATCTCCATTTCCAACGAGCCTCAACAATAACATAATATTTACAATAACTTCGGAAAAAAACACACTACCCCACCCGCGGACAAAATGCCTTTAGATACAGCTTCTCCTATTTTGATAGCTCTTAATCTATCTGTGCATTTCATTTATTTTAAATAGCATTTCTTTCTATTGTAAAATGGCTTCGAAATACAGCGTTTGGTTCAGAGAGCGCTAAATTCTCCGAGACGAATTGAACAAAACGCAGAAACAAATAATTGCTTACGCCACACTGTGTATATACATGAGTTTCACTGCTGTATTTGCATTCTGTGGAACTAGAAATGCACATGTTGCTGCCAAACAATATCAGATATCGCTTCCTTGGGTCTTCTTAGCAACATTACGTCATGCTAAATAAATAAACGATTGTATGAAGAAATGGATTCTCCTTACTTAAGTCTGAGATAGGGAGCAATGTCAAGGAAGCACTACTAGTAGATTTGCTTAAGTGTTACAGCATGGAAAAGGAAATAAATTGTTTCAGGCAAGAGTGATGGTACGAGAAAGAGAATAACAATGTAGAAACGACGAGAAGCAAAGAAGTAAAAATGAAGTAGATTACTTTGCCATGTCTTTAAATTGTGTTTATTGTATTACTCTTTTGCAAATAAATGCAGTGGAATGTCTTGAAAGGATACTGAGATGACTTTCTATGTTATTCTGTTTTTCATGCTAGTTTAAAAAAATGGCCAGAAGTATTAAGTTCTCTTTTTTCTGCCATAATCCATCAGATACAGCGATGAGATCCAAACTTAATGAATCCCTTGCCATCCGTCCAAACCATTCATATCTCCACTGAAACAGGGATATAGGTTTCAGCGTATATCACAGGTCCAGGGTTTAACACTCCAAAGCAGAGCCAACGAAGCAAAGAAGGATGTTAACGCACATTTATAGAAGATATTTGGGAGTGAATGGAGACGTGAGGCAACCGCGGTTTTATGTGAGCGTTGTGGATGAAAAGTCTGTATTCTGCAGCGAAAACCAAAATGAAGAAGAATTTGACTGAAGGAAAATAATGACATTATTTAGATAAGGAAATACAGTTGCGTTGGTTGAACAAAACGTTGACATAAACGTTTTACAGAAAAAGTGACAAATAAAACTTGAGGACTCGCTTTTTTTAAAAAAAATGTACTAAACAAATCATAAAACTGCTTTTATAAGTAGAATTTAAATTGTTTATTAAAGTATCAATAAATTAAACTTTGCCATTTCTTCTTAATGTCTATGGCAGTATTTTCAGCATAATTGTTTCAAAATGCACCAAATGCAAAACTTTTTCATCATAAATGTGGTATTAAAAAACAATTGTGTTGGTGATAACAGCATTAGGTAAATGGTATTTCCATTACAATCAGATATGAAGAACTTTATAAAGCACCGGTAAGTTTAGAAGAAGTCTTTTCTCTCTCCTAAAAACGTTTTTATTATACACCTAGTGCTTTTTGATTCGATTCTCCTCGCTTACTGGATAAAAGAATCTCTACCCTCCGCGTTAAAAGGAATCTTGGAGAAAAAAGCTGCTGATATTCCTCACATTTTCAGAGTAGCTCCAAGTAGAACCTTTCAAACATGAATTTCGACTGTAAATGGAACATTCACATCTTTTGGTGTTATTTATGCATTTGAAAATTCGTGTTTTAGGTTTTCAAAATAATTTACAGCCTCTTAGAACATGAGATATGTCTTACACTGCACAGCAGAACTATTTTTCTGAAAATGTATATATAAGGTATACATTCTGAATAATGTGCAAAATTTTCCACAGGACGTCACAGAGATGAGATATCACTCGGTTGGGAGAGATTTTGCCTAATGATTATGATTCTGTTTTTCTCTAAAGCGTTTAGAAATTTCTGCAGACTTGTATCATCGTGCTCTTCCTGTGTGTGTTCACATACCGCCAAAAAAAATTAAATGGAATTTTATTTGTCAGCAATGGAGAACCTATGGAGCGGCGTAATTGCGCTTAAGCCCTAAAAGCAGAACCTTCATCAGGTATCGGACGCTCGGCAGGCGGTGGGTAGCCGGGACCTGATCGGCGTTGTCGGCTGACTACCAACACGCTGGACAGATCTCTCTCTCTCTCAATAACCAACAGGAGACCGCGAACCAACTCCCCAAATTCAAGGTGTTATGCGTTTCCGTGCCGAAGGGGTACATGGCACATTGGAGATGTACCAGTAACAAAGCCTCTGGGATACCAGGCGTCCTTCCAGAGTATTCAGCCTTACCCGGTACAGGGGGCTCTGCCGCGGTCGACTGTCTTTCCTCCATATTCGTGAAATTTAAATGGACACAGTAAAAGAAAACCCCGAAACCGTTCAAGGATCTCTAGAAGAAAACCTTACAGAAAAAACCATCTCTAAAGCATCTACAGATGATCTGGCTGTAGACATTGCAAACACGAGACCACGGGCCAAGAGATTTTCAGGGGCTCAAAAGAGTGATGAGAATACTGTAGGTGAATTTTCAACGCATAGGACAGCATCTGATGCCCTGTGTATGAAGATGAAGATCTGGGATGTTCCACTCATTCAGGAACCCTGGTGTTATAAAGGGGAAATTAAATGTCTAAAGGAGGCTGGCGTGAAATTAATCTATAATAGAACCAACTAATTCCCAAAACCTGCACCTTCGTAAAAATGACTTAAATATACTGCTGTTATTGAATCTCAGTTCCAGCAAACTCACGACAAAGTAAAATCAATGGGAGAGGGTGGACAGAGGGAGTTTATACTCGGAACGGTCTGCCTCCCATATGATAATGTCAGTTTACCTCCTACGAGGGAATTAGAATATATGGTAGGGCACTTGTTCCAAGGTACTACAATTGCTAATTGGCAATTATGTAACTCCCATCACATTACGTGGGGGTGTACGGATACAAATGAAGGAGGAGAGTCTCTTTATAATTTTATTACATCGAGTAATCTCGAGATACTGAATGTGGGTAACAGACCTTCCTTTGTTCCTACAAGAAGGCAGAAAATTATCGTCATAACTTTAGCAACCAATTATGTGGGAAGCTTTATTTAAAATTGGTATGTGTCTGAGGATAGGATTCCTGGAGCAAGCACTGTGAGGAGATAGACATGGCCCCAGAATGTGCTAGACTGTAGAAGGCTTTTAGAAAAATCAAAAAATCTTAATTAGCAATCTCCAATTGGAAAATGGAGAACACACTAAAACAGAGTAGGAGACAACATGGGATGGATCGATTATACTTGATGAACCTGAGGAAGGAGGGGATAGTATGGACTGAGGCTTTCTGGGAAGAGAGCTTTCAGGCCAGACTGGGAAATCGCCAAGAAAGTCATCAAATATGAAAAATTAAAATGCGCAGCGTTCTCATTTCAACCCTATAAATCCCAAGGAAGTGATGGAAGAATGGTCATTATGCTTCGGTCAAACATTTTGATACAAATACTAAGAGCAGGTTTGGCTTTAGGATACATACCAATGAACTTGAGGCATCTTAGCATGGTACGTATACCAAAGTCAGGGAAACCTTTGAACCTGTTCCTAAGACCTTAACGCAGTAACTACCCCTGCAAAGAAACATGAAATTGATGAAACCTGTGGTCGGTGGATTTAATCTATGCTGAGAGGCAGAATAATTCATACAAGCCTCATAGACAGTAGCCTAGCTGAAAAGGTCATGAGTAGTTGTCCACAGGATGGGATGTTATCACCCCTACTGTGGAACCTGGTGGTTGATGGACGACTTGTTCAAGCAAGTAACCTAAGCTTTTATATCACCGGCTATGCTGATGCTATCGTCATCATACTTCGAGGTAAATGCACAGAAACAGCCGGGGAACTCACGCAACCGACCCTGGATACTGTGACAAAATGGGATGTGAATGAGGGTTTAATTATTAGTCCTCATAAAACAACCACAGTACCATTTATCAGAAGAAGAGACATAAAGGAATTATGTCTCTATACCTTCAAGGTAAAGAACTTAAAATATCTGAGGAAGTCAAATACTTGGGAATCACTTTTGATTCCAAGATGGACTGGAATCAGCAATAAAACGTGCGAAAACAGCTTTTGAAGTAGTTAAACGCACGCATGGAAAAATATAGGGACTAAGGCCTGCCATGTTCCATTGGATATATAACAGAATAATCATACCATCAATAACCTATGGAGCACTGATTTGGTGGCCTAAGGTCCTTCAAATAGGCTCTAAATACCAACTATATAAGGTTCAAAGAACAGCATGTATGTCTGTTACAGGAATTATGAAAACAACTCCTACTGCAGCAATGGAGACGCTTGAACCTGACACCATTATATTTAGCTGTAATGAAAGAGACCAGGATGGCACTCTATATACTGCAACACACTAAGCAACTGAGAATTCCTGAAATAGACTCAGGTTTGCTAAGAATTAGGAAATACATAGGAGATACATCCTCAGAAATTTCCGTCAGACCATTAAATCCAATTAAACATTCTATAAAGAACTTCGGGATCATTATAGATCCAGAGCATTTGACAAATAAACCTCTGGAAACTCCTGCGAAAACATTGATGTGGTTTACAGACGGCTCAAGGGATGACTCAGGTACCGGATTATATGGCATAACGCCAAGGTGCAAAAAGCTTTTTTCCCTTCGGTGATTACGCTACTGTTTTTGAAACCGAAATTTGTGCTATTATTCAAAGCATACATTAAAACATAAAGAAATCTTACATTGGTAAGCAGACCTTTATCTTCTCAGATAGCCAAGCAGCACTTAAGGTTCTTAGTAGTCATAAGGTAACGTCAAGGCTGGTTTTAAACTGCCTAAAGATGCTCACAAACTTGGCAAAACAAATGAAGTTCAACTCATCTGGGCGCCGGGTCATAGTGACATAGAGAGAAATGAAAAAGCTGATGAATTTGCAAGACACGGAGCAGCTTCACAATTTATGGGCTAGAGCCGGTTCTAGGAACATCTCTATGTTAAGTAAGAGACGCTATAAAAACTGTCCAAAGTAGAACATGATAGATATAAAACCTGCCTTTAAACTCCAAGAAACTAACATAGTAAAATATTTATTTAAAAAACATGTAAAAACAGCTGAAAGCTTTTTAATATAGAGTAAATTGAAAAACTCAATGCCTCAGTCGGTTCTGCCGCTCTCCGTGCGGTTGCTCTACCCATTGAATTACTGTGACAACATGACCATGAGACATTGTATTCCTAATTGACTCAAGTTTCTTCCCAGACAAACCACCAAGACATCTCACTAGAGATTAAAATCTCAATGGCTACTTGCCATTGCAGGTACTTTAGTATTGGGTGATTATGGGTTTCTTTATTTTTGTAGAATATTATTTATTATTGTATATATAATTAATAGAAATTAGTTATATTTTAGGGACCAAGCCTGTTCTATGACATGTTTTATACAAGCATTTAAGTAAGCTTTCAGTCACAAACTTCAGCTGAGAGCAATTATTGCATTTCTCACAGGACATGCTCTTGTGAAAAAGTATCTCAAGATGATGGGAGTGCTTCAAGTTAACTTACATTGCAGAAGATTGAAGCGATACGCTGAAGCAATAAGAACAATAATAATAATAATAATAATAATAATATATAAAGTCTACTTGCGTATCACCTAAATAAAGGTAGAAACATGTAACATATTTTATAGGACCGTACAGAGTAGGTATACGCCGAGAAGTAAACATACCGATAGGGGATCGGAATGCTGGCTGAGCATTCCTATTGTCTAAGGACACATGTGTGAGTTGGGGAAGCAAGGCAGGCAGAAAGATAGGGTTAAGAAATCTTCAGGAATGCGAACCGAAGGGTAAATACAGGCACCTGTATTCTGGAATCTGAGGTGAGCAGACATGTGAAACACCACGGGCTATCATGTGGCTATAGATTGATTTGGCGATGGTGTAGTTAAATATATTTCTGTGGACGGATCAATTGCGGGAATGGTTTTAAGGAGGACAGAATAAAACGTATAAAACAATATAAATGTCATCGGTTAACACGGCCCGAGATTACGAGAACCCTACATATATCCATGCCCTTCCGATATTTCACCGATCCCCTCCCTTTCCCCCTGCAAAACCGATTAACACACAACAAAGTCCGTCCCAATATGGCGCCCAACGAAGCCGCCCCAACATGGCGCCCAACGTGTCAGGAGAACTGCCGATGACAATGATCGAGTGACAGCGAGCATCGAACCCCAGGCCAGCAGCGGATGAACATGCCAATCACCGGAAGAAGTCCCCAGCATCCAGGTCAACGCACCACAGATCAACCCAGCATCCATATCAACGCAGCACAGATCAACACAGTGCAAGTCAACCGAGCACAACTAAACGTAGCAAAAGTAGCGTACACATATACTTCTATAGTTTTCCCGAAATAAATACATGTGTGTAACAATTGAACAATAATATCACTAATTAATGTTACTTACAAATAAAAAGGTTTAAAAAGAACTCGTAAGTGCTGAAGAGATGGAGAAAGAGATAATTGAAACTGAAAACATGCAGGTAATGCAGGTAGAAAGTAGGGCATTAGACAGTAGGGAAACAAATATTCCAGGAAATATCCAGAATATAGAGGTTAACGCTGTGACCGAAAACAACCTGGTTTTAGTTATACAGCAAATGTTCGTCAATTTAAGTGAAATTTTACAGAATCAATAAAGAATTAGAAGGGAGATTGAATAAGAGTTTGGAAAATCAGAACAAAGAATTGCAAAACCAAAATAAAGCATTAACAGAAAAGCTAGATGAAAGTTTACAAAATCAAAACAAAGAATTGCAAAATCAAAATAAAGCATTAGAAAAAGAAATTTGCTATGTCAAAATGAGGTTTTGGAAGAAAAATTAAGAAATAGATTAGAGCAGATAATAGGAACCAGGTTTGAGGCACAACAAAGAGAGATTAGGGGTCAATTAGAGGAAATTAGAACTTATCAGAACGCTATGCAGCAAGATTTTTTGTTAATTAGAGCTGAGGTCAAAGAATCACAGAATGAGGTTGATAAACTCAAAGGGCAAATAGTAGAAAGTAGAAGTAGTATCGTAGAAATGCAAGAGGGGTTGAATGCTTAATTTCAGCGCAGTTGCACAATAATGGAGAAGCGGCAGCGCACATTATAATATAATGTGGATGCAGAAATGTCAGCCGTAAAAAAGATTATCCAGGATCAAAAAGAGTTACAAGTAAATGAGATGACCAAATTAAAAGACAAACTTGCGCAACTGTATTGTACTCAGCGACAACCAATCTCAGAGTGGAAGAAGCATCACGTGAGCTAGCAGGACTACGAGCAAAGCACAACGGCTTGAAATGGAGCCGATAAATAATCCAAGCCAGAACATACGTTCCGCCAGCTCACCTGATGTTTCGACAAACATACGATCAACGGAGCATATGCATGGTGGTGCATTTTCTCCTATAACCTCTTGTAATAACGACACGAATGTAACTCCAATATTGTGTTTGAATAATCATGTGCCCGTGCCATACCAATTGCTAAACGAAATTGCGATACCGACATATGATAATGCCCGCCGTTACATTATGGATGTTGAGGCCTATTTTACATTAAAGCGTACCCCGGATGAATACAAAATGCTTATAATTAGGATATGTTTACTGGGCCAATCTTTAGTTTGGTATAGACTAACGCGGGTGATCAAACGTCTTATGGTCAATTCCGACAGGCTTTTCGGAGCAAATATTGCAATAGCAGCACACAATATGCGGTGCGCACGCAGATTAACAATGGGTGATATCACCACTATCGAAATGAAACAATGGTGCACTATTTTCTAAAATTAGCGCAACAGAGCAAACTGCTTGAGCCACCAACGAGGGAGGAGGAATTCATCTCCTTGATGGCCCACCATTTCAATGAGCACATTAGAAATCATTTAATTGTCGCTAAACCGAGAACAATAGCAGAGGCACTAGAACTTTTAACAGCTTTCCAAAGCCATTCAGGCGAAATAAGGGCACCAATAATTTCCACCAACGAACCAGTAAGGAAAGATACATTGCTCAAAATGTCAATGGGTCGGAGGTACGTTCCAATGAAAATCACCGTAGGCCAGATCCTTATCACGTCAGGGACAGATATCGAAATCAGGCCCCAAGAGATAACCAGTGACAAAATAGGACGAGAAACGAGCAAGATTTTGAACGACAAAACCGCCAACAAAGTGGCCGTTCTCACCATATAAACTACATAGATTTCAATCCCCACAGACGAGGCGGTAATAGGCCGCGCGGAAACCATAGCAATAATGGCTGGCGGCGCGCTTATTCTAACAGCCCCCCTAGAACGAACCCAGGACCCGGCGTGAGAGACGGAGGACGAATGTCACCGAACTGGAATATGCAAGAATCACGCCCCCTCGAACAGCATCAAGATGCACAAAACAGTGGCTCAGCCATAAATGTACCGAATAACCAAAATTTAAACCAATTAGGGGCCGTCTCGAGTCCTCTGATATGGCCGTGCAGGACACGTTAAATTCATTTACAGCAAACGAGGACGACAAATGTATGAATATGGTAGGCATAGAGCATTATCAGAGAGGCTATGCGACAGAAAGAGATAACCGGGAGGCATACTATGATAAAATTAGTGAAATAGTTGAGGCACCTAGTATTGCGATTAAAGTGAAAGCTCAGGTCTATGAGGCGATTATCGACAGCGGCGCATCTTCTTCGGTATGTAGCCAAGAATTATAAGATAACCTGATAGCAACGGGATGGAAATTACAGACATTGCCAGTAAGAAACGTGTGTTGTGTTACGGCGATAGGTAGGAGCAAGCAAAGGATTAAACAGCAGGTGATGATAACATTTAAGATTGAAGAGGTAGAAACTGAGTTTGTTTTTCTGGTAGAGCCACGGCTTATATTTCAACTTTTAATTGGAAATGATTTTCTAGACGCAACGCGAGCGAAAATAAATTATGAAAGCAAGGAGTTGAGTTTTTCCATAAATAATTGCTTGGTTGTAACACCTTTCATACAAATGACACAGCAGGTAAATGATCCCGAGAACTCCGGAGAGAGAGACTTGATGGAAGATTATTTTTTCGTCGAATATTTGCAGATCGAGGGAGGAGAAATATACCAGATCAATAACGCTAGAAGCGATCTAAACAGTGCATCCAGTGCCGATTGCGAGGAGTATTATCAGGATGAGGAATCATTTGAAGATATTAACAATGCAAGGATTGTAGGTAATGAATCAGTAACTGTTAGTTATTACGACTTAGAGGTACAGGAAGAAACAGGTTTGTTCGCCCTGGACGGAACTGCCCGGTCTCAGGTAGAAAAACACGCTAATGCGAATATCTCCCAAACGATCCAAGAGAAGATAAGGGAAATAGAAATGTTGACTGTGGAACAGAAAGAAAAACTATTAGAGGTGTCAACACTCAGAAATTTAACGCTAAAGCATTTGAAATTACGGATATAAAAACGGGAAAAACAAAGGGGCGATATAATATTGATTTATTAAAACCTTTCAAGGAACCTAGATTAGCGTCGTCGGATATTTAAAGCAACTGCGGGTACATGAAGGTAATATCATTAACACAAATAATAAAACAAAACGGACAGGATAGTTGCAACAGAATAATTATTTACTTCAAAAAAAATTGTCAGTGTAATTAGATGGCACGCACACTTGATTAGGGATAAATGATTCTTTGTAAATCCAAATATCAGGTGATGTTATAACAGTTGTAGTTCCTGGATAAAAGAAATTGGTAATTCTTAAGCTAGGACCAAACCAGCCTACAGAACCTTTTCCGAAAGACAAGGAGAGGCGGAACATTAATACAGCTTTGATACCGAGTGGGATGGCTCAGACGGCAACGCATGTGGCCCACATTTAGGGGGTCCCGGGTTCGATTCCCCGGTGTCCGCCCACTCTGACCCATGGGTTTTTCGTGGTTTCCTGGGGTCGATAGGCGAATGGTCGAGTGGTTTACTCTCTGCCACGATTTGCTATCCGTTATTTCCCTCTCATTCGATTTTCTTCTCATCTTCCAGGTGTACTTCTAGGTTCGTGGTTTATGGTGGTACCGGACAGATGGCGCGGAAAAAAGGCTCACTGGAAAGAAAATTCCTCGTGGACATCAGAGGGCTGCTCGGCTGGCGGTTCGTTCATCGCCCTCTCTCGGCGGCTCCAGCAGTGTGACGGGTCTACGAGTTTGGAAACGTTAGGTACTTCCGTGCGTCTCTGTGGCCTGTCCTGACGGCCTGTAGCCTCCTGTGTGGTTCCTTCACTTCATCCCTTTCTCCTGGGGGTGGTAGGCACAATAGGCCTATATAGGTCGCGGTGCACGGGTTGTCCCCCTCAGTTCAACTACCTATACGGGCTTTGATGAAAAATTGTACAAACAAAAGCACGAGAAAGGGAATCTATTAAAATTAAAGCGGCACTGGTTCTCTTATTCATAAAGAACTAAATATGTACTTCTACTAACCTTGAAGGTTTTTTGAGTTTTCAAAAAATAACGAACCTAACTTATCAAATGGAATCACAGATTGGGCCTACCTTGGCGAAATATACAGATTCATGAACAGTCGCCATCTCCTATGATTGAATGTGAAATTTATTTCGATGGCAAGTAGGAATGATAGTAGACCTACAGAATTTAGAATTTAGGATAAATTGCAATAAACAACTGGCGCAAAGTTTTAAATCGTGTTGTGGATGTTAATATCACTCTCGACACTTATGGTTCTCCTTTGCGAGATCATTGACTGAAGATGCTGAAACTCCCCAATTCAAGGGGAACCTTGAAATAAGCAAGCTACGATGAAGTTTTGGCAGATTTAACCAAACGTACTAAAGATCGCACAAGATACTGAGCTCTAAGATTCAAAATGAGCTAATCAGTCTTATTTCCTCACAAATAATCGACAATATAAAACAGCAATGAGGGGACTTCCTTTTCTATCAGTGATTTTTGGCGCGACACAAAAAAAATGGCGAAGTAGATCAGCTGATCATAATCTTCGTAATGTAGCGATAAAAACAGATGGCCAGGACAGATAAATACAGTTACAAATAAAGAATCATTTTGGTGTTTTGTAGAGCTGAAAAGCTGAACAGCTGAATATTAAGAGAAGACAAACCTCAAAGTTATTGAAGGCTTTACTGAAGTTGCAAAAATAAGAAATTAGGGTTATGATCGGGCATCGAAAACAAGTGTTATGTATATAGGATTTCAAGCTGGAGTAAAAAGAAATGCTCAGTAAAATATGTTCACTGCTCTGCTCATGGCCTAAATTTAGCCATAAATGACACAGTTTCTCACATAACCAAAATAACAAACTTCTGTAATATGGTTAAAAATTGCATGTTTTCTTTAGTTCCGTATTTAACTATAATGCTTTTTAAAAACAAGAAACCTTGAAGAAGGGTTGTCCTACTGAATGGTCAAGTAGAAATCAGGAGCTTTGATACTGGTGGTTAGAGAGCCATCGGGTTTCTTTAGCAGCATCATTTTAATATTTTTTGGTGCAAGTTTATAAAATTCACTCTAAGGGTTCATTGATGCTGTTGCAATATAATGCTGTTTTCAGGGGGTTACTTTTGTGTTTCTATTTTAGACTGATATTCTCTTTTTCCTCCCAATTGCTGATTTCTACGTTGTTCTCTGATTCTACCTCTGTTGTACCTACTTCTAAGGCTTTGATTAGTCCTAATTGTTCCACCCGATTGTTTGAACCTTGTTTTATTTAGTTTGAACTTAATTTGGCGGACAGTGTAATTTTCAATGAATATAGCGACGCCTGATCCCACTCGGTTTTCAGTTTTGCTCCCGTATGTATTTATTTTCATTGTAGATTCTTCTTCTTCTTCTTCTTCTTTGTCATCATCCATTCTTAATTTTTCAGCAGGATGCGGCTGATTCTTCGGCTCTTCTTCTATTTCCAAATCACATTCCACTTGTACTTGTATTTAATAATTCTAGAGTATGTAACTGTATTTTCTACTTTAATTCTCATAGGGACCATGTCTACAAGAATAAAATACATGCCTTTTGCTTCGCTGTGCTATATTTAATTTTTTTAACAATGCTTCTATCCAAACTGGGCTCCATATAGCATACGTAGTAATATTGATCCTTTAGAAACACCTATGTTTAAAACCCTCATGACTAAATCAACTAATTGTTGCAAATTTCGAAAGTGAATGATTCAATTTATGCATTTCTCACTTACGTAGTTGATGTGCTAAGAGAAATTAAATTTCCTGCCTATAAAGCAAGATATTGTTTTATATTATTTTGCTTGTTTTACAGAATATATTACATGAAATAAAATGAAAATATTCCACAACATAAAAAAGTGTTTAATTTCTGCAAAGCATGAACCATGAAGGAAAAAACTCTGTATTAGCTGGAGAGGTGATTGTTCTGCTAATCACGCTTCAATTCTCTTGAAGAAGTGTCCTCATAGCGTTACACATAGTCCGTAACCGACGACGCATCGAATAAAAGTTTAGGTATAGAGGGAAACGACAGTGTGCCTAAATCGAATATTCGCCCATACAATTAGGATTCTGCAAGATATATACTAAGTTTAAATCCAATCAGAAATTTGTAGTTGGCGGTATTCCATTGTAAGGATGGAATACGTGCGCCGGGGAAATCGCAAGGTGTGTGGGTATGGATAGAAACGAGGGAGGCACCGCGTCCGAAGGTAGGCATTTGTGCCTACCTACCTCCGAGAGAAAGATAATGAGACAAGGGAGTGATAAGGGTGACTAGATCTAATGGCAACAGGCGTATCTTAGTGTGGTCCTTAATGTTTCCGGATTGAAGATGTCCGGCCGCTCCTTCGATATTCCCTTATTTTCACGGACAGGTAAGGGCAGTAGGTTCCGTGCCAGGGAAAAACAGCTTTGTTCTCAAAGCATGTCCACGGCATACGCCGCACATCACCGTCCATTGAGCCTGGCGTTGTAAGCCTGAAAGATGAAGAGAAATAAAATGAGAAATGAAGGAAAGAACGATTAGCCAACCGATCTTCGAAAACCCAAAGTCAGAACGACTGCACCAATGCGGATTGAACCCAGAATCTCCTGGATTATGCAACCGCCTGAGCAATTCCGCCTTGTGAGTCACAAGGGATTCATTAGTGCTTCCTGCAACTACTCGCTACCGCTAGTAGGTACTGAACACTTACGTAGCAAGAGAGAGCACAGCAGCAATCACGGAGCTCATTTACCTGTCGAGTTTAGACAAATGGCTGGGAACATGGGTAACCTTTAACCCAAATGATAATCTGCCGAGTGAAAGGCAAGGATGCTCTTGCACTTAGCACTACTGGCACTGCCTGTGATGTCTCTTAGATTTCGAACGTTCCTGCCTAGATCAATAATAGCGGAAGCAATTTTTTTTTCATCAGGTAATGCAGTCAAATCGCGATACTAAAGGATGTGAAATTGTGACTGTGCACTTGTGTTCCGACCTATTAGCTTAATATTTATTTAACGCTTATTCTTGTGTACTGCAGATAAATTATGGAAACCACATTTGTGTTTACTTTGATTTTCTTTGTTCTATAATTTTGTGTCCTCAAAAATTTTGTGAAATTATTATTTAAATTAATGTTTCAATATGTGTCTTTATTTGTGTTACGTTCTACAGGAATTCAATAAAAGGAAATTTGTTATATCCCACTGTAGCTTCAAAATAGCGGAAAGGCTGAAGCCAGAACACGCTATCATCGTGCTCCATTATAATGATCTTCCTTCCCTTAATGATGACTGGTAAATTAAGAAAAAATGTTATTTATATAATGGTTTCCTCTAGAGATGCACAGTGGAAAAACGCAAAGATTAATACAGCGATGGCGAAAATTTTCTAATTAATGTGCGAATTACAGCTGGGTTTATTACATTTAAATGTCTGATGTGGCAACTTTATTTCCTTTCAATCGCCAGGAAAAAATTTACTTCTAACATCCAAACTACTTTCAGGAAGGTCATGTGTTATTCAGTTAATAAAAGCTGACCCCTCGAAATCCACTATACTCCTCATTTCGTGAGTTATCTTGCAAATAATACATAAATTACTTTTAAAAGGTGTTTAGTTTAACAATAAGTTATATTTAGCTTTAGCCTAATATAATTTGTAAAAATGTACCATAGAATTGATTGCAACAATTTTGTTATTAAAATAAAGTAATATTGCCAGTGGATATTAAGTGAAGCAGTATAGTTATCCATGAGTTCTTGAGTCCTACTAAGAATGCCACTTACAAATGAAGTTGTTTGGTTTATGTACTGTTCGTCTTTTTTTTAATTCAGTCAACTTTATTATATAAAATTAGTATTTACAATTGAGCTAATAACATACAAAATAATTCCAAAGAATTTTAACACTTATATTGAGGATACAATCCAATGATTGCCCTCAGAATATAAATAATAAAACTAGAATAATAATAGTTTTTAAAAAGGAAAATAATACAAAGTTTATAAGCGGAGAAGATAAATGTGATGTTTTCTCTTTAATCTGCGTGACGATCGTTCTTCGGGCATGTTCTGAGAGTTTCATTCAATAAAGAGTCAATGAAGGATGTGACAATTGAGTACATGAAGACTGAAGAGCAGTTTCAACTGTAGGAGTACGAAGATCTTTGTGAAGTGAAGAATTGCGGATGTACCAAGGAGCATCCGTTATGATCCGGAGAACCCGATTCTGGAAGGTCTGAATTCTGTTGACTTGTGATTTGGAAGCTGAACCCCAAATTGAGCACCCGTATATCCAGATAGGTCTGATTAGAATGAAATATACGAGCCTTTTGAGATTCAGTGGTAGAGGTGAACAGTCTTTGATCAGATATTTGAGTTGATGAAGCCTGTACCTCAGTCTTGTTACCAAATAGAAGATGTGAACATTCCAGGTTAGTTTAGTGTCTAATGTTAATCCCAAATATTTGACAGACTCAGCTTGCAGGATGATTTCATTATTTAATTTGATTATATTCTCCGTTTTCAATTATTCTTAAAATTTTTGACCACTATCGTTACTCAGTATCTGTTATTTCGGCATCGGAATTATGTCAGTTGAAAATATGTACAGTTACTCAAGAAAGTATTCGTCTGCATTTTAAAAAATTCTAGCAGCCAAATTAATGGAGGGAAAAATGTGATTTTTTGGACATAAGATCAAGTGGTCATACAGTTTACGTGCTTTGGTGGTTTTTCAGATCATTCAGTTTTTCAGTTTTATAAATTTTTGAAAAACATGCCAAAATTGCAACTCTTTTGTACGTGGTGTTTTCAAAATTATCTTACATGCATTGAGTAGAGCAAAAACTGCCCAAACATTAAACCGTATTACCATTTGATTTTTATGTCCAAAGAAAATTAGATTTTTCCCTCCATTAATTTGGCTGCTAGAATTGTTTAAAGTGCAGACGAATACTTTTTTGAGTAACTGTATGTGTATGGAATGCGGTCATTCGATGCACAGGATGTGGTTTCAGGAAATGAGACGCAAATTGCTTTACTCTCTGCACCTTCCATAGAGACCTACGAGACATGATATGTACATATAACAGTAACATTCAGAAGACGAAGTAAAGAACCTGTGCCGTGCCACGAAAATCGTGTTCGTATGCCATAGGTTCGTCATCCCTGAATTAGTGTTTAAGCTAAATCTAAGGAACCATATAACTTCGAAAGATATACCCTGCGTTTTCCTATTAGTTCTAGATTGCAATTTAAGAATGCACCCATCAGTTCTAGTTATTATTGTTTTGAAAACGTAAAGGTATAATGTGCTAGTAGCAACTACCTAGAAAGGGTGCAACAAACATGATAAACTTAATCTGATGAACTCTAGTTACCTTCACTTACAGTAAGCGAGAAACAAACAAACAAACAAACAAAAACTTGTAAACGATATGAAGTAATAACAAAGAAATATAGGTCATTAAGACGTAAGGTCGAGTTAATCTTAGTACACGTGTAGAATGGCAAACCGGAATACAAAACTTTCAAGGAAAACGTGCTCCCGTCCGTTTCATTGATACCTCCTAGTGAAAGGGACTGCGGATGCGTTCAAGGAAAGCAACATGTTTCGGAATCGCGAATGACATGAATGAAATTAAGTTTACAAGATATGTGTCCGTTTCTTCGATAACACACCTCTCCCCCCTCTCTCTCTCTCTCTCTCCCTCCCTCATTAGCCGCAATGATGAGAGAACCCTATTGGCATAAAAGGCAAACAAAAAAACCTCTAAATCACCAATAAAGGGAAGTATTGGAGTTCTCGTAAGAGAAACCAAATTTAATTTAAACCATGCTAATACACTTATTGCTTTTATAAGATACCAAAAAGGCTACATTTTAAATATCGACGAGATAGCAACGCAAACATGCCTTTTCCGAAACGCCGTAGAAAGCGTCACCTAATTTCTCGTAATCGTATAGCAATTCAAATTAAATCGGTACTTTGACAGCATTCACAATTTCAGGATTACATTCCGTTTGAATGTCCTATTTTTGGGGCGCCCTTTCGATTCTGAGTCCGTAATTGGTGAATGGCTAGTAGAAATCCAATGCTCTTCTCGAATATTAGCATTTTGTCGACGACAATTCCAGCAGTGGGCTTAAATTTTATTGATGTGATGATTACACTGCATACACTTCATGTTAGTTAATAAAATCAAAATGCTGTAAACCTCTTGGTTTTGTGAACTCTCTATTTTCCCATCTATCAGGTGATTTTTAAATAAGCCTATTCAAAGGACTAAATCCTTGAGTGAAAACTCCTCAGCTTCACTTGTAAAAGACGGCAGAGGGACCAGGCGTACTGCGTACTGACCTTGAGGACTGGCACTGTAATGCCCGCCATTTCTACTGGAATCTACGAGATAATCGCGACGTAAAGTCAGCAGTAATATGTCATTAAAACACACAGTAGCTCGGTGTATCAATTTCATGGAAGTAGAGTATTTCCTAGATAAAGAGCTTCTTACGAATGAAATCGAGCTGTCGTCTGCACAGAAGACGCCGTATTGGACGTGTAGATTCCACTGCGAAGTATATGTTTGTAGTGTATTTTAATGAAATTTGGGATCACATCATGTAAACACACTGTGATGTGTATTCATTGTAACAACACCCGAAGGACAAAAATTTAAGTTTTCGCAGCCACGTAAACACCACAAATCTGCTTATTTTAAATTATTGCCATTCACTTGAAATGTATCAATGTAACTTGTACTAAATAATTAATTTAACATATGAAACATGATACATGCTTATTAAACATACTGTATGTTACTTTAATATTTTAACAGGTTTCCGCATTCAAGGTCCGATGTCTTACATAAGTGGGATAAAGCTGTTTGAAGGGAAAACTGGAAACCTTCAAGATACAGCAGCCTTTGTAGTAGTCATTTTACAGACGACTGTCACAACTTGAGGCCTGGGAAGAAAGTATAAAGTTCTTAAACGAAAGTGAAATCCCCACTACATTCAACTTTCCTTCTCACTTGACAAAGAAGATAGTTACAAAGAATACTGAATGGGCCTCAGTAGGTTATTTAGGACAGAGCTGGCACAGTTTTTGCGTTTATATGGGAAAATATAGGGAAAACGAGGGTAGATGCTAGGCTAGGAGAGCATCCAAGGAGGAAAAATGCGTTTATATGGGGGAGATAGGGAATACGAGGAGCGTTGTCAGGCTAGACAGGGGTTGAAAGGGCAGAATGCATGTTTTATACTGGAGAGATAGGGATTACAAGGTTAGATGTCGACTAGACAGGGTTTGAAAGGTCTGAATATATGCTTTATAAGGGAAAGGATAGGGAAAACGATAGGAGATGCTAGGTTGAGAGAGTCTTCATGGAGGAAAATGAGTTTATATGGGGGAGATAGGGAAAACGAGGGTAGATGCTAGGTTAGACAGAGGTTGAAGTAGGAGGAATGTGCTTTATACGAGAGTGACAGGGAATACGAGGAAAAGTGCTAGACTAGTCAGAGGTTGAGTAGAGTATACGATTATATACGAAAGATAGGGCGTAGATGATAAGGCTAGACAGGTACTGAAGTAGGAGGAATGTGCTTTATATGAGAGTGGCAGGGAATACGAGGAGAAGCGCTAGGCTAGTCAGAGGTCGAGTAGAGTATGGTTTATATGAAAGGTATAGGAAAACGAGGAGGGGTGTTAGGTTAGACAGAGTTGAAGGGTAGAGCATGTCTTGTATATGAGAGGGGTAGGGAACAGGAGCAGGGGTGTTAGGCTAGACAGAGGTAAAGAAGTAGAGTAGGGTTTATATGAAAGGTATAGGAAAACGAGGAGGGGTGTTAGGTTAGACAGAGTTGAAGGGCAGAGCATGTCTTGTATATGAGAGAGATAGGGAACAGGAGCAGGGGTGTTAGGCTAGGCAGAGGTCAAGAAGTAGAGTATGGTTTATATGAAAGGTATAGGAAAACGAGGAGGGGTGTTAGGCTAGACAGAGTTGAAGGGCAGAGCATGTCTTGTATATGAGAGAGGTAGGGAACAGGAGCAGGGGTGTTAGGCTAGGCAGAGGTCAAGAAGTAGAGTATGGTTTATATGAAAGGTATAGGAAAACGAGGGGGGGTGTTAGGCTAGACAGAGTTGAAGGGTAGAGCATGTCTTGTATATGAGAGGGGTAGGGAACAGGAGCAGGGGTGTTAGGCTAGACAGAGGTAAAGAAGTAGAGTAGGGTTTATATGAAAGGTATAGGAAAACGAGGAGGGGTGTTAGGCTAGACAGAGTTGAAGGGCAGAGCATGTCTTGTATATGAGAGAGGTAGGGAACAGGAGCAGGGGTGTTAGGCTAGGCAGAGGTCAAGAAGTAGAGTATGGTTTATATGAAAGGTATAGGAAAACGAGGAGGGGTGTTAGGCTAGACAGAGTTGAAGGGCAGAGCATGTCTTGTATATGAGAGAGGTAGGGAACAGGAGCAGGGGTGTTAGGCTAGGCAGAGGTCAAGAAGTAGAGTATGGTTTATATGAAAGGTATAGGAAAACGAGGAGGGGTGTTAGGCTAGACAGAGTTGAAGGGTAGAGCATGTCTTGTATATAAGAGAGGTAGGGAACAGGAGCAGGGGTGTTAGGCTAGATAGAGGTCAAGAAGTAGAGTATGGTTTATATGAATGGTATAGGAAAACGAGGTGGACTGTTAGGCTAGACAGAGTTGAAGGGTAGAGTATGTCCTTTATATGAGAGAGGTTGGGAACAGGAGGAGGGGTGTTAGGTTAGGAGAATTGAGTATGTGTTTATAAGGAGAGACGAGAAAACGGAGAGAGATCCTATGCTAGGATAGACAGGTGTTAAAGTTAGGTTAGATAAGAAACCAAGGAGTGATACTCAGCTAGAGGGGGGGCAGGAGGAATGCGCTTTATGAGAGGTAGGGGATACGGGGAGAAATGCTAGGGAAGACAGGGACTGAAGGTATGTAGGGTGTTTTCCAGAAGGGAAGAGTAAGAATTTCAGGAGGTATTTAGAGCACAAGCACAATATAATTATTTTAGATCACACTTAGAAGCTTTTTAGCAACATGCTTAGCTAACTTTGCAGGTATGCTGATGCTGTTTTAATGCGGTGGAACAGACATTTAACATCCTCTTACTGGCTTTAAAATATTTTTAGACATAGATACAGATACGTGTTTTAGGGTATTGGGGTAAGCATTTTAGCCAGTGTACTAGGAATTGTGGGAGCATTTAGAAACATTTAGAGACCTTTTAGGCACAGGTACAGATATTTTTTTGATATGAACAAGGCTTTCAGGACATTCTGGTATGAGGCAGGGAAATTTTAGATGTTTCAGCAGCATTTAGGGAACTGGAACAGGTAGATTCAGGGTATTCGTATAGGCTTCAGAATATTTCGAGGTGTTTTATGATGCTTTTAAGGTATTTTGACAATTTTCAAGACGTTTTCAAAGCTCGTGCTAGGAGTGTTTGTGGCTCTTTAAAGGTATTTTAGGTTATGGATGTGGCATAGGCACAGACCATTAATAGTTCCTGAAGGGGCTTTTAGATAAGTGTAGTGGCTGTTTGTCGGCTTTTGGATAAGTGTAGCGGACTATTTTATCGGCTTTTGGAAAGAGTAGTGGCTGTTTTATCGGCTTTTGGTAAATGTAGTGGTTGTTTTTATGGACTTTTGGAAAGTGTAGTGGCTATTTTTATGCCATTAGAGTTCCTGGCGGGCTTTTTTAGAAAGTGTAACGGTTATTTTTATGCTATTGGCACATGGTTTTCAGGCATTCTCCCTTGTTTATAGAGTTTTTCTCTTGTATTACACAAGTCTTATGATCTATAACCATTTCTAACGTTTTTACAGTCATATAGGATCCTTTTATGGTCTTCTCAATATTCTAATGCTACCATGCAAGAAACTACGTAGAGATGCCTTTTATAACCCAACCTTAAGCTCTGTTAGTGATATTATTGTTTTATTCAGCTTTTCTGTTTTTGTATGGCTAATTGTTGTCTAGGTGTATCGTCTTTACCAGTTAATTGATGCTTTATTAGATAAGGGTTGTAAGGGTAGGTGTCTGCCCCCTTTTATCTAGGCTTGAGGCTAGCACTAGGATTTACACCTAATAGCAGGGATAACGCCTCTCTTCCACATTCTTATTTTTATTTATTCTTTAGGTGTCAGCTAGGTGTATACACAGCACAGAGGTAAGCTTTCATTTTTTTTGAAGTATTGCGACACTTCCAATGGTATTTTTTTCGAAGTTTTCATGTGCATATTTGTGACTCTTTAAAGGTATTTCAGCTTATGATATCAGATATGAGTACAGGCTTTTAGAACATTCTAACATACTGGAATGATAATTTCAGGTGTTTCAATAGCATTCTGGAGATTGGAAGCGGGCCTTTTCAAAGTATTGATACAGGTTTTAAGATTTTTAGGAATATTTCGAGGTGTTTTATGTTGATATTAAGATATTTTAACATCTATAAGGTATTTTCAGGATACTGGTAGGAGTATTTAAGGCTCTTTGAACGTATTGTGGGCTATGGATGCGGCATGATCTCAGGCTTTTAGAGTACTCTGAACGGTTCTTTAGAAACTTTAGCGGTTATTTTTTGGGTATTGGCACATGATTTTAGAGTATGCTGATGGTGTTTAGAATGATTGAGGTTTTTTGTTTAACACTTAAAAGGTATTTTATGCTATTGCCTCAAAGTATTTTAACCCTTTTCAGACATTTTCAAAGCTTATTCCAGGAGTAGTTGAGCAGCTTTAAATGTACTTTAGCAACTAATCAGGCACTGTCGCAAGCTTTTAAAACATTTTGTGAAATTTTATGAGTAAATCAGGTATTCACCCACGTATTTATTCCGGTTTCAGGACTTGATATATTTCTGCACATAGTTTTAATGCCTCACGAACATTTATTATGCAGTGTTAGAACGCTTTTATATACTTTTAAAACACCTTTTTTTAAATTTTTACAAACTTATATATCTTGAGGAGATAAGCTATGAGACCGAGAGGGATAAACTGTATATCGATTTACAGTTTTAGTGAATGTAGAAGTATTCTAAACTACCCTACATTACATGCTCACCGATCATCCTGCCCTGAATCATCTTCTCATTGTCTATTACATTCTGTAATCCTCTAACGCAACCAGGAAACGTAACCATACGTGACAATCATAACGACCTATTCCCAAGACAATCTATGCTAACAGAACCATGCAATAACACAAGGTTTAATGTTGCATATAACAATGTAGAAAGAGATAATTTGTACAAAGAAGCCTTTCTCAGCAGCCATTACTACAGCACCATTGTAAGTTCAACATACTTAGAACTAATGCCTCAGTCTTGCAAACCATTCTTCAAACTCGAATAATCATGTAAGCCTAACTCTGCCTATCCCAGACTATCCTAACAATATGCATTCTGTCCAGTAATAATCTAACACAATCTGATACCATTCCTTATAATCTGTCCAACAATCCAGTCCTAGGATAACACTGAACATCCTAACCTAGCCTAAGATAGTATAAGCAAGATTCACGTCCAGCCTGCTATTAGCTAACCTAGCTCGATGACGTGCATGTTAACATGTCTCAATCTTAGTCAATAGTCCCCATCATCTATTCAAAACGGTCATAACTTAAAGCTATACGTTAATTATCTGTGATCTCCTATCATAACCTCAAACAGTCTAACATAAAGTGGCTTTACACAATGTACGCTATCTTCCCTGTACCGCTCCTAGCCTAATCTAGGTGAAGTCTCTTATATGCTGAATGGAGAGTCCATCCTTGCCTCACCGGATCCATACACCACTTAAATGTTCTCTTAAATCAAGAACTTTGAATGCTTTAAAGGAATTCGATAACTTCTGCAACCACATTTCTCATGTTCACAGTCAACTTTCCGTACCTAATAACCAGTCCATTATCAGATAGTTTAACACCATTGAACCGCTTTGTACACTGATAAAGGTCGTTTTTTTATGCTCGTAAGAATTCACTATGTTTTACATTGTTAGTGTATTTCTTCGTAATGAATGTGTGCCCTTCTAAACACAAAAAAGTACCAGCATCAGCGAAACAATGAACACCACCTCTCATCACCACCATCATTTCCAAAAGCCTTCCCGACAATATAACCATCCTCATCGCCTCCTATCACCACCATCACAAATACTCCTTCACACTTACAAGTACATTAACTTATACGTCCATGACCATCGCCTGCCTCCATCAGCACCGTAACTCTACACATTCGCCACCGGCACCACATAACTCCATTAATACCATAGCTCCCTAATCCCGCAATTCCCGTCATCTTCACCGCTACATTAATCAATACAATCATCTAAAGACAGAGCCTCTCACATATGAAGCTATATTATAACAGAGCCACGTACCTATAAGTTCCAGTGGATATCTCTATTAGTGTGCTTTGAACTGTCTCTGCGCGTGTGTATGTCTGTGCGTGTCTGTGTGTGTATGCGTCTGTGTGTGTGTGTCTGCGTGTGTGTATATCTGGGCGTGTCTGTGTGTGTGTCTATGTGTATATGTCTGTGTGTGTATGTCTGCGCGTGTGTGTATGTCTGTGTGTGTCTGTGTGTGTGAGTCTGTGTGTGTGTCTGTGTGTGTGTCCGTGTGTGTGTCTGTGTGTATGTCTGTGTGTGCGTGTGTGTGAGTCTGTGTGTTTATGACTGTGTGTGTTTTGAACTGTCTCTATGTGTGTGTATGTGTGTGTATGTCTATGCGTGTCTGTGTGTATGTTTGTGTGTGTATGTCTGTGTGTGTGGGTGTGTGTGTATGTCTGTGTGTGTATGTCTGTATGTGTGTCTGTATGTGTGTGTGAGTCTGTGTGTGTGTCGGTGTGTGTGTGTGAGTCTGTGTGTGTATGTCTATGTGTGTGTATGTCTGCGTGTGTGTATGTCTGTGTGTGTATCTGTGTGTGTATCTGTGTGTGAGTATGTGTGTATGTCTGTGTGTGTGTCCGTGTGTGTGTCTGTGTGTATGTCTGTGTGTGTGCGGGTGTGTATGCTGATCAAGAAGAAGAAAGGAATAAAGTAGAAAGGAAGAAGGAAAGAGAGAAAGAAGAAAAACAGAAAGAAAAAAAGAAAGAAAATTAAGAATTTTAATTCAGACCTGAGGATACTTAAGTATACTTATAAATATATGGGTTAAACACTTTTTATTCCAGCCGTATATGTCTCCTAGTTTAATATTTATGAACCATTAAATTTTTTATAAGATTCGAACAAGGACCATAGGTTACCTAAGTACGTATCACGGTTTAACACAGATAATGAATTATATCTAATAAATACATTTTTGAACCGCTCATACAACTCCCTTAGTTTAATAGCTTTTGATCATTAAATATTCTGCTCTAAGATAATAGTAAAAAATTAATCCTTAAATAGCTTGATTACAATTATTTTCTAATGATACCTGAAAAGTCTTTCACTAAGCCTCTTAGTGCTATAAACTTATTCTGATTTTACTATATTTGTCTAAGTCTTTTAACTCATTAAGAATTAAACATTTAGGTTTTACCGATTCGAGGTCGGATATGAACTTCGGACTCTTAAATAGTTGTTCAGAGAATCTATCCACTGCTATCAATTTAATGTAATTTGTTCGAAGAGTCTAGCTGCCCTACTTCGCGAATAATGAAACATCAAAGTTTAAAACTCTGATGAGACTCGAACTCCGGCCCCTAGAGATATTTTTCCGTAACTAATCAATAATACAGGACTATGTGAATCATTGTTGATGCTAAAAGGGCATAAAGTCAGTAGTTGTTATTTGGGGTGTAGAGTATCAATTCTTGGTAGCGATATTAATTTCTAGTTCTAGTTATTAAAATTATTTTCTTGGTAAATATCGGCGTTTTTAGAACGCTTCGGAGAAATGCACGCAGGACCTTTTAACAAGACATGTGGAGAAGCCACTAGGATGAAACTCGGACACAATAGCCGCTAAATTGTATACAGAAGGGGAGACTGCGAGTAGGGTTCTCCCCTCGTCGCAATAACATGCGGGGCTGTATAGTGTGCTCCAAAATTTGGTATACAGAATTTCTAATCCATGTATGCCGCTAACAGAAGGTTTAGCGTTCTTATCAGGGCATTTAAGTACAGAGTGACGCTTGTTAACCTTAAATGCTAAATATTCCAATATTTTTTCATCGCTTGTGATTCTAATTTGCGAAATTTCTCATTGTAATAAAGAGGTGTGCTTTAGTTAGCGAACATCGTATACTAGCCATTCTACGATGCCTTTCAGAACCCTCCTGTTGCATTTTAGAGGATAACACTAGCGTGTTATCGATCCGTTCAAAGCAACAACTCGCGGTAGGTTGGTGAAAATTAAACCTTTTGATTTTTAAAAGGTTTTCAGTCGTTAGGTGCGTTCGCCACAAAAATTGAAACTTGTATTTTTTATTTGATGTATATGATTAGAATTAACGCTGTGTACTTTATAGGGGTGAATCATGTCTCATAGCTGACTGGAAATGCATACATTATTTTGATTACCTCCCTCACCCAAAGCCGAGGAGGAGGGAGCCTTTAAATGCTTCTTCAAGTAAATGGCACCACGTGGACATGTAAGCGACCCTCGCAACTACCAACTCCAGCAGTAACCTTGAGTTGATCCAGAAGACTCATGCACTATAGGTCCCCTTTGCCTGAAAGACCAATTAAACCAATTGAACCAATTAAAATAACCATTAATTTATCCAGAACGTACCGCTACTTGGGTCGGCTTTGCCTGAAAGACCAATTAAACCAATTGAACCAATTAAAAAACCATTAATATATCCAGAAACCCTATGTGCTTTAGGTCCCCTTTGCCCGAAAGACCAATTGAACCAATTGAACCAATTAAAAAACGATTAATATATCCAGAAACCCCATGTGCTTTAGGTCCCCTTTGCCCGAAAGACCAATTGAACCAATTAAAAAACGATTAATTTATCCAGAAACCCCAAATAACAACTACTGACTTTATGCCCTTTTAGCATCAACAATGATTCACATAGTCCTGTATTATTGATTAGTTACGGAAAGATATCTCTTAGGGCCGGAGTTCGAATCTCATCAGAGTTTTAAACTTTGATGTTTCATTATCCGCGAAGTAGGGCAGCTAGACTCTTCGAACAAATTACATTAAATTGATAGCAGTGGATAGATTCTCTGAACAACTATTTAGGAGTCCGAAGTTCATATCCGACCTCGAATCGGTAAAACCTAAATGTTTAATTCTTAATGAGTTAAAAGACTTAGACAAATATAGTAAAATCAGAATAAGTTTATAGCACTAAGAGGCTTAGTGAAAGACTTTTCAGGTATCATTAGAAAATAATTGTAATCAAGCTATTTAAGGATTAATTTTTTACTATTATCTTAGAGCAGAATATTTAATGATCAAAAGCTATTAAACTAAGGGAGTTGTATGAGCGGTTCAAAAATGTATTTATTAGATATAATTCATTATCTGTGTTAAACCGTGATACGTACTTAGGTAACCTATGGTCCTTGTTCGAATCTTATAAAAAATTTAATGGTTCATAAATATTAAACTAGGAGACATATACGGCTGGAATAAAAAGTGTTTAACACATATATTTATAAGTATACTTAAGTATCCTCAGGTCTGAATTAAAATTCTTAATTTTCTTTCTTTTTTTCTTTCTATTTTTCTTCTTTCTCTCTTTCCTTCTTCCTTTCTACTTTATTCCTTTCTTCTTCTTGATCAGCATACACACCCGCACACACACAGACATACACACAGACACACACACGGACACACACACAGACATACACACACATACTCACACACAGATACACACACAGACTCACACACAGATACACACACAGACATACACACACACGCAGACATACACACACATAGACATACACACACAGACTCACACACACACCGACACACACACACAGACTCACACACACATACAGACACACATACAGACATACACACAGACATACACACACCCACACACACAGACATACACACACAAACATACACACAGACACGCATAGACATACACACACATACACACACATAGAGACAGTTCAAAACACACAGTCATAAACACACAGACTCACACACACGCACACACAGACAAACACACAGACACACACACGGACACACACACACAGACACACACACACAGACTCACACACACAGACACACACAGACAGACACACACGCGCAGACATACACACACAGACATACACACACAGACATATACACACAGACACACACACAGACACGCCCAGATATACACACACGCAGACACACACACACACACAGACACATACACACACAGACACGCACAGACATACACACGCGCAGAGACAGTTCAAAGCACACTAATAGAGATATCCACTGGAACTTATAGGTACGTGGCTCTGTTATAATATAGCTTCATATGTGAGAGGCTCTGTCTTTAGATGATTGTATTGATTAATGTAGCGGTGAAGATGACGGGAATTGCGGGATTAGGGAGCTATGGTATTAATGGAGTTATGTGGTGCCTTGGCGAATGTGTAGAGTTACGGTGCTGATGGAGGCAGGCGATGGTCATGGACGTATAAGTTAATGTACTTGTAAGTGTGAAGGAGTATTTGTGATGGTGGTGATAGGAGGCGATGAGGATGGTTATATTGTCGGGAAGGCTTTTGGAAATGATGGTGGTGATGAGAGGTGGTGTTCATTGTTTCGCTGATGCTGGTTCTTTTTTGTGTTTAGAAGGGCACACATTCATTACGAAGAAATACACTAACACTGTAAAACATAGTGAATTCTTACGAGCATAAAAAAACGACCTTTATCAGTGTACAAAGCGGTTCAATGGTGTTAAACTATCTGATAATGGACTGGTTATTAGGTACGGAAAGTTGACTGTGAACATGAGAAATGTGGTTGCGGAAGTTATCGAATTCCTTTAAAGCATTCAAAGTTCTTGATTTAAGAGAACATTTAAGTGGTGTATGGATCCGGTGAGGCAAGGATGGACTCTCCATTCAGCATATAAGAGACCTCACCTAGATTAGGCTAGGAGCGGTACAGGGAAGATAGCGTACATTGTGTAAAGCCACTTTATGTTAGACTGTTTGAGGTTATGATAGGAGATCACAGATAATTAACGTATAGCTTTAAGTTATGACCGTTTTGAATAGATGATGGGGGCTGTTGACTAAGATTGAGACATGTTAACATGCACGTCATCGAGCTAGGTTAGCTAATAGCAGGCTGGACGTGAATCTTGCTTATACTATCTTAGGCTAGGTTAGGATGTTCAGTGTTATCCTAGGACTGGATTGTTGGACAGATTATAAGGAATGGTATCAGATTGTGTTAGATTATTACTGGACAGAATGCAAATTGTTAGGATAGTCTGGGATAGGCAGAGTTAGGCTTACATGATTATTCGAGTTTGAAGAATGGTTTGCAAGACTGAGGCATTAGTTCTAAGTATGTTGAACTTACAATGGTGCTGTAGTAATGGCTGCTGAGAAAGGCTTCTTTGTACAAATTATCTCTTTCTACATTGTTATATGCAACATTAAACCTTGTGTTATTGCATGGTTCTGTTAGCATAGATTGTCTTGGGAATAGGTCGTTATGATTGTCACGTATGGTTACGTTTCCTGGTTGCGTTAGAGGATTACAGAATGTAATAGACAATGAGAAGATGATTCAGGGCAGGATGATCGGTGAGCATGTAAGGTAGGGTAGTTTAGAATACTTCTACATTCACTAAAACTGTAAATCGATATACAGTTTATCCCTCTCGGTCTCATAGCTTATCTCCTCAAGATATATAAGTTTGTAAAAATTTAAAAAAAGGTGTTTTAAAAGTATATAAAAGCGTTCTAACACTGCATAATAAATGTTCGTGAGGCATTAAAACTATGTGCAGAAATATATCAAGTCCTGAAACCGGAATAAATACGTGGGTGAATACCTGATTTACTCATAAAATTTCACAAAATGTTTTAAAAGCTTGCGACAGTGCCTGATTAGTTGCTAAAGTACATTTAAAGCTGCTCAACTACTCCTGGAATAAGCTTTGAAAATGTCTGAAAAGGGTTAAAATACTTTGAGGCAATAGCATAAAATACCTTTTAAGTGTTAAACAAAAAACCTCAATCATTCTAAACACCATCAGCATACTCTAAAATCATGTGCCAATACCCAAAAAATAACCGCTAAAGTTTCTAAAGAACCGTTCAGAGTACTCTAAAAGCCTGAGATCATGCCGCATCCATAGCCCACAATACGTTCAAAGAGCCTTAAATACTCCTACCAGTATCCTGAAAATACCTTATAGATGTTAAAATATCTTAAAATCAACATAAAACACCTCGAAATATTCCTAAAAATCTTAAAACCTGTATCAATACTCTGAAAAGGCCCGCTTCCAATCTCCAGAATGCTATTGAAACACCTGAAATTATCATTCCAGTATGTTAGAATGTTCTAAAAGCCTGTACTCATATCTGATATCATAAGCTGAAATACCTTTAAAGAGTCACAAATATGCACATGAAAACTTCGAAAAAAATACCATTGGAAGTGTCGCAATACTTCAAAAAAAATGAAAGCTTACCTCTGTGCTGTGTATACACCTAGCTGACACCTAAAGAATAAATAAAAATAAGAATGTGGAAGAGAGGCGTTATCCCTGCTATTAGGTGTAAATCCTAGTGCTAGCCTCAAGCCTAGATAAAAGGGGGCAGACACCTACCCTTACAACCCTTATCTAATAAAGCATCAATTAACTGGTAAAGACGATACACCTAGACAACAATTAACCATACAAAAACAGAAAAGCTGAATAAAACAATAATATCACTAACAGAGCTTAAGGTTGGGTTATAAAAGGCATCTCTACATAGTTTCTTGCATGGTAGCATTAGAATATTGAGAAGACCATAAAAGGATCCTATATGACTGTAAAAACGTTAGAAATGGTTATAGATCATAAGACTTGTGTAATACAAGAGAAAAACTCTATAAACAAGGGAGAATGCCTGAAAACCATGTGCCAATAGCATAAAAATAACCGTTACACTTTCTAACAAAGCCCGCCAGGAACTCTAATGGCATAAAAATAGCCACTACACTTTCCAAAAGTCCATAAAAACAGCCACTACATTTACCAAAAGCCGATAAAACAGCCACTACTCTTTCCAAAAGCCGATAAAATAGTCCGCTACACTTATCCAAAAGCCGACAAACAGCCACTACACTTATCTAAAAGCCCCTTCAGGAACTATTAATGGTCTGTGCCTATGCCACATCCATAACCTAAAATACCTTTAAAGAGCCACAAACACTCCTAGCACGAGCTTTGAAAACGTCTTGAAAATTGTCAAAATACCTTAAAAGCATCATAAAACACCTCGAAATATTCTGAAGCCTATACGAATACCCTGAATCTACCTGTTCCAGTTCCCTAAATGCTGCTGAAACATCTAAAATTTCCCTGCCTCATACCAGAATGTCCTGAAAGCCTTGTTCATATCAAAAAAATATCTGTACCTGTGCCTAAAAGGTCTCTAAATGTTTCTAAATGCTCCCACAATTCCTAGTACACTGGCTAAAATGCTTACCCCAATACCCTAAAACACGTATCTGTATCTATGTCTAAAAATATTTTAAAGCCAGTAAGAGGATGTTAAATGTCTGTTCCACCGCATTAAAACAGCATCAGCATACCTGCAAAGTTAGCTAAGCATGTTGCTAAAAAGCTTCTAAGTGTGATCTAAAATAATTATATTGTGCTTGTGCTCTAAATACCTCCTGAAATTCTTACTCTTCCCTTCTGGAAAACACCCTACATACCTTCAGTCCCTGTCTTCCCTAGCATTTCTCCCCGTATCCCCTACCTCTCATAAAGCGCATTCCTCCTGCCTCCCCCTCTAGCTGAGTATCACTCCTTGGTTTCCTATCTAACCTAATTTTAACACCTGTCTATCCTAGCATAGGATCTCTCTCCGTTTTCTCGTCTCTCCTTATAAACACATACTCAATTCTCCTAACCTAACACCCCTCCTCCTGTTCCCAACCTCTCTCATATAAAGGACATACTCTACCCTTCAACTCTGTCTAGCCTAACAGTCCACCTCGTTTTCCTATACCATTCATATAAACCATACTCTACTTCTTGACCTCTATCTAGCCTAACACCCCTGCTCCTGTTCCCTACCTCTCTCATATACAAGACATGCTCTACCCTTCAACTCTGTCTAGCCTAACACCCCTCCTCGTTTTCCTATACCTTTCATATAAACCATACTCTACTTCTTGACCTCTGCCTAGCCTAACACCCCTGCTCCTGTTCCCTACCCCTCTCATATACAAGACATGCTCTACCCTTCAACTCTGTCTAGCCTAACACCCCCCCTCGTTTTCCTATACCTTTCATATAAACCATACTCTACTTCTTGACCTCTGCCTAGCCTAACACCCCTGCTCCTGTTCCCTACCTCTCTCATATACAAGACATGCTCTGCCCTTCAATTCTGTCTAGCCTAACACCCCTCCTCGTTTTCCTATACCTTTCATATAAACCATACTCTACTTCTTGACCTCTGCCTAGCCTAACACCCCTGCTCCTGTTCCCTACCTCTCTCATATACAAGACATGCTCTGCCCTTCAACTCTGTCTAGCCTAACACCCCTCCTCGTTTTCCTATACCTTTCATATAAACCCTACTCTACTTCTTTACCTCTGTCTAGCCTAACACCCCTGCTCCTGTTCCCTACCCCTCTCATATACAAGACATGCTCTACCCTTCAACTCTGTCTAGCCTAACACCCCTCCTCGTTTTCCTATACCTTTCATATAAACCATACTCTACTCGACCTCTGACTAGCCTAGCGCTTCTCCTCGTATTCCCTGCCACTCTCATATAAAGCACATTCCTCCTACTTCAGTACCTGTCTAGCCTTATCATCTACGCCCTATCTTTCGTATATAATCGTATACTCTACTCAACCTCTGACTAGTCTAGCACTTCTCCTCGTATTCCCTGTCACTCTCGTATAAAGCACATTCCTCCTACTTCAACCTCTGCCTAACCTAGCATCTACCCTCGTTTTCCCTATCTCCCCCATATAAACTCATTTTCCTCCATGAAGACTCTCTCAACCTAGCATCTCCTATCGTTTTCCCTATCCTTTCCCTTATAAAGCATATATTCAGACCTTTCAAACCCTGTCTAGTCGACATCTAACCTTGTAATCCCTATCTCTCCAGTATAAAACATGCATTCTGCCCTTTCAACCCCTGTCTAGCCTGACAACGCTCCTCGTATTCCCTATCTCCCCCATATAAACGCATTTTTCCTCCTTGGATGCTCTCCTAGCCTAGCATCTACCCTCGTTTTCCCTATCTTTTCCATATAAACGCAAAAACTGTGCCAGCTCTGTCCTAAATAACCTACTGGCCTCCAGCTGTGGTTTGCATTAGTAAGTATGTTATGATATTTATGTCGATGGAAATAAATACTGTGGTAATCGTTGAATAAGTATCCCATTAGCAGCACATATTAATACCATGAAAATCTCAAGTCACATTTATTAAAATTTCTATTTATGCCTACAATGTAGGGTTGATTCAACTTTTAAACATAAGGTGCAAGATAGTTTTCCAAATCTGGAACACAACTATGAACACTAATTATGTATTTTATTTTTAAACATAATCGTCAGGATACCGATTTGTACGGGACTTTTAGTTTTCAAAAATTATGCAGAATCAAAATTAAGCCTATTACGTTTACTAATGTAGTTTTGACAAGCATGAAACAAATAATTTTTACAAAAGCTATGTGATACAATGCCACCTAAGGTCTAAGGCACATCAATTGTTCACATCTAAGACAGGTCTAATAAACAGTATTAATGCCTTAGATGTAACTTGGGTTTTGCAAATTATGCGTAATTAGTCCTTTTAACAGTAAAATGCTAAGGGCATAATTCAGCTCCTTTGCCTGTAAAACATTGAAGGCCTAGTTCAGTTCTGTTGTAAGATTGTCACAGCTTATGCTACGCACTTGCACTGGTATTGCCGTGAACAGAAATCGGAGCAATGCTTGCAAATTGTATTATATATATATATATATATATATATATATATATATATATATATATATATGTGTATATATATATGCCTGTAATATAATGTTGCAAACAAGAACAAACAGGCTGGGGCCAGTAGCTCAGTCGGTAGACACCCGCCTGCTGTTCGAGGGGCCCCGGGTTCGATTCCCAGAGGGGGTGGGAGTTTTTCTCTAACCAAGATTATTTCCTAACTTACCCAGAGTCTGGAAGTCTGCGTGAGAGTGTGAATGTGTGTGTGTGTGTGTGTGTAATCTAATGATTAAAATATTTAAAATACAAGAAACCCAACGACAAGAGATTACGAGTTAACACCATTGCCTTAGACAATTAGTTCCAAAGGAAATGCCGCCGATAAGATCAATGTAGTTAAAGGTGAGGTATAAATGGAACAAAAGAAAACACGGCGGACTAAGTTTAATATTTCTTTAATCGTAATTATACTGACGATAGCTGTGTATATTTATTTTTTAAAGCGTTAGGTATCAGAAATGTTGCATTGTGATGTTTTAAAGCATATGTAACTATGCGATTCATTATAGCATTCTCTGATGGATCCGTCCAGTTTGGCGATGGAGCTAGTAGACGACGACGGTTCGCATTCTCAGTACATTCTAAGCTTTCCCTATTACATAAATCCATGATCGAGATGTAAATTACACATTGCGCTGGAAGTGATTTTAGTTTCAACAGAAATGATTTTCTATTACTAGCATTATGCATTTTCCCCAATAAGCCTGGTCCGTTTGTCTAATAGTAGGTAATTTTCTACCTATAACGCAATAATTTTCCTTTTTACTTTCTTTTTGCGTCTCTTTCCTTTAATTAGGTATTAGAAGTTATTAACAGAGATGATTAATAAGTTTTGATGTCTTTAGAGGTTGTCTGTAACCTTGTGATGAAACCTATCTAAAATGTAATATTAGGGAACTGGGAAAAATACAGAAAAAAACTACCGACAAAATACAACCTCGAGTGAATGGAAGGTGGACCTGGAGACTTCCTGTTGGACATGCTGACAACCCAGTTTATTTCAATGTTTATTACGAGCTTGTTCCCGTTTCAGAATAAGATTAGTCAGTAATAATTTTGATATTAGTACATCGCTTTATATTTGGTTAACTTAAAGTTTTTAACTACAATCTGAATGCCAAGATGCCCATGACAAGGAAACAGGAGTCTACAGGAAAACATTCTTTAGAGTTTATACTCATTTGTATTTACATAAAAGGAATAGTATCTACTTACAGGTTTTAAAATACTTAACATTCAAATGATATGAAGAATGAGCCCCACCCCACCCACCTGTGAAGTAAATCACCCGCCCCCACTCCTACCCTTCTCCCGACTGTGGCCGACAAAAAGGGTGACCCACATTGATCTTCTTTGTTCTCCAGACACTGGATGAGAGGCTCCATTCATGCTTTGTTGGGTGTTTTATATCCGCAGGGGATCTGCGGACACCTGATCGCATTGTAAGGATTCCACATTTCCATGGGAACGCAGGTATTATTCCAGTATTCTATTGTTTTCAGCTTACAAAGAAATCTTAATCATTCTATTATTGCTATAAGAAGATATACCACGAACACTTGTGAGAATTTTCGTTGGAAACGCGAATTTCATTCTCAAAAAATCACCCCATTCCACCGAAATTCTCATTTGTGCGTCATGGAACACTTTTGCATTACTCTAGTCAGACATTCGCATTTCATTGTGTCACCTCGCGACATAATATTCTCAAAGAAATCATCCATTCCACCAAAATTCCTGTATCTGTCACGAAACGCACCTGCATCCTTCTGACGGACGCATTGCAACACTTACATATTTTTTCTCGGTCATTTCATGGGAAAGTTCGCATCCCACCGCATTCTCAAATAAACCTCATTCCACCTAAAATTCCTGTAGGTGTCATAGAACACGTGTGCATTCTTTAATTTCCATTGTTGTTATGCAATTATCTCCACTTAGACAAGTTAGAGAGAGTTAGACAGCGAGTACCTGTGAGCATTTCATGGGAACGCTCGCATCCCACCCCATTCTCAAAGAAATCACCCAATTCCACCAAAATTCCTCTAGCGCGTCCTCGGCATTCATAATATCTGCCGACACACAACTTAAAGAAACAATTAATACTACACTCAACACCCCCTTAGCGCTAACAAGAGTCACTGTTATTGAGCGAAAAACAACGATAGAAAAAAGTTTTCAAACTGATGGAGAATACGCTACTCGATAAAAAAGTTAGGACAGTAGACTATAAAGAATCCAGTACATTCGTTGTTTCTAGCTAGAAAATGCTATGAAATAGTGAGAAGAGGGATACAGCGAGAGAGAGACAGGGAGTGAGCGAGAGAGAGAGAATACGTATGTACGCATCTAGGGTATTTGTCAATGAAGTTAAAGATTGAAATAAGCATTTAGCACGCAATAGTCCTAGAATCATGAGGGCTGACCATTGGGCACACAAAGAAGGATCTTTGACAATAGAGACAGCTCACCTCTTCACTTTACAATAATGAAACACCGATGCTGATTTGATTGCCACAGTAAAATGCAATTCATTGAAAATCACCCACATTCACACAAAAAAGTCTTTTCATACCAAATATATTATTTCAGATATTATCCCAGCATAGGCGTATAATAATTCATTGTAGTCAGGGATTTTATGATGAATAAGATTGAAAATTTTATATTTCTCCCTTTCAAAATAAACCCTCCCCATACATTCAGGAAAAGGCACAACAGTAGCCTAGATACAATGAAACGTTGTAGAAATTTACAAAAAAATATCCTTTCGTTTACAATACGGGCGTGTGAACATTCCAGAAGCCCGCATGTGTATAGGTGTACAAAAGTTAATTGCATTCGGGAATTTAAAACGAAATAGAATGAAAAAAGATGATATTGTTTCGCAGCTAAAACCCCCCACATTCAGGAAGCATCCGGAAATTTCTAAAAGCTACTTATTCAGCTACGAAAGATAAGTCCTTTATTTTTCCCACGCTAAAGAACGCCGATATGTCAAATATACAGTATCATGGCTCCCAAGAAGTATCAATACAGAGCCTTCATTGAAAAAACAAATAAATCTTCTACTGTTCAGCACAGAATTAAGTTTGCCCTAAAGACACGACAGCTTGCTAAGCTCAAAGAAGAATTTCTAGCAAATTCTAAAATTTTTCTTACGAAGTGCTTTTTAAATCTTATAGCTTAAACTTTCCAGCTATCATTTTATGTTATTCTGTGGACCTAGCCAATTCGTCACACGATCTTCCCACCCACATACGCAGCATCTTTCACCTGGTTGCACAATTTAATTACATTACTCATTCTGATATCGGTTGCTACGGTAGTAGCACGCAAACTAATACTAGGAGAGTATGTCAGAGAGTCGTGTAAACTCGGGGACTCCCTCCCTTTTTATCTGTTTTCCTATGATGCCAGAATTCGCGCCTTTATTTGTTACAACAACTTCCATTGGTTCTTAAGTAGTGTTACATAGCATGCTAGGACAGTAAAATGTGCCACATTTCTGAAATCACGTGTCCTACTGACTTATTTGGCAAAAACAGATGTCTCTGCCCTTCTCTTAAGTGCATGTTTCCTTTTCTATTTTACCAACTCCCTCGAGTTCCGGGAAACGGGCCAATAACTCTGTCCCTTTCTATTATCTGCCCCCTCTTTCTTTTTTCTGAGATTTGGCCTGAACCCTGTGCGCATTAGCCTGTTCTAATTACAGCTATATTACAAGTTGGTTTTGAACATTTTAAATTATTCCCAATATTTTAACACTAATTCTTAATCCTATTTCCAATATTTTATATGCTGTTAATTCGTATGCATATTTGCTATCCCGCATGTCCACTTACAAATGCCCCCAAGTTGCGTTCCTAAAGTTGCGAACATAGTAATTTTTGGGACGTAGTTGAGAGTCCCCAAACATATCATATTTACAAATAGCTAAAGCGTGGTGAAATTGAATGATAAAGATGAATAAAAAAAATTAGGTTGTGTACCTACTATTTACATTGTTGCTGTGCTTGGTTTGCTTTGCATTTTCATACTCTTTGTAAGTTTTTCAAGCACAACTCGTTCTTACTTCGCATTTTTTGACGCACTAGAGAAAAATGCACTTTCTATTTTCTTCGCTTTTGGGGTTGGTGACACTGTAGTACATTGTCCCAATTTTCCGGAAACCTTTGAACTCTTTTATTTACTTTTGCACTAGCCCTTTTTGCCTATTTTCTTCGGTCACTGCACTCGCGCTTGGTTTCATGTAAATCTAGTTACAAAGGATAGTTGATGCTGCAATACCTTTCAGCGGTTAACAGTTCTCTTTGGGATCTGTTAATATATACTATTTACACTGAAACATAATATTTATGAAACCATATTTTATCCATTAATTTACGTTTCTTTAGCCTAAGGTGTGGCAAAACTCATTATTTACATTGCACTTTAAAATTTGATGGTATTCCCTTCTTTAGTTTTACAATATTTATTTTAAAAGATTTCACTACACAAACCCTTACAGATATAAGCCCAAAACATTATGTTCAATAAATTCCCATTGTGCAAAATTACATTTTTAAACTATGTGACCTCAATAACAAATTTAAGCAAATAATTGTTGATCTACCAATCAAGTGCCTGTTTTCAATAGTGGCATTCTTTACACTATATGGCAACTATTACCCTTTGGTGATAAATATATTTCTCTCTCTCGCTGTAATGTTGCCTGCATTGCATCTTGTAGCTTGATTCATTTTTAACATAAGAAAATTAAGACATTGAAATATTGTATACACTTTACCCTGAATTTTACTAGTTAATTCTATTAGCCACATAATCATGTCACACAAATATTAGTAATATAATAGATTATTGAAGCAACTTATGCATGATTAAATGGTTTTATAATCCTTTATGGTACCTTCCTCAAATTTTGTTATCATTTATACCCCATAGTTCATAGGCGTGTGTGCGGAACTGGGCAGTGATAACCGCTGGTCCTTTGTAAAGTAAGTTCATCCTATGGTAGCTCTTACTCCAAGCCTCTGACTTCCTTTTATTCCTTACCAAAACTAAATCACAGTTCTTTGATGTCCATTTCTTTCTGTGGCGTTTAGCTTTTGCTTTTCTGTGTTCTGCCTTTTTCTGTATGCGTTGGAGGGCTTTATAATATCATTATTAAGTATTTCTTTTATTACTTCCTCCGTTTGCTCCCTCATTGTAAATGATAAATTCCTACATGTATGAGCATATGGAGCTATGGTTTTACCTTGAATGAGTGCGTATATGCTGTGCAATGCCCGGGTTTTCGGGAGAAAAGCTTCCTTATTTTTCCCCAGCACTAGCGAAAGCATCCTTCCTGCTGGACAGATATGCCATGGACTTCTGCTACTTTTCTAGGAATTTGAGCGGCTATTTCCCTATTCCCAGTTACTTCGTTCTGATGTGCGCAAAACCTGTTTTTGTAAACCTGTCCCTCACTACTTGTGTTAAGTGTGAAGAATCGCACATATTATGAGTTATCGTAAGCCTCTTGGGTGTATATGAGTAGTAATACTTGTTGTATAGGCAGTCCCTTCACCTTGGCCGATGACGTAATATTATACTACTTTAGAATAAAAGCTGTTCGCTTGGGTACCCCGCGGGCAATATGCCAAGGTCGACTGCAGCCGCGACCGTGACCACACCTTATTAGATGTAAATAGATCTAGATTATATTAAAGAAATGGTAAAAGAGGATTTTTGTGTATTGTTTATTAATATTATTATGTTTTTCCGAAATTGTTATTTTGAATTGATTGTACTGCAGTAACATTATAGGAGTTATGTAAGCATAGTAAAAAAGTTTCGTTGACCTTGGTCGCGACCACATCTATCTGCATGAGGGTTTGATAGAAAACCAATATATACGAAGTACCCATTCTAATTGTTATTCTAGATGTAATTCAGGAGAGGAGGGATTTTCCCTATATTAGGATGTGAAATGAGGTAAGAAATAAAAAACACGAGAATGTAAGTTCATTTTTTATTTATTCTTATAAGATATAAGCGTTGAGTTTAGTTCGTCACATATAACATCGTAAAGTACAAAACTTGAAGCATTTTCTTTTGCAAGTACAAAAGTGGTACTGCCTGAAGCACTATTAATGTAGTCCTTTACATCGGTTGTGGCTAAGACATATTTTGCAAGTTGATATTGCAATATATTTGCATTGCACAATAGAAAGTATATATCATCCAGACAAAGGATGACGTGTGAATTTTCGCTTTTTATCCTAGCAAGATGTCCATTTATGTATTTGAGGCGAAACTGTTCTTCGATGCATTTGTACGACTGCCCTTTGCAGAGATGTTCGGCAAGTTTAGGTAGATGATTCAGCAGAGTCGTGAAGTAGTAGGAATGATAGGACGTCTCTTCCCTGTTTTACTCCACCAATTTCCAAGTGTGCCTCGTAATTTCTTCTTTTGTATAAGCCTAGGCTGATGTATCTGGAGTGATGCTTGTTGAGAAAGTAGGTCCGGCGATACAGCACGGGTTCCGGAGGAGCTTTTTTATGGACGCTCTTTTACTACTATGGTCCTTAGCGTCCCATTCTATATTTGGCGTGAAAGACCGGGAATTTTGCTCAGAGGCCTCTTTGTCAAGCTTGAGGTTGTTTTACGTGCCGTAAATCTACGACACGGGACCACTGGCTTTACTTCCCTTCCGAAGGAAGCCATGCCAAGGATTTTTACGCCCGAAAAAATCCATCGCCCTCCGCGGGGTTTGAACCCGCGACCTTGGGAGTTCCGGAGGAGTCGCCCCAGGATGATGGCGCAGCATCCTGCTCTATTTACCTCTGGACCTCATCTCGTCGACTGTTATACAGCTACAGCAAAAGAAGCATCGTGTCTATTTGAGCTATCGGCAGGACATATGGTGTTAAGTTTTTTAAGCTTATGATGTTTCAACCAATTAAACATGGCGTGAACGTGTTTGCATGCACAGGATGTGTTACAGAAATTATGACATGGAAATTGGCAGTGGAACTGATGATAGAGTTTTCCGGTTTGGTCAACTATATTCATTTTTTAAATTGATAAACGTTCTGCCGCAGATTTCAGAAAGAACCTCACATTTATCCTCGTCATAAGCGAAGAGAGAGATGTGCCTCGCCCCCTCCTCTTCTAGTATAGTTTTTAGCATGCTATAAGGAATGTAACCACCGTTGAAATTTATTCCATTTTTGCTTTCTCCGTTAAATGCATCTAATTTACTATTCCAAGGATATGGGCTTGTAAATGAAGGTTTCAACAATTCCTTTTCCAACAATGACCAATTCCTTTATGATTAATTCTTTGCCGTTTCCCGTGAGCGCTGTATAATCCACGACAAGACCCCCTTCCATCTTACACAGAGACTGGCCAGAAAATAAACGAGGTACTTACTTTTATACGCGGTAGGCATCACTGTTCCTTGTTACACCGCCAAACTGGAAACTCTCTGGGAACATCTCTCTGGCCTGACAATCTGGATCGGCGGAGTTGAAGAGTGCTACAAACTCGTTCATGGCGTATTCTCTGGTGCAGATATAGAGAGTATAGTGGAACACGTACTGGCTGCAGATTTCGGAGTAGAGGCTTTGAAGTTGGCGGTTGTTAAATGTGAAATAAACTGGCATGAAGTCTTTCAATATTTTTATAACAGGAGGGAGGCCGTACGAATCGAAATACCATACAAAAGAATTGGAATTTTGAGTTACAGCTATCCAGTGGGAACCAGGTTGGTTGTGAATATCTAAATTTATTATGAATGTAGACGGCTTAGTAAATTCTGTGGGCAGCATGTCCAAAGCAAAAACGCCTGCAAAATTTGGAATGCTTGCAAAGTTTGTGCTATCTGTAAGGTGTTCATATTTAATAATCTGTGTGCACTTTCAGATCTTTGGCTATATCAAGGGTGGCGAAAACGACTTCCCTCCGCGAGTCACCAAATATCCAGCACGCACTGCATCACTCACAGCACGTGTAAAACAAAGGGACGGTTGCAGAGAGGGAACGGCGCCTGCGAGTCAAAATAACTCGCGAAGCACTTTTTCGCCACCTCTGGTCTATATGAATAGAATTTTCAGATCACACGTGATGATTTGTGTCAACTTATTTTTAAATCTGAGCTCTATTCTTATATTCCCATTATTTAATAGAGAAACGTGACCATCTGAAGTGGCACTGTCTGGCATTAAATCGAAAAGCACTAGGAAATAACCTGTTATACACATGTCGTGCGTGATTTGAATTCCGCTGTTGTCGAGATGGATGCCAGAACCGGAAAAGAGCGTTTGGTAGGCCAACGTTGAACCTTTTTCGTGAGAGGTGTCGATATAAAAACCCTCTGCTGGAATTTGTTGGCCGTTAACGTATAATGCAAAGTATTCCAAATGGAAATATTTAAAATTGAAAGGGTTTGTGGTATGAGTTTCCGAAAATTTTGTATTTTCTGTCATACCTATGAGTATCCTTTTTGGTGGCGGTCCTAATACAGCGTTGTCTATAAGGATGGTACTCTGTCCTGGTACGAAAGTGAAGGATCTGACATCGACTCGCGTTATATCAAATCTCGAATTTACCTTTTCTAAAGCTTTCACATAGGCCATTAAGAGGTTAGGAGCCGGTTTTACTTTTTTTACGTATAGAGTGGCATCTAGGAATTGAAATCTATCTTGTAGATCTGCACTTTCACTCATCATATAAAACGAGTCCTTCGCTTTAGTTAATTTGATTTGAAGACTAAGTCCCGGTAGTAACATTGTGGGTACTTTGAAAATATCTCCATGCAATCTACCGAACATGACTACTTCTTTAGACGCATTGCTCCTATGATGGCGTTCCTTCCATCCGCGAGTAGAATCTTCGGCTTCCAAAGTTCCGTTTATTTTTTGTTTTGTTTTGTTTTGTTTTTTTTAAGCATCGTTCCCGGTGAGATCTTTGAGAGCCGTGTCGATGTACCAGAAAGCGTTGGTAAGGTGGCTTTTCGATGCATCGTGACGTGCGCTAGCAAGGTTTCTAAATAGCTGCGATAATGATAAAGCTCTTAAGCAGTGCTGGATGTTCCATTTATGGAAACGCTCAATTACTAAACAAGGAGTGCAATAAATTGTTAACACCCGTCGTTTTATCTCTCGCTGCTAAGCTGGAACCATCCGACGTTACAAATTTTCCTTTTACCATCAAATAAACATTTAAATCGATGTAGTGTTCCTTAACCCCAGGAATAATAAATTCCAACACAGTTTGATCTACTGGGGCAATGGGTTTGATTAGTATACTGAAATTTCTTAATACCGCAGACTGTATTGGCTTTTTAGCAAAGATGTCAAATTCGGATTTTATACAGGCGATAATGGTGCTATCTCGCTATTACCTTGGGCGCATGTGCTAGTGGCGGCGTGTTGCACACTGTATTTAATCAAAAACGTCTCTAGGGATTTTTCGTTTTAGAAGTCTATTTTGGACCTGATCTCTTTCTTTCACCCTTTCCTTGCTGTAACTTACTTACTAAATTTTTGGGGCTTTTGGGGACTCGCCTGGCCACGATATCCTTGAATTTGGTACCTGCCTGTTTTGTAACAATATCGGACATGATGTTTGCACCCGTGATGAGGGCTTCCCTGCCTAACGATTTTGCGCCGGTTAGGAGGATGGACATAACGGTTCTGAAAAGACTGCCCAAAAAGCTACCCAATCCTCTACCTTGCTGTAGTATGGGCTTCCTACGTACAGCGGTCCGATGTACTGACCGAGGCGCCCTCCACTCTGGTTTACATAGTACGCTGTAAGCGGGTCCATTGCCAAATGCATGGATTTTAAACTCAGGGACCTAATTTATATTTGACCCGCTTAAAGAAAATCATCTGGAACTAAATATTAAATTCCCAACGGTTTTCGTTCACCCATCTGGCTATGCCTAGTGTCTCCGATCTGACACACCTGACGGTGTTGAATATATTCCACCGGCAAGCAGGTGCAGTGACCAAATCTTCGATTTTATGTTTGCGCCTTAGATTTTCGATATTATAAACGGTATAATTATCTGTGCTTCTAGGTTTTATTAATTTGGTAAGCATGCTCCCCTTTAAAATAATATTCCATCTGGAATTTTTGGAGCGAACCGAACGTATCCCGAACACCACGGTATACCATGAAAATTATTGGTTAACCATGAGTTCGTTTTCCTATATTTTAAGGGCCACGCATTCTGGGGAACCGCTAGTTTACGGAACAGGTGGTGCAACACTACCTGTTCCACCTCGATTTCCGCCACGGCCAATTCTTTAATTATAACCTCTTCCTCCGGGTTATAAAACACTTGAAAAGCTCCGCAGTAATCGATGGTGGCCATCTGAAAAGAAAACAAAAAAAATATTTAACTTTCATAAAATGCAGCACGGCAATGGTAGGCATAACGCTACTGCTCAAGCGAACCAGATCGCCAAACTTGTTAACCATTTCAATTGCTGCGGTTCGAAAATGATTAAGTTCTACCGGAACGTAAAATACGTTTTTAAACCTGTGATGACTAGTATACGAGGGAAACTGAATAATTCTTATGCACCTAACGTAAGAGCTACCGCGCAGCTGCGGTTCGATGAGATTGCAGTAAACAAAAATGGGTTTCGTTCCGGAAATAAACTGAAAAGAGCTTTTCCTGTGCGATCTAGGGAAAAGAGTTTCCATATCGTTAGTTACTTCTCTGAGCATATTTTGATTAACAGTTCTATAGGCATGAAGATTTTGCAGAGAATTTTTATGGTGTCCACAAGATCGCCTAGACGATAATATATTCTGGTGGGAAAAAAGGTTTTTCCGTTAAAAAGTTTTTCCGTCTTACTTTCTACCTTTTTAGTGATCTTTAAATGAATGCTGTTAGCTTTTTCACTTGGTTTTGTGTGGAATGGAACGTGTTGGGACCCATTCTTTATTAACGTTTTCTAATTCTTTTATCTCTCTCTCTCTCAGATGAGAAATGGCGTAATCCTGCAGCTCCGATAGGAGCAATTCCCGGTGTTCATCGTCAGTTACCTGATTCTTTAGCGAAGCGTACAGCTCCTTAAAGTTCTTAAACTCCATTTTTCCTAACACTATTCTACCAGCTCTTGTTATAACGACATTTTTGCTCAGTTCTCCAGCTTCGTTAAGTATGTTCTCATCTATGGATTCGTAACCGTAGGAATAGGAAAGCTCTGCCAGACCTACAACCCACTTATCTCTCTGAAGAATGACCGGTTGTGCTAAATCGTTACAAAAACTAGCATGCGAATTCTCGGGATACAAATCGAAGCTAGAATCGCTCAACACGGTTATGTGAAACTCATCCATGATGCATCGATCCAGCTGTAAAGGTCGGGACCATATCCTTTCTAACGGACGAGATGCTGAGTTCTGCCATTCCTCACCCTCGTTTTTAGTATTTTATCTATTTTAAACAAAGTGGAGTTAGTTCGTAGCGGTAAAATTGTCCTTCTATAGGGGTACCGTTTAGATCGTGTAGGTTGCGGCGAACGTTTTATAACCTTTACAATTTTAAAATGTCCGTTGAGAAATTTTTTCGTAGCATTTGGCAAATTTCATCTTTTCCTTGCTTATTCTCACGGTTTGTCATTCGCCGAACTTGATAGGCCTGGGTTTAATGTTGGTTCGTTTTCTCTCTAGGGTTTTCCATATTTGTAACACTTTTTCTCATTTACTTCGGTTGGAGCCACTCCTATTGACTAACGGATGGTGCGATTATATGCGCGAACAAATTTATCGAGATCGTCTATATATCTGTACGAGTTCTTGTAAGTGAAATACTTGTATATTTTATTCTTAATGGTACGATTAAATCTCTCGACCATGGCGCATTTTACATCGAGGTTCCTGCAAACTTGATGCTCAATGTCCTCTTTTAAAAGCGTCTGAAATGCAGATCCTAAAAGGTATTTTCCTCTGTCGGATCTGACTGCGCGGGTAACGTAATCTAAGATGGCTTCAAAGGCCTTTGCAGTTTCCGTAATAGTTTTTCTTTATATGGGTTTTACACGAGCAAATCTGGAACAACAATCTACACACGTTAGGAGATACTGAACTCCATCGTTATACTTTTTAATGCCTTTATAATCAGACAAGTCGATTTCCCACACATCGTTAACGTTATTTACCGTGTAGTGGTTCCTCTGAAATTTTCCCCGCGCAGGTTTGTGCAAAGTATAGGCATCTTGTTGGAGAAGCCAATCCTCCGTTTTACGCCCATTTCCCGTAAGAGATGCGAGCTTCTGCATGGTGATAAAAGCCGAATGTTCTTCGGGATCGTAAAAATACTTATTATTCATTGCTAGTAATCCGTCCACGTCTCGAGAGCCTTGGACGGAAACAACTCGGCAATTTATTCTTTATATTTACTACCTCTGTTCGACTTTATTTAATTAAATGCTTCGTTATTCTGCAAGTGTCCGTTGTTTAAAAGAAGAATTTGTCTATATTTACTCTTGTCCGAAGGGGTGACTTTCGAGAGATCCACCTTCTTCCTAGTTAGCAATTCCCAGAGACTCCGAGTTCCCTTAAAATACCTATCCTTTATATACAAATCGTTGTCTTCTATACGAATAATGGAATCGCCCATTTTAAATTTTCCGTCCCTATCCTTGTAAATGCCGAATACGGTGCCCGTTGCCCTAGGAGTGCGTAAATAGGGAGCTAAGTAAGAACCTGCTAGATACCAAGAGTTTCTAGTTGTAAACTGTTCTATTTCTTTCTTCTCGTGGACCGGTAAAGGCAGAGCCCTTGCTTGTTCTTCGTCAAACCATTTTTCTTCTTCTTCTGCTGATTTTTCTTGTTCCTGTTGCTCGTATATCGTTTCTTCTGGAGAGAAGACGAGGCTCTTCTTGACGCGAGGGGGAACGCGAGGAGGAGGAGGCGAAATCCGTTGCGGCTTCCGCTGCGGCAAATACGGAGGGCGACGAGTCGATTTAAATTTGATCCGTTCCACGTACGCAGCCCTTTTTCTCCTCTGCTGCTTTTTCTTTTTCTTCTTCTTTAAACAGTAGGTATCTATTTACCCCTGAGAAACCAAAAAGAGTTTTTACAGCATCTAACGCTGTATTAGAGAGGAAAGTCTAGTCAACACGGCAGACGGCACAGGAATAAAAAATCCACCCTTGTGTATTATAAACATTCCTTGTTGTTAACCTTTTAGGATCTATCCATCACTCGCCTCAGACTCTTTTTACACCTTCTTAGACTGCGAATTGTGCATTTGTTGAGATTACAGTAACCGTTTAGAACATTTAGCGCGCATTCGGAAATAGCCAACACTAACTCTTTGTCAGACTTCTCCAAACTGGCTTTCCTCAGCTTCGGTCTGGCGCTTTTAATCACGTGCAGCATGTGATAGTTTGAACTTATCCGTTTGCTCATGCTGGTATACTACGGTGGGGAGCTCCGACGGAAAGATATTAGTCCTAAATCGTAATCTATTGTCGGTCTCTTGGCACAGATAAAACAACATATACCCGTGAGGCTTTTCCGTGGCATCCAAATACGCCTTAAAAGGCGATTTCCAAATTTCGGGGTATATTTGCCTGGCTAGGTGCGTCTCTTGATTCTTATCTCTAACGATTTTAAAAACCACTATGTCTTTAGCGTTTAACGATATATCTCTGCAGTTCCTACATTGCTGAAACAAATTTTGAGCGATTAAAATTACACTAATGTTTCTATGATGGCTCCCCTTCGTGAACAAGTCGCACACCTCTCTGGAATATTCAGAGTTTAGAAGGTCATTCAAAATAATGAGTTTTAGCTCTCCTTTCCGGTTCTCAAACTCTGGCACACCAATCTGAAATTTTACATGTTTTAATGTTGGCACGGTCGATTTTTCGCTATAACACCACAACATTTCTTTAAATTTTCTAACAGTGTACAAATCCTTTAAGTTGTTTTAATAAATTTACGCAAAATGCGGTCTTACCAGAATCCGAACTGCCACTATCGATCAGCGTTAAAGGGTACTGAAATTTAAGCACGGGCAGCATTATTTCGTCGGAAAATTTTTAGTTTTACCCTCAATTCGTCCGTGAACCTATACATCGAGTAATCTACATCGAAGGGACGATATAGTTCAAACACTTGGGGCAGTATTTTATATCACAACACTGTGAATGCCAGAGTGATTGTAGTGTAAACTAACGTTATTGTATGACAATGATTTTAGATGTTTGTTAGCCATAAGCATTGTTAGGAAATAAGTTTACACGGCCTCACTGAAACTGACAATAGCAGTGGGTAACAATGAACCGATGGGGTGAGTTGTTTATCACTAAGAAGAGACAAACAAATGACATCAGGGTAGCGTGCCTTTCTTTAGAAATGGAGGAAATATCTTCCCTAGAGCACATGTGTCAGTAATTATGATTGGCTGACAAAACAGGCGCTAACGTTGGCGCGATTTGGTAACCAATAGTAGCTCTATTATAATGTTTAGTCATTTCGAATTGAAGGAGTATATATTCTCGAGTCATAAGCATGTTTCACGCAGTTCTAAAGAACCATCGCGAGGTACACATCACGCAGTTCTAAAGAATCATTCGCGAGGTACACATCGCGCAGTTCTATCGAATCATTCACGAGGTACACGTCGCGCAGTCTTGAAGAATCTATCGTGAAGTGCACATCATACAGTTTGGAAGAATCTCTCGCGTCGTAAAGTTAGTTACAAAATGTGAAGTACGCGGCAACTAATACGACAGTAATTACATTCTGAAATATAACAGTTTCAGTCAGGCGTGTATAAAGATTAAAGATGTGAACTATTAATTAAGTGTGACGGCAATAAAAGTGTAAAAATAAATTCTTTTATCAGTGTTATCTTTTAGTAACAATTCCTTTCCGTTTACACGCCCTGCTCAGAGATATTTGCTCGACTGCGTAATAATACCTAGCCGGAGGACAAAGCATCCAAATCTTAAAATAATAAAACAATAACAGGCGCCCAGCAAATAAGATAACACGAACAGATTACCGCGACAAATGGCTCCCAGAACGTGGGGCGAGATAACCAGGAAGGGGCGTGATAACCAGAACGTGGGGCGAGATAACTAGAACGTGGAGCGAATGGAGCAGTGCAATTAACTACAAGACGCAGACCCCAGAAACAACCTCCAGAACAAACGCCGACGACGACGGATAACAGGACATCAGCGACTACGAGAACAGAAGACAACAGGGGAATTCGACTACGGGACACCAAGACAGCGAGACGACGCAGATCCATGGTAGTACGACGCAGAGGCAACATATACATCTAGGAGAGAGGGGCAGGAAGCTGGACATCAAAACAACGTCATCAGATAGCATTATAAAGGTTAGAAAATTCTAAATTTTATGTGTATCCTAAAACAAAACAAAAAAATTGTGAGAAACTAATGTTATTGAGAAGCGGAAGGATTAATAAAACAATGTCTACCAATATTACTGAAGAAATAATTATCGAAGGGGATAATGTAACAGTTAGCCGTAATTCAATGCAGGTTACGGAAAATAGCTCAAACAATGCAGGATTTGAGGGAGGAAATATCAGTGAAGAAAGCGAGAATAGAATGGCATGTCAGTCAACTCAAACATCTGGGATTGTTGTAAACATTTCAGGGCAGGTAGCCGACGACAGAGATAGATATATTAGACCTGTGGGTAAGAGTATCATACCAAACAGGGGTGAAGTAACTGTAATGGGTGGTGGAAATGAAGGTTCACAAAGAGATGTAAATGCAGTAGGAAATGTTAATTTTGATGCTGGTATGATAATGGAAATGTTGAGAAATTTTGGTGAAACATTAAATAAGAGTATTACAGACCAATTAGAAAGTAATAGGAAATTAAATCAAAACATGGAAGATATTGGTAAGAGTAATAGGGAATTAAGGGAAGATATTGGTAAGAGTAATGAGAAATTAGAGCAAAACTAAATCAAAACATGCAAGAAATTGAAAAGAAATTTATGGAGCTAGATAGTAGTATGATAAGAATGAGAAATGAAAATCAGGAAATAATAGCAAGTGAGATAGCAAAATTTTCAAAGAAAATGTCAGATTGAACACGGAAATATCTAACCAAAAAAGTGAGGTTAATACTAAAATTGAACATGTTGATGTAAGATGTACAGAGTTAGGAAGCCGAATGAATAGCATTTCAAGTGAGCTAAGAGAGATGATGGAGGCTACGAATGCAGATTTAATTCAGGTGCAAGTTAATTTCAGAGGGGAGATATCTGAAATTCAGAAAGAATCGGAAACAGAAAGAAATAAGTTGTCCGAAGAAGTCAAAACGTTGTCTACAAATTTGAATCAAAAACTAACTTCTGAATTAACACGCACCAAGCTGTTCAAAATGAAAACAGTAGAAAATTGGAACAGACAATAGAAAGTCTGCTAGGTACTGTAAATAGGTTAGAATTGAGTTCAAGGGTTAATATATGTGATGTCAATGTATCTGATGCACAGAATAATGATAGAGGTATTTCCTCAGGTGTGACTAATAATGTGAGTGACGCGGAGGTTTCATCCATAGCCTACGCCGAAACTCAGAGTGCACAAGTAACAGTAGATAATTTAAATATGGGAATAAGGGACATGCAAAACTATAATTATATCTTAAGCGATTTGCCACTTCCAAAATTTAATGAAAACCCCAATCCAGTACAGTTTATTGCAGACTTGTCAGAATACTTTCAAATTAAAAAGATACCGGAAGCAGTGAAAATGATAGTTGTTAAAAGATGTTTGGATCAGAAAACTTTAGATTGGCTACAAATGGTATCAGGGGGCGAAATTTTATATAAATCCTTTAAGAGGCTATTCATGAACAAATTTTGAAACGTTACGATACAGTACAGAATACGAGCAATGCTTAGCCATGGACAATTTGATCCACGAGTGGAAATATCAATGACTGATTATTTACTAAAACATGCAAGTCCGGTTAGGAATTTGTCACTTCCGATCAATTAGGAAGATTTTGTGAGTTTGCTCACAAGGTATTATCCTTTAAGGATACAAAATTATTTATTAATTGCTAAATTACATGGTATCTTTGAGATTGCAGAATTAATGTCAGCTTTGGAACAACAGGAAGAAGATATGTCTCGAGAGTGGGAGCATAGATTTACAGACGTGCGAGATAGACGAAATTACCAAGTTAGTCATTATCACCAAAGCAGAGGACAAAAAAGACGTCATGAGAATAATAACAGGCAACGTTACCAAACATACGTTCCAAATTTTGAAAGACCAAGGATAGATGGGAGGCCAGGTCGGCAGAAACAAATAAATTACGTCAGGACAGAAAGATTGCCGGAAAGAGGTCCGGATCAAGGAAGGCGTTATGTCAGGCAAAGGGGAAATTTCACTCACTGGAGGGTAAAGACTAACCGGGAAAGATCAGAGGAACAGAAGGAAAATTACGTGCCAAGAGGACATAATTTCAGAAATCGAAGATTTTGGACTCGAGGAAGGGGACCTCAAAACCGTAGGAGCGAAAATTAAATAAATTTAGCGCCGGTTAGGAATGGCAGTCCCGTACATGAACATGGAAGTAACCAGGAAAACTGTCAATAGACTCCTGCGCAGTAGGTTCTCAAGACGTCTTTAATAATTCAGTATCCATTACCAAAATAAGCAATATGCCTACACACACTCTGTAAGAAGATTGCGGCAAAGAAAGATAAGGAGGAAAATTTTGAGTCACCTCATATTAAGATAGAAATCGCGAAGAAAGAGATTATTGCGACTATAGATTCCGGTTCATCAGCTTCAATTTGTTCGCAGAAATTTTATATAAATTTGATAAATGAAGGTAACAAAATTATGGTTCTTCCCACCAGTAATTTAGTTTGTCGTGTTGCAATCGGAAGAACGACGCAGGTCATAAAAACACAAGCTCTACTAAACATACTTATCGGCGAAGAAACTTTCGAGGTTATGTTTCTAATTGTAAACCATTGGATTTGTGACAATTTTAGGATGTGACTTCCTACATGAATATGAAGCACCTATAGATTTTAAATATGAGGAGTTAAAATGACAAAAGACAATAGAGAAATAAAGGTACCGTTAATAAAAGAGAGAGTCACCGTGATTGAGAGGACAAAGGAAGAGGAAGATCTTTCTGATCAAGACTTTTTATGTAAATAATGAAAACGGATGGAAACGGTCAGATAAAGCAAGTAGTCACAAGATATGAAGGGAACACTATGCCATATTTTCGACAGCTAATATAAAGGCCAGATGAAGTAGAGAAATTTACGACCTGAACAAAAGGCGATCGCGCTAGCGAGACAGACAATAACTGGGAAGAGAGGAGAAGTGAAGAAATACTACACAAGTGTGAAGAGGCTTATAACATTACGAATACAAAAGACAAATTCTTCATGGCGTTTTGATGAACAATAGTTCAGTATTTAGTAATATATCAGACAGATGTAATGTATATCAGCATACATTTCAGGTAGAGGATGTGCCACTTGTAGGCATAAGTATGATAATTTTCCTACAAGTCTTAGGGACAAAGCTAGAAAGCTAATAAATAGTATGTTAGAAAATGGGATTAATGAGCAAAGAAATTTTCAGTATGGAAATTCGACTGCTGGAGTGTAAAACGAGATGGTAGTGTGAGATTAATATTAGATGGTATGGATACGTGAATTTCGTTCAGAATCTACTCAACGAAACAGTAAACAATGTGACAGGATAAGTAAAGCTAAACTGCAGAATAAAGTATTGGAATTTAAGAGGGTTAACTATGTATAAGGAAGTATATATAAATGCAGGAGAGAAATAATTGTTTAAAAGGGAAAAGGAACATTTTCTCAGTAACCTGTAGCCAAAAATTGAAATGAATCATGTAATAAGGATAAACTAATGCCATATTAAAGTAAAAGTATGTAGATATAATTCAAAGAGTATTGTGAATATCAAGTACAAAACAATAAAAAAGGGTAAGGATAATTAAACCCAAAGATTTATGTAGCACACAGATAATGTGAAATTATGTCTTAGAATTAAGAGAAGTAAATATATTTGTGTAGAGGATGAATATTTTGGTAAATATGTTCATTAATTACAAAATGAACCAGGGTAAAAATCATGAGTGTGTAAATTTTTATGTCATTAACCGAAGAAAGTATAACCATTTTGTAACAGTGACCTAAATAGTTCAGGGTACAGTATTTTATGTATAAAAATAACTTGTAAGGTCAGATTCAGGTATATAAACACATTAAACCCGAGCCAGTGAATAGTGGCGAGAAAAAGGCAAGATGTATAACGTGTGTAAAATGCGTGTGCAGTGTTACGTGCAAGTGATAAATACCGTGTGTTACAAGATTCAGGAGACTAAAAACCCGATTATAAAATTTCTAAAAAAAGGTTGTAAACATTTATAATTATGTTTCTAGTGGGACATATGAGGCAGTATTTTATATCACAACACTGTGAATGCTAGAGTGATTGTAGTGTAAATTAACATTATTGTATGACAATGATTTTAGATGTTTGTTAGCCATAAGCATTGTTAGGAAATAAGTTTACACGGCCTCACTGAAACTGACAATAGAAGTGGGTAACAATGAACCAATGGGGTGAGTTGTTTATCACTAAGAAGAGACAAACAAATCACGTCAGGGTAGCGTGCCTTTCTTTAGAAATGGAGGGAATATCTTCCCTTGGGCACATGTGTTAGTAATTGTATTTGGCTGACAAAACAGACGCTAATGTTGGCGCGATTTGGTAACCAATACTAGCTCTATTATAATGTTTAGTCGTTTCGAGTTGAAGGAGTATATATTCTCGAGTCATAAGCATGTTTCACGCAGTTCTAAAGAATCATCGCGAGGTACACATCACGCAGTTCTAAAGAATCATTCGCGAGGTACACATCACGCAGTTCTATGGAATCATTCACGAGGTACACGTCGCGCAGTCTTGAAGAATCTATCGTAAAGTGCACATCATACAGTTTGGAAGAATCTCTCGCGTCGTAAAGTTAGTTACAAAATGTGAAGTACGTGGCAACTAATACGACAGTAATTACATTCGGAAATATAACAGTTTCAGTCAGGCGTGTATAAAGATTAAAGATGTGAACTATTAATTAAGTGTGACGGCAATAAAAGTGTGAAAATAAATTCTTTTATCGGTGTAATCTTTTAGTAACAACTCCTTTCCGTTTACACGCCCCGCTCAGAGATATTTGCTCGACTGAATAATAATAGCTAGCCGGAGGACAAAGCACCCAAACCTTAAAATAATAAAACAATAACAGGCGCCCAGCAAATAAGATAACACGAACAGATTACTGCGACACACTTCTAAGAGAATGTGCCCTATCTCTTCATTCGTACAATATCTTAAGCCTTTCTGCCTTCTTCTATTTTTCACGTACTTGGATATTGCTCGTTCCACCTCGGAATCCATAATGAGAGGAGTACACTCGTTCAGTCAGGTTTTATATACACAAAAGGGACGGAATCGTTAGAAATTCGTTTTCTCTTGTGTAAACAAATTCTATAGATTTTATCTTCCGGTTCGGAGACGACATACACAACATCCGATCTTTTGCGTTTCTAACTACAGTGCTTTGATTCACGTTCTCGCCAAGAATTAAATTTTTTATTGAATTCACAATTAACCAGTTGCAAAGAGGCGTAATTCAAAGTTATAACTCTCACTTTACAAACGGTTTTGAAATCTCCATTTGATAATCGTATTTTGTACGCGTAATTTTTTGTGCCTCCGGATACAAATTCTGAAATATAGGATTCGGGTCCATAGTCCGTGAGCTCATCCATCATGTCTCCCAAGTTATCCCCGCATTCGACGCTACACTTCTCTCCTTTCCTAACTGTAAACACTATTGAATCTGTATCCGTGTATAACATGTATCTGTTTAATGCCTCTAGGTAGCTGTATAACTTAAGCCTTGTACCTGCAGTAACGTATGCTCCTAATACTTCATTAATATGCGTCAGTAGAGAAGCTTAAATTTTTCCGCATATTTCCACGAAAACCAAACGATTTTGTCATTCGCGAACGTCAAATTCTGCACCTCAATGCCAGGCGTGGTCAAGAACGTAAATAATTCCCCGAGGCTCCCTAATCATTTTCGTGCGTGATCTATTGCTCTGTTCGGTGAGTTTACCCCAAAGCTATTCAGAAACAATTTCGGTAGAGACCTTGCACCTGGGTTTTTTCTAATGGCCGACGTATCCAAAAGAATTCCTTCGCTCTGAAAGCTTCAAACGTATTTTTCCTTATCCTCTTCGCCCTTAACCCAAGAAGGGTACCCACTGGTCTAAGCATTTAATTTAAAAAACATTAATGTAGTCTACAAAGAGCCCGCCTCCTTTGTTTTCGTCGTACTGTTCAACTTCGTCTTCATAAAATTCATAACTTTCTCTCACTTCATAACCCATTTCAATGGCTTTTCGTACCTCGTCTACGATCCAAATACCGTTTTGTTCACGTTCACCTTCGTCGTGGCCACATTCTCCATCATTTTCCTGCTCCGGACAGGTGTAACAAAGACCAAATATTAATTTTTGCGACATCTAAAGGGCAAGGCAGAATGACAAAGCCTTCCATTTTTTGACAAAGCTCTACACTTTTTACTCCCTCTTTTTTGAGTATTTCTGTAATACTGGCGCAATCTTTGCCAATCTGAATTATGGGATGACCTACGGGAAACTTAAAATATTTACATATATAAGGATACAAAGACATCACTCGTAATATTTAATGCGAGTTTTTTCATCAATTTTGCAGTAAGTTTTCAATGCTTCCGTTTTACCTCCAGAGAGCGAATCTCTTAAAATAAGAGGGTCATTTTTCACAAGACGGTCGTTGTGTAGAACCGGATGATGGTTTAAAATATCCTCAAATTTGCACTCCCACATGACGCGACACACGTAGCCTGTCGACACAATTTTGTCCAATCGACTTATGGTAAGCTCGTATCTATCTGCAAGAGTTTCTGTTCGCGTGTCTACGACGGGAACATCTATATTAGCAAGACACGTATGGCCGTGGTAGTAACACACCATAAATTAAATACCTCACTCGTCTCCTCACAAAAACCGTCTAATTTGAGATTAGGTAATACGGGTACCCTCACCTGTGTACTATTACCTACATGTTTAATGCACATACTCCTTTTAATTTCTTCACATATAAGCCACATTAGAGCTTTTTAAAATTGTTTATCCGCTTTTCTATAACCGCCACAAGGAATAAGTCCTATAATCTTTGGTTTCAAATATTTTTTCTAAATACTTTGTTGCATTCTGGGGCTATTGTAATAGACTCTTGAAATACGTTAATACTTCCGATGTTTAGGAATGTATTTCTGAATGTAGAACACGCTTCTCTCAACACTGCAATATCTGCCATACAGTAGGCTTCAAACTCTTTCCTGAAATCGAAAACGCCATCCTTTTCTTTCTCGTACCACTGGAAAAATTCACTGCGTTCATCTTGCATCATATGATCAACACCGTAATAGACAGGATCGGAATAACCGCCCACATAGCTCATGCTTTCGGGAGTATTAAAATAATGCAGAAAGTAACCTTTTGTTACACAGTCTACTCCAAAAGCTTTTGGCACACTTCTCAATTTCATGGGTAAAAAATTCAAACTATCCAAAAAGGTTACATGTTCCATTTTCATGGATAAAATTTTAGCACCATTCATTATTAAATCAGGTACCCATCCCTATTTTATTACATAACCTAAGACAACATGAGATCGTAGGCTTTGGCATTATGTGCAATTGAAATTATCTTTTCACAAAAAGGTCTACCTTGTCGCAGATATTTGATAAATTTTTGATGCAGCCATCTACCCGAAATGAATGCCTACGTTTTCCACATTGACTGCACTCTTCCCTCAAATCTTTGTTTTTCTCGCAAAGAAAACAAAATTATTTTAAGCAGAGTAAATTGGGAACACGAAGATGCGCATTGTGCCTTATTCGCGTGCTTCGAGTACATTCGATGTCGTAGAACACAAATGAAACTTTTTTTCTGCGGATTGTATTTTTGCGGCAAGCATTGGCATATAACACAAGTGGCCTATCATCTCGCGACTTTTACAACTTTTACAGTATGCCATATAACACTAGTGATTTGATTGTAACTACCGACTACAAATTAAACAATGACGCTTCCATTCACAAATTATTTGAGTGAAATATATTTGCAAGACTTGTGCAGATAGCTGTTTTTCAGCATGCATGCAATGTTTCATATGCTTGAATCAATTATTTTCTCGAAGAGAAATGCATATAAAGTTTTTATTTGTAATGATTTTTAAAAATGCTATGTTTAAATCATATTGCATAATAACATGATATACATAGTTTCCTTTATTAAGCTGCGTCCTTCATAATATATAAACAAACAATAAAAATTAAATTTGCTTCGAACGGCGTGGGTTCCAATCAGATTGTACGAGAATATCTGAACATTCGTGTTAAACAGTAAGGGGCAGAATACTGATAAAGCTCTTAACTTCACTCAGGCGGACCGAAAGCAAAGCAAGCGAAAGTGATGTGGGAAGAGTCCCCCTAGAGTCAGCAGTGTGTTGAGTAGGTCAGTTACCGAGTGCAAATCGTCACCAGAGAGTGTTCGTGGAGGTGTTTCATCCAAGGAGTTAAGTGTGCTGTTATTAAAGACGTGCAAAATGTTTCAAATTTTATATTTTGTGAAGAGTTTCTTTCTTTTCTGTTTCATTTCTTTTTATTTAATATTGGAGCTATGCGGCGAGTGTCTAATAAAGTATTTCTTTTAATTGTAAAGTAATTGCGAGGCTAGAGGCTTCATATACAACATATTTAAATACTTTGATGAAGAAAAAATACTTGGTTCTTTAAAGCTGCTTTTGGAGGCGGTGAGAATGTTTTCATTCCAAATGCAATTTTAATTTTCAAAGCCAAACAGAAAACCGGAGATCATCATCACAAAATGAATTATGAGAATTTTCTTAAATAGAGAAAGGAGAAATTATTACCTAACCTGCCACCTAATGGACTGATCGTCATGGGTAATGCGCCCTATCACAGTGTCCCGGAAAATAAGCCGCCAAATAAGTCACATAATACACAATTTATTAAAAACTGGCTTACAGAAAATGGAATACAGTATGAGGATTCCATGATGAAGGCAGAGCTACTGGAATTAGTAGAAATTCATAAGCCTTTAACCATATACAAAACTGACACGCTATTTCGCCAGCATGGACACGAAGTAGTGAGACTTCCGCACTATCGCTGCGATTTGAATCCGATTGAGTATATATGGAACATCGTCAAGAGGAGAGCAGAGAAAAACGTGACACAAGCTGCAAGTGAAATAGAAAACCTCACAGTGGATGCGATAAATTTAGTTACTGCAGAGGAGTGGAAAGCTTTGTGTGAACATGTGCGAAGACTCCAACAGGAATACTGGCTAAAAAACAATCTGCTAGAGGAACAAATAGAAAGGATTGTAATCGAACTTGATGGGTTGACCAGTGATGAAGACAACACTGATGGTGAGGCTGAAATGAATGACAGCAGCGGTGATGCATCAGGCGTGGAACCATTAAAATAAGGTAAGGCGGAGTTCACAACTTGCAGTGACTGCATACACCTCTCCTTACAAGCAGTGCTTACCATCCTCCCTCCTAATTACCGAATGCTAGCGCCAAATACCCTCCCCTCAAGCGGCGCAGAGTTATGTTAGTGATGTAATAGTCTTGTTGAGGCAGTAGTGTCCTGTTGTAAGCCAGGTCTCAAACTTTGAGGAAGGGATGATCTGGAGAGGAAACACCAGGTGGCCCAATCGCGCCGTATTTGAGTGCATATAACCCTTCTGGCGTTAAAAGAGTTGCAGAACTCAAACGGTGCAAGTCCAAGTAAATAAAGTCATTGGGGAACAGGCGCATTAGCGCCCTAAAAACCTACCACCACCACCACAGCCGCCGCCGCCGCCGCCACCACCACTGCATCGGTTCTCAGAAACGTCCATATGGATACACGGAGACGGTTGGAACATCGTATCAATCAACAGGAGCGAAATTTCGAACACCTATTCAATGAGCACGGTTAGCACAACACTGGCGTTAGATGATAATGATGATAATAATAATGACGTTTATAATAACAAGCGAAAAAATGACAGTGAAACACTGCGTGCTCTCATGCTTGTTATTTATAGTCCGTAATGTTAGACAATAACAGCGTAAACACAGTTTAAAAATAGCTATGGGCGGATACGGTTAGGTCAAATAAAGACATTTTAATGATTTGTGAGTCCAAAAAGTTACTTTATTCCCTCGAAAATAAAACCTGTGTAACTGAAGTGGAAAGTATTCTCAGACCTTTTCGGTCTATTATTGTCTATCATCACGGACAGTACACTCTATTGCAAGCTAAGTTCCTCTCAACGAGCGCGATCCGCTCATCGTCTTTGCTGATAAGCAAGAGGAGTAGAATGAAGCTGGGCTGACCCCGTAGCTCGGTCAGTAGAGCACCTGCCTGCTGTGGGAGGGGTTCGATTCCCGGCTGGGTGCTGGGAATGTTTCTCTAGCTAAAATTATTGTTTATCTTCCCCAGAGCCTGGAAGTATAAATGAGAGCGTGAAAGTGTGTGTAGTCTAATGATTAAAGCCCAACGTTTACCAGAAATTCAATGACAAGCGAATACGAGTTAAAATAATATGTTCCAAAGGAAAGGACGCCGATAAGACCATTGTAGGCGGGGTACAAATGGAACTTAAAAAACCGAAGTTAGCTCACGTTAATTTGCCAGTTCCCCACTGACCTGTGTTTGCTTAGAACTGCCCCGTTGAGCTCTGCAACTCTTTTAACGCAGAAGGGATGCCTACATACTTGAAATACGGCGCGGTTGGACCACCTGGTAGAGCGACAGTGGAGATTATCATGCGTGACCTTGACTGGACTGGCCAAAGTGAAACCACTATAGTGGCATGGGCCCTCGTGATGAGAGTACCCATGTGGCCTTCGCCTACATTGGTAGCTGTCTCTGGACGCCAACCAGTACAGCACTTAAATTGCCGTAGCGTGGAGCGGAGTCCGGCGGCGGTGTCACAGGTGTGGCTAGCAGGACAGCCTTCCTTGTCCGCCAACTCCTTGTGGAATTGCCGGTGAAGTTACAACTGCCTGTTTAGAGGCGGCGAGAGAGGTTGAGGCAATTGACTCCTGGTCGTCGTCTTCTGCCTGTTGAGTTATGTTGCCTTCTTCCTCCCTACTCTTCACATTTTGCTGTGAGTCTGGCCAATCACAGTCTTATATACCAAATCATGTTAACCTTCCTAAAATCTACACGCGGCCAAACATTGTCCGTTTCTTATTGGCTCTTTCAACTTACATCTTAACTGAGTTCTATCCGAGTGAATGACAAATTTTAACGGTAAACGGTCTTTTTATAGCCGTTATAAAAATCCCAAACTTTCACCTTGGCTAGGGGAACTCCCGGGAAGACAATAGAGGTCCAGAATTTTCACCCTTGCTTCTATTATTTGAAAGTATACACTAGTGCATTATCAACAAATTCAGAAAATCAAAAATCTAATTTTACATTATACGACTTCCAAGAGCTTTTGTTTCTTTATGGAAATTTGTAATTAATTAATTGGCCGCCCCGTAATTAAAAGGCATTTCTTGTTCTTATTATTCCACCTAATAAACGGAATCTCTAACTAAGTACACTTGATATAATTTGTTGGAAACACATACAAAAATGAGGCACACATTTACTTGTATTCAGTATTCACACCTCACACTGCTGACTACTCGTAAGTACACACGTATTATATTTTGTTGTAAAACATCAAGAAACGAAAAAAGGTACCAAGATATTCAGTGTTCACATGCTTAAACCACTCACTGACTGACTCTTGATTTAAAGCTCTTACGTTACAACCTACGGGGTGCTACCTGAGGGTGCAAAAGAAATGTCGAGACAGAAAATGTTCACTTCCATTTCTAGGTAAGCAATAATGACGTCATGTTACCATGGCAAACTTCCCAAACAAGAGAAATGCTGAACCCGAAGTGCCCAAATATTTATCTTGCTGGAGGGATGAGCTATTGTGGCCTCCCCTCCCTACGGGAGAGAGATCCCGGCCTTGCCATCGAAATCTGGATACGAAAGAAGAGAAAGTTGGGTACTTCAATGTCTACACTACCTGGACTAAACATTTCACGAATATTGACAAGTTTGGTTGCTGTATTAAATGCTGCATTTGAAGTAAATTGTCAAACAGTGTAAGCGCAAATATTAGATGAAAATTCATTCATCTACTTCACTTGGGCGGCAGCCTCTGATACTCCCCAATGATGGTTCTGTCCTTCCGCAAGCAGTCTATGGGTACCACATCATGAGAATCCCAGAGAACCCTACTCATGACTTTTCCTGCAGGTAGAATCAGTTTTGCTTTTTTGGAGGACTTTTACCTGTTACCACTCACTGGAGTGTGTTTTCGTCTCGGCCTGTTGTAGTGCTGAATTTATGTTTCATCTACTGTTATGAAACGTCGGAAAAGCTCGTTGGAATTGCGTTTAAACAAGAGAAATGTCCATTCAAATGAGATTTCGGTCCATTGTTAACAAACGTGGTATCCATCTAGCGGAAAGCTTTCTCACATCAACAGTTTCGTGTAATCTAGTGGACATGGCCTATTGAGGCCTGTCTAATATCAGCCAACTCCTGTACTTCAATCGGCGATCACTGAGTAAGACAATGTGAACTTTTGTCGTCGGTCGTAGTGACTTTAGGACGCCTTGAACGTTAATCATCTTGAATGGATGTACGACCACGGTTAAATTCAGCAACCCACTTGCTAACCGTCGAAAACTATGGGGAAGAATTTTTTAATGTCGAATCTGCTTTTTTTACTTCTCTTGGGGTTAAACTTTTCAAAATTAAGTACTACTTTATCGTAGCTCATATTGCAGTTTTCTCAAAATTTTAGAAAATGTTAACACTAGTTTGTTTACAAGCTTGTCATTAACAAGTCACTACACACAAGTCACTGCATCTGAAGCTATACAACACACCACCTAAAAGATGATACTAAACTATGATAGTCAGTTTTACATCTCCGAGTCAGCCCGAGAACTTTTAGAACCTCCCTTATAGGGTGATTCAGTTTCTCAATACATCAATTCCTTTCTTTCTTTCTTTTTTGTACATTTTAAAAAATTTTGCAAAAATTCTCTTTGGACTTGTTTTTAACAATAATTGTGTTGCTTCATTGTTAATTCAAAGACTTATGGCACAACCCCTTGAATTATTTACTTTTTTAGCAGGTAATTGTATTTTTTATATTTTTATCATCATTTTCATATGCCTTTTTTGGGCCCTGTCATCCTTCATGGTTACCATGGTAGCCTCTATTTCCCAAGCTCGCGGGTTCAAACATGGCAGAGGGCATGGTTTCCTTTAGAATGGAAGTAAAGCCGGTGGTCCTGTGTCGTAGATTTACGGCACGTAAAAGAACCTCAAGCCTGATAGAGACCTCTGAGCAAAAATTCTCGGCCTTTCACGCCCAATATAGAATCGGATGCTAAGGACCACAGCAGTTAAAAATTCAATTTAATTTTTGGGCCCTAAAAAATAATTACTCGTATATATCGTACATATAAGTGTAACAGGAAAAAGTACTGGCTTCATGTTGTATCCTTCAATGCATTTTTCAAGCAAATAATTGTGAAAAAAAAAGATAGTTAACAAGCTAAAGTAGAAGGGTAGAAATGTCTGCTTAACCTTAACTTACATCCAAAAGACACACCTTCAGCTTTCAAATGAGACCTGGCTGACACACTTGGTAATTCAGAGAAACTTTGATATTTTAGAAAGTAACCTTAAAACTGCATTTTTGTTTTTTGGCCCATCAGACCTGTAAAAGTTTGACATCTACTTACCTATGGAATTTTTTTAAGTACTTTCAGTCTAAAAGATTAATGCATATCACCCATCAAACTTAATAAAAATCAAAGAGGGTGTAGCACAATTATATTAACATTTGTTTATTTAATTTGGAAAGATCAGTAGAGTTCATATAGCAAACAAAGAACAGGCACAAACTTTGTGTACTGCTATGTCTTTTACTCATGTTTTAATTTTTAGTAATGTCCCAGAAGAAGCAATTTTGTTCCCATTTTTTTCCCCAAGACATTACATATGCTGCAAAAATAGAGAGGAGGTTGAAGAATGGTAGAGGGAGAGATGAAGTGACAGCAGGAAGAGGGAGATAGTGATGGAGAGGGTAGGAAAACGGGAGAATAACTTCAATCATGCAATAATATGAACTAAGCTGCAGGCTCTGCTAGTACTAAATGATAAACTAGTATTGTTTCAACTATATTTTTGGGGAGGGAATCTTTGACCACAAAAACTGTTTAAAACCGTTAATATTACAGTGGCCATGTGTCATATTGATTCTATCATAACTAGAGACTGCTAAAATATGAAATGTATTTTGCCGAAATGTGAAATACATACTCTAGTGCAAAAATATTTTGCACTCAACAATTATGAGCAAGTTTGCATCATTAACTTGTGCAAACTTTTGCAAATTGTTTCATCTATACTAATTAATGAGATAATATGAAATGCCGCAAAATAAATCAAAACAATTTTATAGCCTTATACAGCACTGGTTAATGCCACTGCCACTACTTTTGTTTTGTGTTTAACATACATTTTAACAGTTCAAACCAGCAGAGTAGGGGGCAAAATGGGTAAAAAGATGCTGAAGTGAACCTTAGGTCTCCACTGAGCTGAGAGATACCCAACTTACCTTATAAGGATGAGGGAAACCCCAGAAGAAACTTATCCAGGCAATCCGCGCTAAATGACATATGAAATTGAATCCTCCAGAATGGAAGTCATACACCCTATCCCCCACACCATGGGAATGAGTTTTTAGCATTATGAAACCCTTACACCGAGAGAACAAAGTTATTTGGTTGAATTTAACACTAGTTATAGCATGTTACAAGTAGCTCCAAATAAATACTTAATATTGTCTTGTATGATAAAAAACCAATGCTCCACATCAAATAATGAATTAATAGAAGGTATTTGTATCATGCTACATTTGGTAGCAAAATATATGCTGGTCCCTCACTACATTTGTAGAAACTAGAGCCCTACTGATTTTTTCAAAAAAGAAATTCAAATTTTGTAGAAACAAATGTGAAAGCAAAATCCAAGTTTTCAATACAAAACATTGTTTATGGTTCAAAGTATGATGTAATAAGATTTTCATGAAGTATAAAAAATGTACTAAAATGTTATGAAATATGAAATTTTTAACCTGTGACTTGTGTTCTACATATTACAGAATGTAAAAATCCTGGTTCCTACAATGCTAGTGGCTTTAATATTGAATATTAAATTTCATATTTTGCCTATTTGTAGTCATAATAGTACACAGGATGATAAAAAGGATGACCAAAATGTTATACATGTGAACTAGTCCATACTTGATTTCTTAAAAACGCAATGATGTATGTCAGGTAACCAGAACATTCAGATGGATTTTGTACACTGAAGCATCAGTTAACAAATCTGTTCCAGCCACAATCCAATTTTCATTTCTTAGTTTCCAATACCTTTCTACACCAAAAGATGAAATTCCTATTGGAGCAAATGTTCTGTTGCCCACCTTTTGTACATGCCGCAAGTTCTTTCAGAACACTTTGTTTTACTAAAAGTTCGAATATTTGGTCTCTCATACAAAATTCCATCTGACATTTCATTCATAGCTTATTTTGATATGTAATACCAGCAAGAAATCAACAAAGATACTATCCAATCTTCGTTTTTCAGATGTTTGCACTTCATATATATTATGTGCTTCAAATTTATTAATCTCTAATCCAATCAAGAAATACCATAAATATATTCCTTATGCGTTTTCTTCTTTAAACTATATACCCTGCACTAAAGTTTTTCTTATAGATGGAGATCTACATTGAAATATAAACACACAAATGGACACAATGGTGCACAATGGACAAGCCTGTCAAGTTACAGATCAGCTCAAACCTTACAGCATCTTCAGATGGCACTAAGCTGACATTTTGAATACAAATATTCATACATTAATTGTGAATAGTAGTTTAGAGAATATATTCCAAGGATGAAAAGAATAGTAGGAAGAAAAGTTGAATAAGAATGTGCTGAGAATCCTTTCCTGTGCAATCAGAGCTATGGCAAAGATTTTTAATCCGTTATAGAAAAAACCACTAGTAAGTTTTTAGTACACATTATATACATCTGAAGCCATCTGATTAAAGGGTGACAAAGTAAATATAAGCATAACATGTAATCTTCCATATCATATACTTCTTATTTCCTCAAACATAGTTCAAACTGTTTTGTTCAAAATATAATGTATATGAAATATTCAAAGACATAAATAAAAAGGTTATTCTGAATTTCTCTGAGACACCCCTGAATCCTTTTCATTCTGGTTGAATGCTATGCAAATAGGAACCCACAAATACAAATAAAATCTTATTGCAGATGAAACATATATTTTGAT